>VZRV01001168.1:294330-485348 GCA_013398115.1 Falcunculus frontatus | reverse complement strand
AAAAGAAAAGAAAAGAAAAGAAAAGAAAAGAAAAGAAAAGAAAAGAAAAGAAAAGAAAAGAAAAGAAAAAAGAAAAGAAAAGAAAAGAAACTAAAAAAAAAAAAAAGCCTGAACTTCAGCAATCATCACAATTCCTGTGGTGTTCTTTTGTAAGACAAAGCCATATGGGAGATGACAGTTACGGCATTTCAACATAGAGACCTACTGAAAGATATTGTTTCACTCCACTGTCTCACCTATATTTTCTTGCTTTTTTGAAACATAATTAATGTTATTTTTAGGTATAATTGAGGCTGTTTCCATGTCTCAATACTGTTAGTAGGGTGTCTGTGATTGTTCCTCTCTGTGTAATCTTGCGCTCTGATTGTTGGTTTCTTTGTATTTGAGTGGATTTTCACTTTCTCTTTTTTCTCTTTCCTCCCCTTGATTGCCTCTCAACACCTCATGTGCTCTAAAATCACCAGGCCTCCGTATGTCTGTGTTTGGACAACAGATCACCTTCCACTTTCTGCAGCTGCTTCACTGCCTAGCAGAATATAGATTTTTCTTTTGCAAAACACACTATAGGAGGAGAGGTGGAGAAATCAATATTTCATTAGTCGAACCAGAATACAGCAATGTCTGATCTGCAGATCTAGGACACCACAGGATTAAGGTTGTAACAAAAGGCAGTAGTGGCATCAGAAAGGAAGTGGTCAAGGCAGGGATCTGGGACAGCAGGAGTTGCTTTGTTGGCATGACCACAGAGTCCTTGCAGCAGGTGACGTAGCATGTCACTTCTCATCCATTCCCTGTGCCTGTTGTCATCTGAACCCCAGGAGCAGGCTGGAGCTAGACACAAAGGCAAAACCAGCTGTGCTGTCCGCCAGGGTCACACTTCCTCTTCCTCCCCTTGTACCCCAGCTGAAACTGTCATCCATGCAGCTTAAACAGTTATTACAAATGTTCAGGATGAGAAAATGCCTCTCTACACTCAGGACAGGACTCTTTTTTTTTTTTTTTTTTTTGTTTGAGTATTGGCTGAAGCATTTTTTTTTTCTTCTGAATTTTTAGGCTCATGTTTGGCACATGGACTTCCGTCTATCACCAGCAGGGATGGGGGATGTCCACCTTTACCCATCTTATGCTTTTGTGGGCTTGGCTCCTTCCCCCTTTCCCAATCCTGTAAAATGGTAGCGTCTGACAAAGAGGGTTTTTGTTAATACATCTGAACATTAATCAATTTGGGCACAATCTTAGATAGCTCCTAAGACATTATTGATGAAGCACATGCTGTCATTTCAAGACAGAAGCAGCACACGGGTAAATGAAATGCTCACCAGTCCATTAGTAAAGACAAACATAATGCAAAAGATTTTTATGTTTCTGTTTTTGTGCATTTAACAGTCCTGTTTTGGCTTCAGTTTTCTAAGCAGTACTGAGAGATATTTTTCATTGTCTGTTTTTTTTTTTCTAATAAAATTTCACAGTGGTCTGAAAAAGGTTTTCAGTGCATGCTTGAGGAATTTTTGTGTCTGGTCTGAGAGAGGCATGTGATACAGCAGAATTCTAACATCTCAGTACAGAGATGATTCCCAGTTCTGTATTACTTTCTAGGGGTTACTATGTACATTACTCTTCTAAAGATTTGGAGGTTTACAACCTACTGATATTCTTTACATACAAAGTATTTAGGTTCACATATGTCACTGGAGAAAACTGTATAATCTTGCACTAATTAATATTTTCAGTTAGATCCACAGATTTCAGCCCTTTACTGTGGTGCAAAGGGATGGACAATGGAATTTCTGGAGTTTTGCCATTGATTTAAAGGGGATTGGACAAAGTCAGCCTCACAGAATCCATTCCTTTAGCTTTTGCTTTTCCTATATATGTGCCTTCTCTACTGAAACACACATATTTCTTTCTTTTATAGCTAGTTTGTGGTCTTGGTACAGCAGGCTCCAGATTGCCATGCAGAGGGACCTGGACATGCTCAAGAACTGGGACAAGATGGCATTTAAATGTCCCTTCCAACCAAAACTATTCTATGATTTGGCAATTCAGCTTGAAAACCTGGGTTATCTTAGGTTGCAAATAAAACACTTCATTTATTGAGCAAGAGTAGTGTATACACAAATATATTCATATATATTGGTATGCATTTCCATATGGTTGTATGTGGCTGTGTGATACAATTTCCTAGAAGATTGAAGCTACAGTGAAGTTTCTGTCTCCTGCCTTATAAAATAAGTAATCAGTGCCAATAATTAGACTAGAAGAGTGGTTTTTATGCCAGAAAGCCTGACTTTTCATTCCAAACATATTGGTATCTCTCATTTAAAAAAAAAAAATTACTCAGTACTACTGCTTATTTTCTATGCTGTGTTGAGCTGTGTCTCACTGATCAGGCTGTTTCAGCTTTACTTATTCTACAAACAGAGCAAGGGTTGCTGCAAGTTAAATGTGCAGCTGATGTAAGGCACGTGTAGGAAAAGATGTGCTTTAACTTTAATTTTAAACCCCTAGAGTGAGGATTTCTGTCCTGCAAGTGAAACCAGTGGTGATATATCTCTTCTGAAGCAATGGATTGGAGATAAGTCAACCTCAACAAGAAATAAGGGAGGACTCCAAATCATACAGAACTTTTTTTACTGTTTTGTGAGTAATTTGATATTGTATTGATATTGATATTGTATCATTTTATTCAATGAATCTGGTTCATCACAGGTTTCATTATGAGCACTGCATACAGAAATCTTCTTGAAACTGTGGAAAAGGCTTTAAAAAATAACTGCTATGCATGGCTGTAATTGCTGGTAGGTAATTAACTATTTGGAAATGAGTAACCATTATTCAAGCAGTGAAATACGGGTTTTGGAGCTTTACTTTAGGCATTGGTCTTCAATACCTCTCCAGCATCAGTTTTTTAGTTTATTGAAGCAATCAAATCACCAAGAAATTGAGGTAAAAATTTTAAAGTCAGCTCTGTGTACATTTTAAAAGAGATATGAATCATAATTTATATAAGACTTAACTAACTTCAAAATTCCAGTAAGCATTATTCAGCACGGTCAATTTTTGAAAACTGTTTATTAAGGTAAGTAAACTTTTGATGTTGCTGAGAGAAAAGTTTAATTACTCACAGGGAATATGCAGCATGGTTTAATTAATATTGACTAATCAACCTTTCTTTTTCTTTCACTTGCAGGAAAATATAAACATCAATGAAGCTTCCAGATGCTTGGTGAAACACATAATTGCTAGTGAGAGTGAACCAGTTCAGTCTATTGAACCAGATATTATAAAACCACACTTGAATTCCTCCAAGATTGGCAGTTGTTCAGCTTGCTTTAAATCCTAAGAGACTTCCAGACTATTACAAGAGCTGAACAACTATGATTCACAATTTATTCAACGAATCCAGTCTGCCCACATTGTCCCTAAGCAGACTGCCATTTTCTCAAAAATATATTTAAATTTTTCCTTTTTTTTTTTTCAGCTAAAATTTATTATGAGCTGTTCATTGATAGCAACTATTCAAAAATCTCTTTGGCTACTGGTCAAATAAGATTCATGCTGATGGCTGTGTTTTCCTATTTGGGTAGCACCAGTGATATCAAAACCTATTTTTTTGCCATGCGGTTTCTGAAAACTCGTATTTGTGATGTGACTGCAGCAGCACCCTACTTGTCCATCGATTTCCAGGATGTTTTCTCAGTACCTTGACCAAGCAAACATCACTGCACTCTTTGTCACCCCTCAAACTTGAATGATCTTGTGTCATATGAGGAAGATGATGATGACAATGAAAATTTAGCTGTTCAGAAAGAGACACTAAGAATGCTCACAGTTAAATCTCCCCATTGCAAGTTCAGTCTCCTGGATGTAGTGACAGGACTGAATGTGAAGGAGCACTTCACATCATTCAGCTCTCCAGAAGATCTGAGCTTCCAAGACTGATGAAGTATTGGCTCCCTCTTTCTGAAGAGTTACATTCTCGTAGTTGATAGCATTATCTTAGATGAAGAAAAATGGAACAAGTCAAGGGTGAGGGGTGACAAAACAGGCAATCAGGGGTACAGTGTCATATGTGAAGCAGCTCAGGGTTTTCAGAACGGTTACCTATATTATAAAGCCAGCATTTCTTCTGGAAAGCCCACATTGATTCTTTCCCTGCCTCTCATCCCTCATGCCACAGACATGCTCGAGTGTTTAAACTGTGCATGTTCTGTAAGTCCTTACATGCATCCCTTTGTTATGTTGATGCTCATGGGAAAATTCACTATCCACCCTGTAACATAAAAGCAGAACTTTTCAGGAATCCGCGTTGAATGGAAGGGTATTTGCTTTCTGAAAACATTCTTCTAAAATGTATATGAACAATCACAGGAAGCAAGCAAAATGAAACTGTCTTAAGAGACTCTTCTGGAAGATGTGAAGAATTTATTGAGCCCTACTTTGGAAATGAAATGGTTGATTTTCAGCATCTCACAAAAACTGCAGGTTGGTGGAGTCGTTCAGAGAAGTGTGTCTAGACAAGAAGTCTTGACATCTGGCTGCAAGCCCCTTCAAGACAAACTTTGCCTCTATCCTGACATAGAAAATTCACTTGCATTTTCTGTTCTTACTCAGACTTTTCCTTCCTAAGCTGTGAACTCTCAGTTGCAAGAGATGTCTTCAGAGAAGGGTTCCTCTTCTTAGAGAGGTGTAACAGCATGGAAAGGAGGAGACAGAGTCTCATGATGCCTTATATTTGCAGATGTCACCACAATACTTCACTGAACACTTAGTTGGAAATGAAGGAGTGAAATTCTTACTAGTTTAGTAAATATCTGCTGCATAGGAAAAATGAAAAAAAAAAAAATTTCCTCAAGCTGACCTTGTAATGTGAGACCTATGAGATTCATGTGCCTGTAAAATTCATCCTACTTGGCAATGTAAGGTTTATGTTTGGACTCAAAGTTCTCAATGTTCTTCTGCAACCTAAATGATTCTTTTACTTTGTGCCTCTATCATTAAATGCTCTGTTACCATACAGGCACTGTGGACAAGAGCTATGTTTCTTTCCCTGGAGAACCACGGATAGAAACTTAGCTCTTTATGTGCTCTTCCTAAAGTCTTCCATTTTTCTCACAGAATTTTGGAATAAGAAAGCAAGGTCTTTAGTTTTAAAAATAAAAATTCACATCCAGAATTAATCCGCACGGACATAGATGTATGGATACATATATATAGTGAGCTGCCTTTTTTGAGAGTAATTTTCAAGTTGTCTTGATTGCTGTGTTATCTTTAATACCTGTGTTAAACATCCTTTACCTCCGGCTGTGATCTGCGTCAAATACCTTAAGCTTCCTGCCTCAGTTTCCTCATCTGTCAAACAGGGATCTATGTACACACCTACCTCACAGCACTCCCTGAAAGTTACTGTTGGCACCGCGCTTCGGAGATGCATGTTCCACAAACGCCAAGCTCTGCTACTGCTCAGAACGAAATATGAGTGCCCTCTAGCATAAATACATGGTGCTGTAATGCCTTCGTGTTCTAAATCTCTCAAAGGCTTGCCTGTGCTACAAAAATTAGCTTCAATTATTCCACCTCAGTTGAGCTGGTCAAGGTCATAGAGCAACGTGTGACTGCACGGGATGATCAGATTGGCTGCAGATGGTCTGCGAACGGAAACTGTGGCTGCACAGATGTCATGGTACTAGTTTAATAATCTCAGCAACAAAGCTGCAATTCAGAACTAGTGCCACATCAGTTATTTCAAATTTAAAGGATTATTTAAGTCAAGTCATATGGGTGCCTTATTAAGGATAACGTTTCATATCCTGAGCCAACATCGTGGGGAACACAAGCAACTAGATATTTCGGATCGCTTCTAAAGGGCTAATTTTTCACTAATTGAACCCCATACTTTGCTTATAAATCTGTGGGTTTCAGGTGAAGCAGAGGAAGTTGTCATTTCATCCAAAAATTGTTTTGTGCTAAACTCGCAACAAAGATAGCAGTTCCTGATGTGTTTTACTTATCTTCATATCACCTCTCTTTGGTGGCTTCTAGCAATACTCACTAAGCATAATGGGAAACTCCATAAGATTTTTGAGAGTTATGGCTAAAGATCTGGTGTAACAGTAATTAAAACAACTCTGCATAAAAAAACCACTTAAATGACATATAAAGATTTTTTCATTATGGACTCTATTGTATAAACCTGCTTTGAAGTATGGGCTCATAATCTGTTCCCCATGTTTCTGTTGCATCAGGTTTTACTGCAGTCAGTCTTCTTGGGCAGATTTTCCACTTCTGGTGGATGGTGGACAGAGTGTGGCCAATTGCTAGAGTAAGGACTATACAAGATGTAAGTTCTAAAGTCATACCTTTTTACACCATGAGAATTAGAACAGTACCACAAAGAATCAGGCCTCCTTAGGAAGTTACGTAATTACATATGTTCATTTTTATTTGTACTAAAGTGATAAAAATCTGTCAAGTCTTTTTCTATAACACAATAAATGTGTGAATGCAACCTGGATATCTAGCAAACAGAGCCTTTTTAGAGGAGGTTGTTATAGGCAGGCCAGAATAAAAGCTTTAATTTAGAATTAATGAGCTCAATTTGTGCCAATACCCTTTCAAGAAATGTGAAATTTAATTATACTGTGTCAGTTCCTAACAGGTTGGATTTCCTTAGGGTTTTTTTCATGCACTCTGTGCTATGTCCTCTTTGCTGGTCACCAGGGACCAGGCATCTTAATCACACATCCATTTCAAAATTAAACATTTTACCTTTCTGTTTGCAATAAGTAATGAAAGATGAGTCTCTATCGCCCTGCAAATGGGCAGAAGTGCTGCAAAGTGGAATTAAAATTCATTTTCATTCTGGTTCTCCAAATACACCCCTCCGGCTGTCCCAGCTTCTCAAACCCCATGTTGATGAGCAAGGGAGGTGCTGGACATGAGAGATCAGCCCAAAACACTCAAAGAAAATGGTGGTTGAATATCTTCACCCACAGACATCATTTGCAACACCAGTAATGAGAGAATGTCTTTCATTTTCCATATTTGAAGCTCCATAAAAACAAATACTTTGGGAAACATATACATGTTACTAATAGGAAAATGGATGGAGTGAAAGATAATTGCTCTGTTATTCCAGAAAGATCATAATATATTTGACCAGGTTCTGCTTTCAATAGAAAGCCATTTGGAAATCTGAAAATCAGGCTTTTTTATTCTTACACACCTTTTTTTTTAGATAATGTATTTTCATTAACTTTTCTCTTCAGGAATAGCTGTTCCAACAGTACTTTATGCATTCAGCTTGAATTGTTGGACGTCAATATTTTATCTTCAGATTTTTTTTCTGTTTTAACCTACCTGACTATATAAAATGGAGAGGGAGGGAGAGAGGGAAGGAGAATGTGAACCTTTAAACAGCAGTGTTTACTTCTTGAAACAGTTTGTCTAGCTGGATGAAGTGAAATTGGTAAACAGATGTGGGAAATGAACTTAGTGTCAATTGCCAGGAAACAGTCAATGAAAATATCTTTTACTGCACCAATATTTATGCATGTGACCGCAGGTTCTATTGTAATAAAAGATGGTATTTCTGAAAAAACATGGAATATGAGTAGTTTGTAAAATTCGTTCATTAACCACAGTAGGCATATACAAGTAGTCACAATTCAGCTTTCCTCATATGTAGCCAATTTATGACATATATATAAGTCTATTTTAATAATTTGACTGCTTACTTCCTGTACACCTTCTCTTTTAAACCACCCAGGTTGGTGTTTGACTTTGGTTAAAGGGTTACATCTCTGAGACAGAAACTTTCCACCTTTTCTCCCTATTTTATATCCAATTCCAGATGCAACTTTTTTGGCTCCAGCTCTTCAAAGAACCTCGGTTCAAAGTTCGATTTTACAGGCAGAATTTGTGGCTCACAAATAGATGCATCATCAGTTTGGAGGCTCATTAGTAACCAGAGGCTCAATTCTTGGAAGTCTGGCTGAGTTTAAAAATGGCCTAAATTTGTAAAACAGGCAGCTGCATGTCTAGGATGTAGTAACTGCATTTTTCTTCAGCTGTCAGGACAGGTTGGTACCTGCAGCAATGCTACACGCTTGACTTTTCATGATTCCTTAGAAATATTAGATTTTTTTATTAACTAAAAAAACCGAAAGTGATTGCATGCAGTGTGGGTCTAGTATTTATTTTACAGTGTTCAGCTTTTCTTCTACAAAAGCAGAACCATTAGGATTCTGGTTTTTTAATAGTGCAACCTGACACTCTCACATCTGATGGCTGAGGGTGATACAAGACCCTCAACAAATCCCCAGTACTTGGTGGCACAGTTGCAGCTACACTGACCACACCTCACAACAAGGAAATATATTTGACTGCACAATTTGGGAATATTAATTTCCTGAAAATTATCTCCTTTACAATTGCAGTGCATCAGATGCCTAATTAAGATTGGAATCTCTGTGTCCCATGTTTCAAGTGTAGCAATAATAGTTTACAAAGATGAGATATTAAAATGAGAAAAGGCACAGCACACTACTCCAAGGAGTGGAACCTGAGCAAATGAAAATCTCCCAGTAGGCTTCCCTGCAGGTTAACAACAGAAAGTTCTTCTAGTCTGGTATTTGAGTGGCTTCTTCCAGGAAATGAGCTTTCTGTTAAGCTGTAGTAGCTGAATTCCACAGCGACTGGTAATAGCTGCACCTAGCATCTACAGAGCTTACGTAGTTTTGAAACTTTTGATTTCAGAAATGGCATCTTTGTTAAAGGTTTAAAAGCCAGTGATGCCTAAATATTTCATCAAGTGCATAAGGGTTAATTTGGTGTACCATGCAACTTCCATGCAAATCTACCCATGTATCTTCTGTTTCCATGAATCCGTGCATTTGACCTTCACAAACCATGCAAGGAAAGGGCCACTGCGAGATGTTCCTTTAACAGTGATGCTTCAGCCACATCCAAAATCCTGCAAAGGAGGTGAACATAATGAATGGGGAAGCGAGGAATAGCGAGCACCCAGGGTCACAGTAAACAGAAACATCTGAGACTGATCCAGGTTCAAAATCCTTCCGATTCAAGAAGAATTGATGATTGACAACTTCCTCAGCAAGAAGCTTTGTGAAAATCTGACACAGTATGAAGTTTTTATCACTTAGAGGTCTATGAATTTTCTAGGGCACAAATTGCTGTTTTTATCTCGTGCCTTGTGTGCCTTGAATTTTGCTTCTTTACTGTCTACCTTGCCAAAGATGTCTAGTTTATTTCAGGATTTCTCTCTCTTTGGCCTTTGGTGCCATCTCATCTCCTTGACTTGACATTTGGTGAGGAGCTTTTATCAGAGTCATTAATACTGAGGCTGTTAGTTTTCAGTTTCTGTCAGGTTTCTAAGTTTTTTTATTTATTTAAATGCCAGCTATGCTCAGGCAAAGGACACAGCCTCATACTAGCTACTGTGAAGAAAATTAACACTATCCCAGCCAAAACCAGCACAGAGATTTATCCAGATCACAGAGACCAAGGGAGTTGGTGTTGTTTATTCCGGAGAAGAGAAGGCTCTAAGGTGACCTTGTTGTGGCCTTTCAGCACCTAAAGGGGGCTACAAGAAAGATGGATGGGGACATTTTACAAGGGAATGTAGTGATAGGGCAAGGGGGAATGGCTTCAAATAGAAAAAGAGTGGGTTTAGATTAGATATTAGGAAGAAATTCTTTCCTCTGAAGGTGGTCAAGTATTGGATCAGGTTGCCCAGAGAAGCTGTGGATTCCCCATCCCCAGAAGTGTTCAAGACCAGGTTGAATGGGGCTCTGTGCAGCCTGATCCTTTTGAAGATGTCCCTGCACATGGTAGGGGGATTGGAACAAGACGATCTTGAAGGCCCCTTCCAACCCAAAGCATTCTATGTTTCTATGATCCTATGATTCTATATTCCATACCATATGACATCTCAGTGAGCAATGAACTAGAGGGAAGGTTAATGGTGGAGGGGTCACTGCTAGATGACTTTCTGGGCATCGGTTGGTTGACGGTGAGCAATCGTTTTCATTTGCATCACTTGTTTTTCTTAACTGTTATTTCACTCTATTATTTTCTTTTTCATTGCAAATTATTGTTGTTATTGTTGATCTGGCAGCACAAATGAGTCAGGAAAACAGAGGCAATAAAGGGCAATCAAAGAAAAAACAATGCAACGTTGTGGGGTTTTTAACCTTTGCTTAATAATAACATCAGACTGTTAGCTGGGTATATGTTCACACATGGAGAAATTGTTGTGTTACATTTTTTTATGTGCACACACTAATAATTAATGTTAGAGTCTGATCAAACTTTTTAATTTGCACCGGTGGTTCTGGGTAACTACCCAAAAGTGGTCTGTCATTATGTCTCAGCTTGTCTTTTCAACTTCAGTCTATCAGAAAAGATTCACTGCCTGGGAAAGGTGACAAAATTGAAGTACCCTCAACATGCAGCCGCAGTGAACCAGAAACAGAAGGAACTCTGCCAGCAGCCTTGCTGATGAAATTGAGAAAGGAGCCGAGCTGAGAGGGAAGGGAGCCAGTCTCTAGAAACAGTTACCCCAAATGGATTATAAAAGCTCTTCATTTCGGGTAGTTCGGACAGTAACAAATCCAGCCGGCAGAAAGCCTTCAGGGAAATTGATGAGTGGGGTTGTCTGAGATTAATGAAAACTACACAAATAGAGCAAATTGGCAGAAGTAGGGGTAAGAGTCTGCCCTTTCATAGGTCTCAAAGCTATTAATATTAAGAATCTGACATTACAGTAGATGCCTTTGATGTTCTAAGGTCTCAAAGGCCAAGAATTATGCATCCTCCTCCTGTCTCCATCTCTATCCAACTGCAGATATTAGACTAATGGAACAAAGTGAAATGGTCTGTCCAAAAGAGGCTTATAATCTAAACACTCAAAAAGATATAGATAGTGATTGGAAATATTGCAAACTCTATGACCAGCATAATAAAACTAGATGAATATTTATCATGTTCACTAGATCTACTTCTCCATCTACCCATTTTATGTGCCTCTTCCTGCAGTGTTTATTCATCTAGCTGCATATATATATATATAAATGGCAATCATTTTAGGGTTTCCATCTCAATAAGCTCACGTGCATTGTTTGTCTGAGTCACAGTCTAACTTCACAGCCTAAGCTGGTGTGGGAGTGCAAAGCAGCATACCTGGAAATGCCATGTCTTGGGGCAGTCGGGGGCTTGCGATGTTGTGGCAAGTCCTCTCTGCTGGAGCTCGTATTCTCTGCTTGTTCAAGGGAAGCACAAGCCCCAAGCAGTTCTTCAGGCTCCTGGCAATTGGAAACAAGGACTGCAGGCACACAGCCTCAGCCCAAGGATGCAGTTGAAGAGGACATAACTCCTACCTCCTGATAAACCCAGCACATGGGGATGAGTCCAACCTGTCACACAAAGCAGCAGTTTATGACTCCTGTGAAGCCTCACCTGTGCTTTGATAGCACAGCCCCACATGACTCTAAATGCAATCTTACCCGCCACTGATTGAACTCTTTAAAGAAAGTCAGATCTAAAGTGGGATGTAATCACTGAGGTGAAGACACGGTTTAATATCCACCATTGTAGTCTTCAGAACGCAGAGGCAGCTGCCAGCCCTGAATAGTCCAGCTCTGCCTCCTGGCCTCAGCTCCTGGCAGCAGCAGTGCTCCAGCTGCCTCAGCTCTGCCTCCTGGCATGCTCATGGATGCCCCTGTGCTGACAGGACTGAGCAGCTTAGCACCCAACTAATTCTCAGTTTTCTTCCCCCACACAGCTCCTTTTCTCCTTTCTCTTTCCACTTGCTCTTCTCTTCCCCCGCCCCTCCTGCTCTGGGGGCAGTGAGCAAGTGGCTGTGTGGCGTTTTGTGGCTGGCGGGGGCTAAACCAAGACACTCATGGGGCTTTTCAAAAAAGAGAAAAAGCACAGGATCTGTATGTCTCCCATTCCTGGCCTGCTGCAATAACCAACATGGTACAAATCCACATGGCCACAGGTTTCCCGTTTCTTGAAAAATCCTGAACTGCGTGATGGAGGGTGAAAGCTTCATCACAGCTTTTATGAACCTTATACCTCAGGTCAAGAATCCCATGGCCTGGTGATATGGGGAGTTTGTGGAAGTACAGTTAAGAATCAAGCTTAAGATTTAGAGGTGCAAGGTCTATAAAATCTATAAAATATCCTCTGTGGTTTTATAAGTGCTGTCTCTTTTCATTTTTATATATTGCCTCTGTGTGTTTGCTCATCACAAGTGAACTTTGTGAATAGAAATGAAATATCTGCATTTGCATTTCTGTAAAGACAGGTTTGATTTAAGAGATACAAAAACTATAAATACATCTGGATGTACATTGGTCTTCTGCTCTGAAAACAGTAAGTGCGTTTGTGATGTAATCTGCCATCTAATAAAGAAATTAAGGGGAAAATAAAAATTTAAAATTGCAAACAGGGAGAAATTAATTTCAAAATATCTCTTGAGTATTAATAAAGGTATAAGAGATAATCTTGCAGTGGAGATTCATAAAAGGATACTCCCATTAAGTAAATAATTGGAAATCAGAACAAGTACATATGTGAAATGAATGGGGCTATCAGCCAGAACATGGTGGAACAATGTGTTGAGATGATTAAGGAAAAAATGGCACATAGGAAATAACATTATGAATTTTTTAAAAGTTACGTGGGAAAGAAAGACATTTCAAATTCACTAGAGAAACAAGAAGGTATTGTAGTTCTTCTTGGGACACTTTGAGCAAACCTACATCGGAAACACCAAATTACCCCACGCAGATGATATTTATAAGAGGAGAAATCATTGTGACATGCATTTGTGCGGATGGCACCAAAAATCATAGACATTTAAACCATGTCTCAGATTTATATATGCTCATTGTCCACAGAATAGATACACATGGCATATCTGCTTCAAAGAACCCAAGTAAAAATAGACTGAATTCTGGAACTGAGGGAGCCCTGCAGTGCCCGCTGAGCTGTCAGTGGGTGTGTTACTGTTATACAAGAGAGACACTGAAAATACAAAATCAACAATGCTTTTCAAGTATTCAAAGGTCATGAGGAAAAATGTCCCCAAATACAAGCTTGTTGGTTTCAGAGTCATAAGATTCTTTAAAAAAAAAAAAGAAAATAGACCCTTCTTTTCTGATTTCTGGACACTGAAGGCTTCATACAAATTTTTTTCTTTCAGCTTTTCTCATCCAACAAAATCTGAAATATCTTTTTTTTAAAAAAGGCAGTGAAAATTCCCACAGACCCGTATGATTCCAGAAACTGGAGCTTAACAGGGCCTAGCAAAAGCAATGCCACTAACTTGTGTTAATTAGCAGCTTTCAGTGACTGTCCAAATTCAACTGTCGTTTCTGAAAATATTGGGTTTAGTACAATATACAGTCCCATATATATATATATATATATATATATTTATATATTTATATATATTTTTATATATATATAATTTTTAGAAAGAATACTCTGTATAGACTACTCTGTATACACATAGAATGCAAGTTTGGTATTATCTGTACAGCTTGCTTAGTACAACTATAGCCAATTTGTAGGCAACTGTAGTTGTAGGGATGCTAAATCTCCTAAGAGAAAGAAAGTTCCTGCCGGAGAACCTGCTTCTCTGTGGACCCATCTCCATGGGCCAAGTTTCCTGACAGGACCCAGCTCTGGCCCTGACTTTCCACAGGCTGCGGCTTCTTTCACAGCATATCTGCCTGCTCTGGGGTCCTCCAGGGGCTGCAGGTGGATCTCTGCTCCACTGTGGACCTCCATGGGCTGCAGGGGCACAGCTGCCTCACCATGTGCTGCACCACGGGCTGCACGGGAATCTCAAATCCAGCACGCGGAGCGCCTCCTGCCCCTCCTTCTGCACTGACCTTGGGGTCTGCAGGGCTGTTCCTCTCACATATTCTCACTCCTCTCTCCTAGCTGCTGTGCAGCATTTTATCCCTTTCCTCAAATATGTTATCACAGAAGCATCACCAACATCACTGATGGGCCCAGTTTTGGCCAGCGGTGTGTCCACCTTGGAGCCAGCTGGACCTGTGTGTATGTGTGTGACATGGGGGCAGCTTGTGGTGTCTTCTCACAAAAGACAGTCCCCTCAGACAGACCTATAAAGTCAGACGACTAGGACAGATCCAGGAAATGGAAAGCAGATAGCTCAGTGGAAGGTAGTGTTTTACATTATAGCTCACCGATTAAAATACCTTCATAAAATGTAAGAAAGGACATCTCATTGTAGTCTCTTGGGATCTACCAATCTTAGCGTGCTACAGAAAGAGTGATTCTCTCTTATTTCTTGGTGACTGTTATACAAAAGCAATAGGGTGAAGATCAATGAAAAACACCCTCTTAGATTAAGTCTCAAGAGTATCTTTCTTTCCTTGGTAAGGGAGACAGAAATACCAAGGGAAAGGATTCAACAGCTGAGCTGCTGAAGTGTACCCATCATTTAGCACATGAACCAATTCTGTAAGAATTACCCAGTAAGACATTTAAATATCCCTCTCCTGGGGGCCACACTTCAAATCAGCAGCTGAATCACTTTTTTGCACCTTTTCCTGTGCCCATTTTTTGCTGTGACACATAAGGCACCAGTGAATGACTGGCCTCAAATAAATCTTCACTAAAACCTGAGGTGGTCTGGCAGCCACAGAAATCGTTGCAATTGATTGAGTCATTAGGCTGTCTAGATTTCAGTCATTAATAAGAAATCTTCTCATTTTCTCATAACAAGGATAACAAAAATAAGCTCTAACAAAGAAAGAATCTAAGGGCAGCAAGACTGTGTAAGAGCCAGAGGAGACTTTATGTGCATTCAGAGACCAGAAAAACTAGAGGGAGCGGAATTTACTGAAGAACCACAAGAAGCTTTAGATGTTCTTAAGATAAGAATAGTTGGTAGCTGAGGAAATATCAAGGACTAGCACTTTTCTTCTCTCCCTCTGTTGCTTTTTTTTGATGGTTAGTGAGAACAGGGCACCGGACCCTTGGTCTGAGTCAAGATGGACCTTTTTATGTTATACAGTAAGTGAAATGAAGACAGCTGAAATCTCTTTGAGGGACTACAAGACTTCTTCAAACAGGAATCCAAGGTAACCAGGCAGGAATTTTTTTGGCCTGCAGAGATCATGCCATACTGTGTGTAAGTAAAATTGTTCTCCAGTAACTCATTGGAACCATGCAATTTGATATTCTGGGTATTTATACTGTAAATCTTAGCATGATGTAAAATGTTAATGTTTGCATAACATGTTGTGGTGGGTTGACGCTGGCTGACTGCCAGGTACCCACCAAGCCACTCTATCACTCCCCTTCTCAACAGGATGGGGTGGGGGGAGAAAATATGATGGAAAAGCTCGTTGATCAAGATAAGGACAGGAATATTGCACAGAAGTTACCATCTCAGGCAAAATAGACTTGACTTGGGGAAATTAATTTAGTTTATTGCCATTGGATAACAAAGTAGGATAGTGAGAAGTAAGAATAAATCTTGAGACACTTTCTGGCCACCTCTCTCTTCTTCCCAGGCTCAACTTCACTTTCAAATTTTTCACTTCATGCCCTCAAGTAATACAGAGGGATGGGGAATGGAGTTCGCACTCAGATCATAGCACTTTGTGTCTGCCAGTCGCAACTCCTCCAAAGATGCCAACATCTACTCTGAGACTGTTTCCTTTTCTGCCTTTGGACTGTGGAGAGCAAGAAAGATATCCCAAGAGAAGATCTCACTTGTTTAGCTATCTGTCCTAGGGAGTCAGGAAGAGTCTTTGGATATGATTTGACATTGGTTGCAGCAGAAATACACATGACCAGCACAAATAGTTGGCTGACCTTTAGACAAAAATTTGGGTGAGATGCATTATCACATGTTCTGGTAAGTCTGCCTACATCAAATAAAGCTGAAACCTAGAGAAGTTTAATTGAAAAAATGTAAGGAGTGCACCATAAATATGGAAAAGTAGGTAACCTACAAAAATTCTCTGTCTTCTAATACTCCTGTAAGGCAATTTAAATTTTATGTATATATATCTAATATTTTGAGTGAATATCTTGTTTTTCCTCAGGAACTATAGCTTTTCTGAGGCAGACGACTTTAGATTTCTCTTTTCTTGTCCATATATTCTTAGTTTCCTTTGGTGTTTGAAATTTTTTGTCTTGCTTGCATTTTCTTTAATGCCCTTTTACAAGACAAAGTGAGACATCAGTTTGCGGTGGTTGTTTTTTGTTTGGAGTCAATTGTTTTTTTCTTGGCTCTATCTTACCTTCTTCTATTTTATCTTCTGTCAAAGACGGTAAGAGATAATGAAGATGATTTTTTCCTTTGCAACTGAGATTTTACCCAATTTCAGCCAATATTCATGCTGAAACAAATGGTCCCCTCCAGGTCATTTGGTAGAAGATGTACTGCCATTTCTAAATGACTATGAGTGTGTTAATCTTGTCATAATTCATTTATGAGGTTTCAGCTAGTTAATCTATAATAACACAATTCTATCAGCCAGAAAACTGATATAAGTTTTGCCTTTTGCATTCTATTTTTCCCCATCTTCATCTCAATTGTTGTCCCCTTTGTGGTCTGTACAGTTTTGACAGTTTGTGGTTGACCCCATTACACTGATCTAATTGATGACCACTTGAATTATGATGACAAAGCAGCTGTATTAATCATGTAACACATCTGACTTCTTTTACCACATTAGCCCTCTGGGAAATCCTTTAGCAAATTATATCCACATGTTAAGCTCCTTTGAACAATCAGTCCTAGCAAAGCCTTAGCCACCAAAATCCATTTCTTTTCTTTAGAAATCAGTCTCTTAATTTCTAACGACTTAGCCTTTTTTCCACCAGGTTAAAACCGAATTGTATGAACATTTCATGCACAAAGAACACTCATTTTAGTATAGGCAAGTGGAATTAACACAGAAGCTGTCAAATGATTTGAATTGTAAGTACGTAACAGCAGCTTGCAAGCTTGGAAAGCTTCACTCTTTCTTTTGCCTGTGTGCTGAAAATGACTTGGAATATTTAAGTCCATCCCTTCTTTGTGGCTTCTCCAGTCCTCAGAGTTCTGACTGACAGGAAGTCCTAGAAATAGACTCATTAAGGAGAGATTTGGAAAGAACTGGGTTATAACTAGTGAAAATTACCCATCTCACTCCACCAGTCAGATGTTAAGTGAATTAGAAAGAAATGGCAAAAGTACTGATTTCTTTAGGGTAATTTTAAGAATTTGACTGCAATAGTTAATTAAAAGTTTCAAAGCTCACAAATCTGCTAATCCTTCACAGACCCAAGGGTTGCTATTGCCCAAACACAAGAGTATTACTCAGTAGGTGAACCAATAGCCTGCTTAGGTGGGATAAAATCTCTCTTATTATTTGTCTTTACACAATAAAGGTAGCCCTAACAAGTATTAATCAAAAGTTATAGGTCCTGTCTCAAGAGATTTGTGGTATATTTAGTGACTGCACTTAAGTATGAGGCCCCACAAGTGTGATAGCAATAAGTTTGCACATCTACTTTATTGCTGCATTTTATTTCAATTACAAGTGGCTTTAATACTTACCACTGAGTGTATTACAGGTCTTATAATGGACCTATTCTTTCAGGGGCATTTGAAATAAAAGAAATAATTCAGTAGGTTAAAAAACTATTTTAGAGCCTTCTTAGTGGGATTTCTTGGGTTTTTTTTTTTTGGCAGGTATTGTGGATAGTTCTCTGAAATTATTTAGTTTTATTATTCTTCCTACCAGATGCAAATTGCATGAAAATCAATCAGGGTATTTTCTGATAATGAAATGTCTTGTATGCATGGGTGCTGTGTGCAGTGAATCAGAAGATTAAGAAATGTGTTTCAGGAAGTACTTGTGCACCTAGGCAAGTGAACAATCTAACCTACTGCTGTACAATACAGTGGTCATGCTGACAGAAAAACATCTCTATACAAAGCACAGGAAAAAGAAATGCTGACACTGTCAGTGATCTACCAAGCTACATCGAAGTGCTGACTTTAACTCCCACTGTGCTCCAGCAGCAAGAAACATTGTGGGGTTTTTCAAAAGACATTCTCATGACATTCATCACATTGATTATTTCATAAGGTTTTCCTTTATGCCCTCGGTAAACTGTAAAGGATGCTGCTGCCTCACTGTGTGCTCCTGGGGCTCCATCCACCCACACAGCTCGCACTGCCTGGATCCCACCACGTCACAGAATCACAGAATCATAGAACAATTGGGGTTGGAAGGAACATTAAAGATTATCTAATTCCAATCCCGCTACCATGATCAGGGAACCTTCCACTAGACCAGATTACTCAGAGCCCCATCCAATCTCCTTGAACACTTCCAGGGATGGGGAGTCCACAAACTCTCTGGTCAACAAAGTGCAGCCTGAAAGAGAAATCTCTTTATATGACAGAGTAGCATGCACAAGTCTGTTTAGGCTGAAGTCTCAGAGAAATCTCTTTCCAGTTTCCCTCCTGAAAAGGCATATTTTGGCATCCAAGAGAGATTTTTCTAGGACACACAGCAGCATTGGACTCAGCTACATTCACCACAGGTTTTAACAAGTGTAACATTTTCATTTTCACAATGTACTCAGTATACTTCTCTCCTGTTCTGCATTGCCTCTTAGCTGCAAGGAGAAGGGATGGAAACAGTACAATTGCCTTGAGATCTATGTGGGGTCTGTCACTGCCCCAAGAATATTCCTGGGGGCATAGTACATTTGAATTTTTGGGTACAATAAACCTTCAAGAAAGAAACAAATTTCCTGAGGAAAAGGATAGCCATCTAGATCAGCAGATACACCTTATGATACAGTCATTACTACCAGAAGAGACAACCAAGGCTTGCCAAGGGGCCTCATTCCTAGTGTGTTATATCCAACTTCATTTTAACACAGAAAAAAACAAATCTTCCACTGCCTGTCCCACATGAAGATGTGTGTCTAGTCTTTTTTCTCAGTGTGGCTCCAGTTGCCTATTAGCACATTATTTCATGGAAAAACAAATACTCAGTAGTTCTGCACTAGCAGACTTCCACCCTGTGTACATTCCTGCACTTGGTCATGTTTCTTTGTGTATATTTATTCTTACCAGGGTCATTAACACAAGATTAGATGTGGCCAATGTTAATAGAAGAAGGTGTGCTGCTGTTTTCCCTGTAGCATTGTTTTTCTTTCCTTATCTTAGGTAGGAAAACAAAGGATGCTAGAGTGCAAGAAACCATGGCAGCCTAAAAAGCTTTAGACCATTAGTAATGCTGGAATTAAAAGATTAAAACACTTGTTTCAAGTGCTAAGTAGTCATGTTCTCATATTAATGTCACACTCTACTAAGCATTATGCCATACTTTGTAATGCATGGATTCATCCCACACATCCTGTGCAGAAAAGTGCTTTGGGCTTGTGTTTAAATTTGAGTGCTCTCCTAAATCGAGATTCCAGGCTTTATACTCTCTGACATTAATTTCCTCCTCTCATTCCCCCCCAAACCCAGTTCTCAGTGCCCTGAAATGTGCTTACTTTGAAAGCCACACTTAAAAACTCAGTGATTTTATGAAGACCCAGAGCAGACACTTAGAGACATCGCCAGACATCATATGCCCTAACGCTTCATTGAGTCAGGCCTACTGGGCCTTAAAGGGACTCTGCTCTTGCAGTTCCTGCTGAGGCTTTTCTATCTGTGTTCCTGCAGAGGCATTTTTAACATCTGTCTGAGTTGCCTGTACTGCATAGCTGGATGTATGACAGACTCTCAGAGACAGACATTCATCACTCCTGCATTACCATACTCTGTTCTTGCTGTACTGTGGGGAAGAGCCTTACTTATCACATTGAAAATGCAAGGAACAATTAAAGAATCCCACTCTTAATGAGATGGTTCTTCTCCCATCAATTTTAAGCAATGAATATTGCAAACTCCCTTTCAAGCATGTTACACTAGTACTCACAGCTCTCTGCTGTCAAGGACAGAAGCTCCCGCTGAAATGTGCTGAGCTCCTGACACTTGCAGGATCTGCACCGATCCTGAGTGTTGGGTGGCTGTCACATCTAATTAAAGTCAATCCAGTCCAGGGATCCTACCTCTAAGTCACAGTCCTTGGCCAGGCAGGCTGAAGTGCTGTTCTAACTAGAATACATGGAGAGCAATTCATTGAATATACTAAATATAGGATGTGCCAATTCATGAAGGGCGGGGAGAGCTAGACAAATTTCTATTTCAAAATGTCTGATTTTTTCCCATGGAAATGAATTTATGTGAAATGATTTAAATTTTGGAGATCTTAGGGGAAAAAAAATCAGTGAAAGTACTGTGGACCGTAGGGGAAGAAAACTTTCATCATGAGATGATGAATTTATCTCTGACAAAAGATAGAACCCAAACAGGCACCAGAGAAAATACAGCATTAATTGCTGCACTAATCAAGTGAGCCAGCAGTGTGTAACAACTCGTCACTGCTCACTCCAAGTGTTCAAGTGACTGAAATAAAGCATCCTTCAACTTTTTAAACAAAAGGAGGATTGTGAAAGCATGATATTTAGCACTGAGTTGATCTAGCTGGCTAGTGTATGCTCCTGCAGAATCAAAATAATGGAGGAAAGAGGTTTGGTCCTGAACCTCAGTGTTGAGAGAAAATGTAATACCTACATCCTATTCATATTCAATCTCTTTTCTAATCAAGTTGTATATTCAAATTGGTGATTGCAACCTGTATATAGGTTATGTTTGTATAAAACCCTTTACAGTCCTTCAGTTTGAATAATATTGCAGAAAAGAAACAGAATACTGTGAATAAAGTTACTCCTTTTAATGATAACTTTTGAAAAATGAGTAGAACAGGGCTGTTTGCTAATAATCCCTATAACAGTTGTATGACATTGCCCAAAGTATGGACAGAGGTCTCAGACTGTTCACGTCTACAAAATTCTGAAGGGAATGACAACAAGAAAGTAATTAGCCCAACGTTGACCAAAGAAAATGCTTTTGTTGTGTCAGGATTTGGATTCCTACTTGGAATAATTTGGGCGGGAAGTGAGTTCTGTATCCCATTTGGTCCACCTGCCTTCTAAAAGGAAGTCTTATATCAAACTTGGGGGAGGATTCTCAGGGTATTTACTGGTCAAATTTTGAAAATCTTCAAGGATGACAATTCCACCACCTGACTTCAAAATTCTCCTTGTTTTAAATCGGGAAGTTGTATTTCTTCCTCCTTGTCTTTGATTGTGCACCTGCGAGAAGGGTCTGGCTCCACATTCACTACCTCCCTTACGATCATTTAGCATACATTCAGAGTATCATCTCCTCAATTATTCTGCAGAGATGCTGACACACCTCTGTGATCAGTTCAGGCAGCAAATTTAACTCAACTTTCTGGAAGAAAATTATGAACAGAAACAAAGATGTCATTGCAGGGAGATAGGATTTTAAAATCAATGGTCTCTTTAGTCATGCAGAAAATATATATCTCGTCTTGGTTCAAACATTCAGTGAAAAAAATTAGGGATGGCTGTCACTGTCAAATGCAATGAGAAATGCCTTCAGTTTAGGCAATACCACATAAGATGATAACTGTTAAATTGGTTAAAGTTAAATGTACTTTTATTGCCAGTATTCTCGAGTCCAAATGGGAATGCATCCAAACTCAAGCTTGTGGACTTCTTTTCTACAGGAAAACTCCCTCAAGTGGAGGATGTCCCTAACTAAGATGGTAGTTTTCTTCTGCAAATTCACCATAATAGAGCAATTGTTTGGCTCATATATTAAACTTCTTATAATCTGTAGACAGTCAAATCCAAGAGTTTCTCACATTCCTTTTATTCTGTGGGACCTAGAGCTGGGGGCAACACTCCAAATGGGGTCTCCCTAGAGCAGAGGAGAGGGAAAGAATCAACTCCTTTGACCTGCTGGTCACCCTTCTTTTGATGCAGCCCAGGACACAGTTGGTTTTACGGGCTGCAAGAGCACATTGCTGAATCATGTTATGCTTTTCGTCCAACACCCCCAAGTCTTTCTACCCAGGGCTAGTCTTGACCTATCCTCTGCTCAGCCTGTACTTGTGCTTAATTTACTACATATCTGTGGAATTTTAATTGTTAATATCCCCCATGCCTTCTATTTGGCATGTATGTGTGTGAGTTTGGATTTTTGGGTTTTTTTGCTCGTATCTTTGTTTGGGATTTCATTTATTCAGCTTTGGGGTTTGTTGTTGGTTTTTTTGTTGTTTATGTGTTTTTCTGGGAGAACATATACATACTTATTCTCCAAGACTATGGTCTTTTGTACTGAAGTCCCTTGGGTTTGAGTTCGACCTCCTGCACCCTGGGCCAGTGAGCTTTCCGGAACTCTTTGTTGGTAAAGAGGTTCACTAAAGTCATGGCAGAGAGGGCTATCAAGGAAATGTAACACTACAGGAGAAAAATGCATGAGGAGATAAGACCCACAAAACCTGATTTTTTTTACATCTCTGGTGTGACAGCCAGACAATTCTACTTGCAGATTAGCCACTGCTAATCCCTTCAGTCTTAGTGACTTCTAGGGACTTCAGACAGGTTAAATTGGTATTACTAACAGTTTGGAGCACACCACAATAGAAATAAAATATAGAGTGTTGCTAAGTCTTCATCCCTTTGATTCCAGAGCTGATATTAAGCAGCTGTAGGGTATTATCAGCATTTAGAAAGTATTTAGAACATGTATACACTATGTATGTGTACATACCTCAATATATACAGCTGCTTTATGCTTTGGGATAATATTCTATATAATGTATTCTCTCTGAATTAGCTTTGGTGTTCTTTCTTTCAAACTTGGCTATATGATGTGATCTAAGGTTTTACCCCTGCTGATTTTCTGTAGGTCTCTATGTCTTAAAAAGTCAAACTTGATTTTCACACTAAGGCGTACCATGACTGTGGGGTTTATGGGATCCATATTGAGATGTATTAATGGTGGTCTGCTCTTGGGCAATAATGTCAACATTATTTTGTGTCATTCTAATCTCTGTAGATTTCTATAAAATATGCTCATAAAACTCAAGTAGCAATCTGAAATTTCTGTATTTCCCGTTCCTTTTAAAGGTTACCTAGAAACATCTGCAGCACAATAACAGTAAACTATCACACACCTAAGAATACTTGCTTTAAACTGCTCCATTGTGCCAATTAAATGCGGCATGAACTCTACACAGGGGAGCTCTTTATCGCTTCAATATTGCTTTTATATAATTTTAAATCCTGTTCACTGCAGCAACAAACATCCAAGCAAATATTTAAAAAGCTAAATGGGGAAATGTAGAACAAGTTAATCTGCTACTGGAAACTTTAATGTGTGCAACTCCACATATGGCATATCTGTGTTCAGGGTGCAATAAAATATTTTCAAAGGCACAGAGAAAATGGCATATTTGCCTTTTTAATACATGCAATTAGACATAATGGGAAGTGATCTAACTGGTAGAGTGGATGGACTTAGGAACATGTGCTGATGTTACACATATTGCAGTGATAGTTTAGGAGAAGCATAAACCTAGAAAGGTCCAATTCACTGTTGCAAAAAACATGGTTGTGTGGAGGCATAAGAGATTACCTGTTGAATAAAGAATTTTGACAGCAATGTAATTCATCAACGTTGCAACATGTTGAAAATTCTGGTAAACAATTGCCTTTGGTACAATTAAGGTTTGAGAAAAAATAGATATGTTTTGAAGTTGTTTCCTTTACAAGTCTCCAACTGTCTGAGTTTGGAGAGTCAGAGCCCTTGAGCTGCTATTGAGAAGCCAGTGAGCTGGCACAGCTGATGTATTTCTTGTGTGATTAATGACAAAACTGGAGGGCTTAAACAGCAGGTGCCTCAGAACTGCAGTGATGATGACAATTTAGTTTCATTACAATGTTGCCTCTCTGCTCCTTCTTATTTTATCATAGAATTTCTTGTCAAAGCCTTTCAGCTTTCAGTCTGCATGGTCATAGAATCACAGAATGGTTTGGGTTGGAAGGGACCCTAAAGACCATTTAGTTCCAACCCCCCTGCCATGGGCAGAGACGCCTTCCACTAGAGCAGGTTGCCCAAAGCCCCATCCAGTGTGGTGTTGAGCACTTCCAGGGATGGGGCATCCACAACTTCTCTGGAGGACCTGTTCCAGTGCCTCACCACCCTCACAGTAAATAATTTCTTCCTTATATCTAACCTAAATTTTGCTTTTTCCGGTTTGAACCTATTGCTCCTGTTCCCTATCACTACAGTTCCTGATGAAAAGTCCCTCTCCAGCTTCTTTGTATGTCCACTAAATGTCCTGTCATGCCTTAGGTACAAACAGCAACCAAGGAAGACATAATCTAATATGAAGCCATAAAATGCTGCAAAGAACTATTTCTAATTCTGGAGTAATTTACGCATAAAGATTCTGCATTTTTAAAATCATTTTGGTTTTTTAGGATTACACTATATCTACATCAGATCCTCCAACATGATGTTCCCTCTGAATTGTCCTATTCTAGATAAGTTTAGTCCATCTGACAAACCCCAAAGTGAAGAAATGACTGCCTGTACTTGGCAGCAAGGCTGTGCCAATACTCCACCAGATTTCCCAAACTTCCCTAGCAACCCTGTGAGACAGATGAAAGAGGGAAAAGTGAGTGGAAAAATGCAGTGAGGATATTAATGATACACGGTGGAATGCAACCAACTTGGCTCTCTCTGTGTAACCCCTGTAGGCTTTCTGCTTTGAAATAAAAGTAATTAATTCAGAAATGCACAAAGCCACTTCATGACAAGAACATCTATTTTAGGATTACTCCACTTTGATTTCAGAATGCAGTGGCCACTTGAGGGCAGTTCCAAAGTAGATGTGAAATAACACCTAAGGAACCTAGCTAAGTTTCTGGTGATGACAAGGTCATAATATCACTTGCCACCATGAAATAGCACATAACCTCATCAACTTACGTTTCACTGTGTTTATTTCACTATTTCTTGCTCACCTAAACAAGGCCCCTATGAATCTATTCAGCACTAGTTACTATAGCCACCTTTTAAGGAGTTAGTTTAAAAGACTTGTAGAAAATTTATGGTGGTAAGATCCCAAAGGGTTTTGAAAGAGAGAGGTGAAAATACAAAGGATACACCAAGAAATCAAGAGGTCTTCGTTAGAGGTCAAAAAGAGTACTTAATTTTGGCTTAGGGTAGGAAGTAGAAGGAAGAGAAGCAGCAATGAACTTGTTCTGTACCAGAACAAGAAGCCCAGAGCTAGAAACACAGATTCAGACGCATATTTCTGTTTATTAAGCAGGCAGAATATGGCTCATACCACATCTTCTTTTCAAGGTGAACCACTGAAGGGTTGCAAGAGAAGCATCAAGAGAGAAATACACTTGTTGTGGTAACTCAGAATTGAGACAGTAGGAGGTTCTTGCTCCTGATCTGGTATTTACTCACCTGAGCAGATTCTCAATCCTCCAACTCCCAGATGTAAGCTACTTTTGGATTTCCTTTTCTGGATTTACAGATATAACGAAGAAATTCTTTACTATGAGGGTGGTGAGGCACTGGAACAGATTGTCCAGAGATTTTGTGGACTCTCCATCCTCAGACGTGTTCAAAATCAGGGATGGGGCTCTGAGCAACCTGGTCTAGTAGAAAATGTCCCTGTCCATGGGAGGGGGGGGTGGAACTAGATGGTCTTTAAGGTCTTTTCCAACCCAAAGCATTCTATTACATGATTCTATGATATTTTCAAATCATTTAATCTGTCACAGTGAATGGCACCACTACATTTTTATCATTTATAAAATACTGTTATCTTTGAATATTTGCTGCAGTCTCCATGATCTCAGAGGAACAAAAAAGGAGAGAAGCTGTCTCATTATTTTACTGCCAGTATCTGCCCAAGAAAAATTTAAACACTCTTTCTGTATGATGTGACTGTAATGGAAATGAAATAGATTTTAACCTCTGAAGAAAACCAGAAAAATGTAATTGAAGCTAATAGTTAATTTGCATTGTACTGTGTGATAGAGGTCAGGACCTACCTCAGTTCACTTCTTTAGTACTAGTTTACCAAGTATAAAGTCTGCAATCGAAATACATATTTTTAAAATAATGGGTTTACCCTACTTGGTTGGCCAGTTTGTCTACAGGATACAAATGGAGGGTTCAGACCTGTGCCCCACAGATGAATTTCAGTTATCTGTGTATTGAAACTGTCTCAACACTCTGATAGCAGTTTCAATCACACAATACAAAGTACATAGTCAAGTAATGATGCATATATAATGTTTGGTCTCTGTTTCCATTTTACTTCATCCTGTGGCTAATTGCCTCACTGCAGACTGCCAATTAGTTTGACTCCCAGCTGTATTCAGGAAGCCAAGTGGGAATGCCTGCATAAGCCTTTGAAGTCCTTTACATTATCTGCTAATCTAAAAAGCTTATCAACACAACATTTGAGAGGAAGAAATGAATACTTATGAAAAAACATTAATCTTCTTGAAGCTTTGGAAACTGCTTTGACACAATAGGAGATGCTAAAGTTAGGCTTTGTCCCCAGTCCTATTCTCTCAATTCTGTCAGGATGCTCTGATAAAACTGAAATGATAAAAAACCTGCTGTTTTAAACAATTCTCTAGATACTGATGAAATGCAGTAGGAAGGAGCAACAGGGTGTTTTTGTTAACATGTGCTGATCGTCACCCCTAATAAACTCTAGACCCACCTGGCTGAAGAGTTATGACTGAACTTGACATTTTGTGCCTCAGAGACAATGTCACCACACCATGTTAAAAGCAGGTGAGAAAGTGCCAGGAGGCTGGGAAAAGCCTTGAGCTGTTTGACCTGAAGGTGGTGCATTTATTTTCTCTCTTTCTTCAGTAGCAACAGTAAACGAGCAGAAAGATAGATATGCTCACTGTGAAGCCCTAAATTCTAAACTTATTTCTGCTGATTATTTGCCTACAGTCATGTTTTCCTCCAACAAAAACAAAAGCTCTCACATCTGCCTATGTGTACTATGGGCTGATGGTGAGACTATAATTAACTAATAATGATATTACACTTCAATAATATTAGATTTGGTTGGCTGAAGGCTATTGCAGCATCCTCAGTGAATCCAAGTAGCTGGTAGGGGTTTAGGTCCTCCTAGCTTTGATGAGGCTTGCAAAAAAGTACCTTAGGCCCAAAAACAGCTTCCTGTGGCTCATGGGCTCAGAACATTGTCTTGCCTATTCTTATGTCTCAGGACATGAGGAAAGCTGTGAGCTTTTAGACAAACTTCTGCCCTAAAGTGAGGAAAGTCAGAAAAAGGGTTTGGTTAGGTTGGTAAGGATACAAAACCGCCTTTCTACTTTTCATTGCTTCTGGCTGCTGCTAGTTGCTGCTTCAACATTCTTTCTGGCTGTACTAGCTTGGTTTGCTTTCAAACACCATTCAGTTCTGTCAACACCATATATATCATATTCTTATTATACTTTTCCTTTCTCATTGAGTCAGAAGCAAACCTTTTATTAGCTGCTGGGAAGAACTTAGTGTTGGTATTTTAGTTTTCTTTCTAGTGATTTTTTTTACATTTCCAGGCATTAGACAGTCATATGTGAAGGAGGGTTCCTGAAGGAGCTACAAAGTTAAACACATAACTGTGATCTCTTGCAGATGTTTATCTTTCTTCTTAGTTGTTGTTTCCTTTGAACAAATTATCCAAAGTTGTTTAAACTGGAAGTCTGCAATCACGCTTTGTCAATGGAAAAACAAATTGATTTTGGTCCTGGAATAAGTGATTCACCTTGCTAACACAGGAGTATGAGTAGGAGGAAAAAATACTACAAAACTTCAAAACGTGTTCTTTCCATTCATCGTTAATTATTCCTTCCCAACACCTTTTTAACTTCATTTTAAATCTCTGCCTTCTGTTTTTTTCAGTTTTTACTCTCAGGTCATATGTCTGCTTCACATGTTCATATCCTTACTTTTACTGTTGGTTTTTCAAATGCAACAATATTATGTAAGTATGGGAAAGAAACAACTTTCTCTTTCCAAGTTGTTTCTATTTGCTTCCACCTTGGATAGATGGGTGTGTGGACAGATGGACAGACTAACAGATACATAGGCATATGTGGACCACTGCAGAACACACATTAACATATCACATTAAAATCTTTTAGTTTTGCATATTAATATATGCTACATAAATGTTCTCTGCTATACACACACTTGAAATTAAAACAAGAAAGAAGAAAAGTAGATACAGTGAGGCAGAATAATGCACTGGGCTAAAAATTAAAAAGAAGGTGAGTTTCAAGCTCCTTGAAGTATTCTCCTGGTGTAAAGAATCAACTTTTTTTGCTGAGCAGTCCCTCTTGATGTGAGGGAATGGTGTGAAGGTATGCTTTTTGCAAGTGATAACCTGTAATTCCCTGGGCTCAGAAAATGAAACAGGCAGCTCTGCAACGTCATTGGACCACGGGGCAATACTTTTGTGAATGGTTAAAAGAACAGAGAAACGATGGTATTCATAGCATCTGTTACTTGATAGCTGAGAATAAGTAGCAGTTAAGGTGTGATTTCTTTCACCACTAACTAATTTTTTGAAGGGACTGGCAATTTTTATGACAAGTGGTCTTACAATTAAAGCACTGTTATAATGTCTTTCCCTGGCATGTAATTTGTGGTGTTCAAGCAGAGGAAGAAAGAAGAGTGGAGACTACAGAAATCACATTCCCTATGTAGAGGGAAAACCAGTAGTGTGGGTGAAACTCAATCCTGATGTCTCCCAGACTGGGTGGAATAAGAGCACTGTCATTGTTAAGAAGTTTCATACAGAATAATACGAGATACAGAAAGTTCCAAGACTTAAAAAATATTTCAGGTACATACTAAAATTATGCTGGTGTCTCTGCAAGTTAGAACGTTAGTGACACTTAGAAGGTCTTGTTTTAAAGGCTGTAATAATGTAGACAGACTTATTCACATGGTATGCATAACATTCACAAAAAGTGCTTACCTATTATAGTGCTTATGAAACTCATTTTATAGGCTAGCAAAGACACTCCTTCAATCAGAATGTTATGACCCCTGGATTTAAAAAAACACATCAAACACATCCAAAAATTCACTGGTGACATTAGACCAGTTTAAGAATGACTCAGAGAGCTGTTATGATTCCATCTGTTTTAACAGCAGTGAACCACGCAGCAGAAGATCCCTGCAAAGAAATCCTAATTATACAGCCTGGACAGTTCTTCAAACTTTCAGGATGAATGAGAATAGCAACCAGTTTCCATTCTAAAAGGAAAGGAATAAAAAGAAAACAATTAACAGAATCAGAGCCTCGCCAGGCTTTTAAAAAAACAGCTGCTGTCTTTCCAGGGCTACTCTTCAAAACAGGCTGTCTAAAGAATAGTCTTTTCAGAAATAAAGTTAGCATACGTTGACAGAAATAGCCAGAGATCTTCCAGCCAGTTACAGCAGATGGCAGTTCAAAAGACAGAGGACATCTGTTTATGATTCATCTAACTTTGCAAAAGATTATGGGAGTTTGAGATGGCGCTCTCAGCAGAGTTTTTATTCCTCATAGGTGAGAGTTGAGTCACCTCCATCTGGCAAAAAGGTCTAACAGTGATGCCAATTTGCCAAGTAATCCTCATTACTGATCAAGAAGTTACCTTAGGCGATATGCGGGTCTTCAGGGAAACGTTACGAGATGTGGATGTGCAATGCTTTCAAACAGAATGCTTTGCTCCTATAGACAAAATCTGCTTTCAGAATGTTTTTCCCTTTCATTTTGTAAATGGACAATGAAGAGCCAGGAAGTCAGCTAGGAAAAGATTCTTTCACAAATGTTTCATTTGTAGTTAAAGAAATTATGAAATAAACTTTTGTTGGTGGAGTTGCAAAACTGCAGTGATTCAATGATAACGATTGTCTCAACTATTTTTCTTCTCCATTTGAATCATCATTGACAGCTGAAAAATATAATTTGGTACCCTGCCAAAATAACTGTGACTTTGTTATGAAAGGATATCAAGAAATTTTCCACAATCAACGATGATTTTATCTCTTGCCAGCTGGTCTCATGCATTTCAAAGACGGTATACTTGAACTCATTTACTCGAGTTAACTGTCTTCAACGTACATATACGGGGCTGCATAAGAAAATCAAGTTAAACAAGAATGACAGAAAGTTTATTCTTAGAATTTCTCCACAGATGTGCCAATTAACTTCAGTAGACTTAAGACATGACCTCGTATAGGCGGAGCAGCTGTCAGATGACCACACAATTTTTAATGTCTTGTAGACTGAATGACTGTGTTTCTAGAGTGTAGGCGAACCAAAGACAGAGGTAGAGAAGATATGACTGTTTTCTGGAGATATATAGCAGTGGGGATAAAAAAGGATTGTGCTATCTCACTGCTTGCATATGCTCATGGATTTTATTGGTTTATTTACCTATTTTCCCAAGTGTACAGTAGTCTAATTGATGTATAACATTTTGACTGCATTATTTTTAGTTTGTGCAGGAAATTAAAAACTTTTTTATAGATTTGACCAATGTAATGTGGATTTATAGAATGGCCTGTTATTTATGTCATGATATGTAAGACACAAGAATTTGCAGGTGTTTTCACAAACAGAATAAATAGATTTACCTTTTTCTAAATATGTAGATGACATGACAACATGAAAATTGTAATAAACTAGAGGTTTTAAACCAGCAGCTGAACTGCATGACTGAAATTGTCTATTCTAATCCCATCAAGTGGCAAATACTGTAGGTACAGTGGTGGCATCACCATATTATAGAATCATAGAATAGCCTAGTCTGGAAGGGACCTTGAAAGATCCTCTGGTACAACCTTTCATGGGAAAGAGAATCTGTGTGAGATGATCTAGGTTCTGTCCAATGGTAGCTCAAAATTTTCAGTGATGGGGACTCTACTACTTCCCTGATGATGGTCATCCCCTTACTCCAGTTAGTGACTGTCCTTACTGCAAAATATCTTTCTTGCACCAAGGTAAAACTGCTGGTATAACTTCTACCTGTTGTCCCTTGTCTTCTGCCTTGGGAAAAGAGAGCCTCCATCCTCTTTTTAGCTCCCCTTGAAGTACTGGAAACTGATGAGATCCTTCCTGATCCTTCTTCAGAAAGGAGAGATCCAACATCAGTCTTTCCTCACAGGGTGGTTCTTCAGACCTTTGATCGTCTTTGTGACTCCCTTTAGACCCTCTCCAGTCTACCCGTGTCTTTCTTGAATTGTGGGGCCCAGAAACCAACACAATACTCCAGGTGTGGCCTGACAAGTGCTGAGTAGAGTCAGATGATCACGTTTCTATCCTTCCTGAAAACCAGATAAACAACATCCACTGCACTCCCCATATAAATACAAGATGTTATTTTGGTGTAAAAATGGATCCAGGTAAATCTGGCTTGATTCGTACTTGGCAAATCCCTCCTGTTTTCTCCCAATAATCTGCTTCTTTTGGTTAGTAGCACTTTTCGGAGGACTCATTCCAGCACTTTCCCAGGGACTGAACCTATACTGATGGGTTAGTGTTTTCCTGGGTCCTCTTTTGGGCCCTTCTTGTAAATGAGTATTACATATTTCATACTGCTGATCTGCTCCTGCTATGACAAACTACTTGCTAATATTAACATAGCCTAAAGGTAGGTGTCTTAATCTCATACTTAACCTTGTGAAATTCTGCCTCTGTTAAGCATAATTTAAACCAAAACTCAAGTGACATTCAAGTTTACGTCACAACAAAGCTCTTAACTGTCTTTTTTTCCAAACAAGCAAACAAACCTAAAAAACCTCGACCATCTTTCCTTGACGACTTTCCTCAGAATTCCAGATGACAGAGGGAGGCCAGGTTGGATGGGGCTTTGAGACACCTGGTCTAGTGGAAGGTGTCCCTGCCAATGGCAGGGGTTGGAATTGGATGATCTGGAAGGTCCGTTCCACCACAAACCATTCTGTGACTGTTGTCTGTTGGTTTTTCAATCCCAGGAAAATGAAAGCTGGTCAGAGTCATTAGGAGTGTCTGAACTTATATTTGAAACAAGAATAATATTTTATGAGAAAAAGGTTTTCTGAAAATAATTCTATCTGAAATTGAAATCTCACAGTAAAGTCATTTCTACTGAATACGTATGGAAATAAAATATATGTATGTAATTTACAGATTCACACAAATACATACAACTACTTGTGAAAATGACCTGAAGATTTCTTTTGTTATGCTTTGTTTTTGTAGCTCAGTTCGTGATTTCATATTGTACAGCAGTAAAAACATCCCATCACAGACAGTTTAATGAAGCACCCCCATCATGAATGTACCATAAGAAAGAAAATAATGGCACAGGACTGATATACCTTCTGTGGATTAGTAAAAGCCATTTATGAGTTAGACCACTATACACCTGTGAAAAGATTATTTTGTTCTGTGAGTACTGACTTGCTCCTCACTTTTTTAAAAAGGGAATAAATAATACTTTCTTCTCAGCTCGTTTGAAGGAAGATAGAACGAGCGTGCTGTTGTGAGCTTTGAACAACTTTACTGCTTCTCTTTCTCTGGCAATAAAACTATCCACTATAATAGACCATTATAGAAAAACTTTCTTGACAAGTGCTTTTATGAAAATTGAGCAGTGGAAAATTTCTACGGATTGCAGTTCCCCTTGGGAAGAGGAAATGGTAGGAAATTCCTTTCAATCTCGTCAGCACAATAAAATACACCACTTCATATATACAAATAATATGAAGAAATTACTGCAAAATGCAACCCAACATTGGATGAGTAAAAAATTGAGAGAATCAATCAGAAATACTTCTGCCATGATGTTCCAAAATAAATGCTAGCAATAAACATTCCATTTTCAAATTAGTTCATGATAATAATGCATCCTAACTGAACTCACATAAGGAAATGAATGATTCGTTATAAGCACAGAGAGCAGCACAGAATGCACATGTAGCAGGTTAAAATGTTCATAGGAATTCATACTAACTGGGAGGTATTTCATAGCAAGAATTGATACAGAAACCAATCTACATTAAATTGTGTTAAGATGTGAACAACAGACAAAATTGAGGCTGGTGGAACCTGTTATACCGTTCTTATTGAAATAACACATTTTTCTTCCATTATAAGCCTCCTACTACATCTTTAACTCATTGCAACATGGATCAGAGTCTCACTTATCATTCTAACAGATCCTTATATCATATTTGCATGGATATAAAAAGGGAATATATCAGTTGAAAAGAAAATACTTGTCATATATATATATATATTTACACTTTTCTCTCTTCATTTGCCTGTAACACCAGGTTGCACCCAAATGCACTATATAAGGTGCCTTTTACCTGTGTTATTTCTTTGTTCTCTTTGTTACCCCTAAACCCAGTTTTGTCCAGCTCCAGATATGAATTTTTTTAACTGATTATTAAGGAGTAGTTTATAGCATAGGGTCTACAGTGCCAGGTTGAGCCCCATGCCCTGCCTGCATTGCCCAGCCAGCATTTCTCTGCACTGATTGTTGTGTTAGAGTCATAAATATCTCATTCTACCTAGAGCAACTGCTTGACACTGTTATCTATATTAAGCTGTAGTTGTACCATACTTAGATAAAAAAGAAGTAATGGAATGACAGTCAGACACTCTGTCTGAAATGGCACTTAATGCACATACGTTGAAATTGCAGACTTCAGGAACCAAGTTAATTTATAAAGTCACAGTCATTATATTGAAGTTAGACAAGAGATAGGATGGATCCGGCCTGAAGTTCATTAATTGCAAAAAAACCTCTTTGTGAATCCATGCATGTGCAAACACATACAGCAAAATACCTGACAAAAGAACCTAAACAGTTCTTTGGGATACTTGAACTAAATGAGGGGGGAATATTTTGCAATGCATCGTTTCTCTCATTCTGTAGCCTTATGGTGCAACAATATCTTATGAAAAAACTTTGTGCCTGAGAGTTCTTCCAATCACAGCAACATGAAGAGTTGATTAGGATCAGGAGAGAGAAAGCACCATCCCTCACAGTCATAAGAAGAAAACTGCCATCTGCCTCATCATTATCTGTTTACCATTCTGCATTTCTAGAGAAATAACACCGGAAAAGACTTCTATCCATACCTAAAGGGCCAAAGTGGAGTCAACTTCTCCCTCCAATCCTGAATGAGAAGGCATGGACAGTCTGCATCAGTCGTGGGAAGGATTTGGTAAAGGAAATATGGAAGGAAGGATGAGTATTGGAGGGAAGGGCAGGTGGGTATAATGGAGAAGCAGAGGTGTGGAATCTCTGCAGCCATTATAGAGAAACTGGAAATTAGGTGGAAATTAGCTATAACAAATTTGACTGTGACAAAGGGTGGGAACAGAAATAATTGTGAAGCAGAAGAGAAGGAGGGCAAACACTAGTAGGATCACAGTGGAAAATTCAAGGCTTTAGGACTAAGATAAATTTCACTATAGAGGCAAGGACACAACTTAAAGGAGGAGGGAAAAATCATTATTTTCTCCCTACAGACAGAAGAAAAGCAATTGTGGCCACCACATGGTTGTTGCCTTTCTCCTGCCTTCCTGAGACAGTAGAAAAATGCTTTCTCCTATCCAGGACGTTGAAAAGTGGAAATCACAACTGGGAAGAGAACAGTATATGCAGGAAAATATGATGCCTACTTACAGGGTGTCTTGGAATGTCAAATGTTCATCTCTATGAAATAGAAAAGAAGCCAAAAGATCCATGAGCAGGTTGGTACTGTCCTGCAGCCACCACTGAGAGAGAAACAGCCCTGTATATTAAAACTACAGTCATGTTTTCCTCTGTGCAATATGGTTTCTCCAGAGCACCAGTATCGAGAAAAGTTTTTATTCCTTTGTTGAAGACAAATAGTTAAAAAGGAAGGTTCACTATCCAAGAACTTTCTTTCTGTGGGCAAGCTGCACAGAAATAGTGTTTTTATCTCCCTCGTTCCACAGAGGCAAAAAAAGTAACAAACAAAATATATCCTAAACATATCTGACAATAATAATCAATCTATGGGGGAAAAAAAGAGGTTTTGAGAAATAAGAAGGTCATGCAAGACTGTGAAAGATCTAAAATACTTTGACTTTCACAGAATTACAGAATCACACTATAGCTGGGGCTGGAAGGGAGTTCTGGAGGTCATCTGCTCAAATCTCACTGCTCTGGCAGGGCCACCTCAAACCCTGTCCAGGACTACAATGATTGTGAATCACAGCAGATATCAGCAGTGTACGAGATGAAAGGGAACTGTAGTGAGGAAAGCAGAATATAATGCATGCTTTTTGCATTAAGCAGAGTACCTTCTACAACGAGGTGACTAGCTTGATGGATAAGAGGGGAGGAGGGACATTTTTTATATAATACCTTCTTTGGTGGCTTAAATGAGAATTCCACTGTTTTTCTTAGTAAAAGTAATTTGGAAAACTGTTGCACAATTTCTTGGTACACAGGTTCTTCTCATTGCAGAATACAAAAGATAATTAATAAGGACTGGCATTTTCCCAAAACAAAATGTATTACCATTTTTCAATGTGAATTAAAGACATTTTATAAGTAAAATAATGATTTCAAGGGCTGAAGCTTTTGTCCCTGTGAATAGGCAATCTTAGGAAAGCAATATGAAATGGATAATGGTGCTGTCTGATTTCTACAGAAGACAAATACAATACCTAAAGAAAAGCTGGATGACTCATCACACAGCCTGGAGGTATTTCTAAAGTAGCCTGAAGACAAAAATGAGAGTTTAGTCACTATAGCCTCCCAGAGAAAACAGAGATGTGAACACACAGGGTAAAGAAGAAAACACACTCAATACCAACTGTACCAAACATGTCAAGGAATTTGGCAATACCAATTGATTGTTTCTTTTTCCGTAGAAATTCTTGGCTACACTTGCTGTCTGAAAAAAAAGATATCTTTGACACCTGCATTTCACTTATAATGATAGTCTAAATTGCAAGAAAGATTTTGACAACTGTAATTTTCCTTCCTAAGGAGTAATTGGGCTTTGTGAAATGAGTCCAACTGGTGTTGAATTGGTGACAAAATATCTTCAAATCTATGTTCAGCCCTTACTGTAAATTATTGTAAACACGGACATTGCCAGACTGTGACTTCACACATTATACAAGAACTTTTGAATATTGCACCAGAAATGTTTGATTATTTATTTCATGTTTGTTCAAACAATGCAAAACATGATATATTGTTTGTGGATTAGACAGCATCACAACCTTTCTTGGTAAGCAGCTATTGAAAATGAGGGAGAAAATCCAGTACATCGTTTTCTTCCAAGAGGAGCATGAAAACAATAGAAAGATTGTTTTAGCAGTGAGAAACCAGATGTCCAGGGCAGATGGTCATGTTCACCAATGGGCAGAATTCTGAACAATTAGAGTATAACGGTGGAAAAGTTCTTTCAGCCTCCACTGAGTCGCCCCCATTATATCAAATACTAAGACAGAACAGAGATCATACCAAGCATCTGGGTTCTATCAAGCCCCTCTGAATTAGCAGTGTCAAGATTAACAAACACTCTACAGTAGAGATTCATACACCTGAAAAAACACTTGAATTAATTCATGCAAGTTAAATATCATGATAAAACTATAGCTTCCTTCTACTCCAAAGAGAAATGAGGGACGAAATACTAAAGGAACCACATACTTGATGTGAAATAGCCCAACCAACTGCTGAAAGCACAAGAATGACGATCAGTTGCCTTTGTTTCCTGATGCATAACAGAGACATTGGAGCACCATAAACTTCCTAGAGAAAGAATAAAACCTTCCTAAAGAACACTTTCTTCTGCTACAAGTTTTATTGCAGAGACACTGTCCTAACATCACAAATACTGGTTGGAAATACCGCCAGAGTGCCAGCGGAATTTTATCTTCCAAAACCATGTGCTTTTAGTCATCTATCCAATGATTAGGAGTTGAGTCTTCATTGCTTCTACTTCCACAAATATAGCAAAATGAACTTCTGCCTTCCAAAATGAAAAGAATCATAGAATCAAAGAAGGGTTAGGATTGGAATCACCGGCAGGGATGCCACTCTCTAGATCAGGTGGCTCAGGCCCTCATTCAACCCCATCCAACCTTGAACACTTCCAGCCGCAGGATACCCACAACCCCTCTGGGCAATTTATTCCAGTGCTTCACCACCCTCTGGGCAAAGAATTTCTTCCTGATATCTAATATAAATGTGCATTCTTTCAGTTTAAAACCATTGTCTCTTGTCCTGTCACTACCACACGTATAAATAGTCCCTCTCTCCATTTTTTCAAGCTCTCTTTAGGTACTGGAAGGCCACAGTGAGGTCTTTCTGGAATGTTTTCTTCTCCAGGCAGAACAATCCCAGCTGTTTCAGCCTGTCTCCGTAAGAGAGGTGTTCCAACCCTCTGATCTTTGTGGCCTCCTCTGAACCCACTCCAACAGCTGGCTTTCCTGTGCTGAGGACCCCAGAGCTGGATGCAGTATTCCAGATGGGGTTTCATGAGGACAGAACCCCGCCTCCAGTGGCCATGCTGATGCAGCCCAGGACACGCTTGGCTTTTAGGGCTGCAAGCCCACGTTGTTGGTAACAGATTTGTCTTCTGATGCTCATGTTTTATCTTCAGTGATGCCACAAGTGCCAAGAAAGATACTGACAATATTATTGCTCTCTCAGAAAGAGAACAGGATTATCAAAAAAATTTCACATGCATATGGACTGTGGCTTTTGTCCCACGTAATCCAATTTTAGCAGATAATTGTGGTTCAAGGGAAAGGAACATCATATAAGTCTGTGACTACCCAGATTTTTCAAAACAGAAAAAAAGATAAGAAATTTTTTGTTAATTTAATATCTCACGGAAAACAATGTAGAAGACCTATTTGTACTATGACAAAAGAAACTGGTCTTTTTTGTGAAGATTAGTAGTTAATTAAAGACAGGTTCTGGTACATAAGAAATGTAGTATCAGTATTCCTCTTATCTATGGAATGAAAAAAATTGTATCTGCCAGATAAAAATTAGATAAGGTCTGTTCTAATTATAAGCTAGCATCTCACAGAAAAGGAAGGAAAAAGAAAAGGAAAATTTAATTAATTTGATTGCCAAACATCAGAAGTATTTCAATGCAACAATAAGACTAAAGGATGAGGCACACCTGAAAAAAAGTTATATTCTACTTTCTATAAAGCATGAGACCACTGAAAAAGCTAAGATGTGTATTTATTCAGAAATAAGAGGGAAATGTGTTAAAGCTGCTGCAAGCTCATATCTAACCGTGAAGCATGCAAGCAGATCTCATCCAGCTTCAGACTGCAAATGGGAGCCAATTGGTCTTCATTTCCTGGTTATTTACAGAACAGCTGGAGGCACACTCACTTATTAAAACTAAAAAGTGCTTAACATTTCAAACCATTCTCTTTTAAAATGTGAGGTCTGAAATAAACTGTAAAATATTAATGAAATGCTTTTAATATCTTTTCTTCAAATGGGGTGGGGGTGGAGTTTCCTCACTGATACAATCTTCCCAGTAACTGTGAACTCTGCAAAATGTGCACTGACATTTCTGCATACAGCAGTAAAGCGGCATCTGACCACTTCATTGGAATATTTGTGGTGGAATCAAGATATGTGGAGTGAATTTAGCAGTCTAGTGATGTCTACAGTCTAAATGTCTGCATTCAACCATGCCTCTTTTGAATTCCTTTTTAGGCAATAGATATGGTCACTTATGCGAGTCATCTGACCAACCGTGGGATTTAATAAGTCACATCTTAGGTGTATAAATTTTACTGTATCGTCTATAAGGGGATTTCAGGGTCCTGAGCTTAGATAAAGATATTCACAAGGAAATTTCATAGGGCGGGTTCAGATGGGGCCCTTAGGATCTCTACTCTAGTCATCTCTCCTGACCGTCTATTTCCTTTTGAGGCCTCAGGAGCCACCAAAGATATAGGATAGGAATGTGTTAAGAGTTTGGGTTTGTTGTTTTTTTTTTTTAAATCCCCATTTTCATGGGAAATCTCTGTGCTACAGAAGCACTGGTATGTGGTTGAATATGAAGGTGCTATCTGTCAGACCACACAGGCAGGAAGAAGAGTCTCTTCACTCATAGGCAGAGCCAGTCTGTTGTAAAGTGTCGTCAAAGCCAGACACAGACTTGGCCGACATTGGTGAAGAGTGGCAGGGTGGAGAGGACACACTTCAATAGCAAGTGAAACTGGTTTGACTTCCTCTAGAAAAAACAGAGGGTGACATCCTGTCCCCCTCAGAGTTCGGAGAGCTAGACAGAGCATAAATCAAGACAGACATGGAAAGTCTGTGTGCCTCCAGATTCCTGTTTAAGACTAAGCATATGTTGAATGATTTGGAAACTAGAAAAGAGGTGTTGAGTCTTCAACCCAGGATCATTAAATCCTTAAGTTTGAAAAAACCTCTAAGATCATTGAGTCCAACTGATGTTTGGTTAACCCAGCACCACAATATTGACCACTAGACCATGTCCTCAAATGCCACTATGTGCTTTCAGCATTACAGAGATCACTAAATCCTTCTGGTCTGGTTCATGGTGGTATGTCTTGTGCTACAAGTGAAGTCTTCCACAAATATTGTCCTGACTTTGAGACAGCTGACCTAGTATGGTCAGGTGTTTGGAGAAACACATCTCTTGTATGACTGGAAGAAAAGTTACAATTTTGTGGAAGTAAGGTGCTTTATTTTCATTGGGACCAATAATAACATCAAAAAAAATTCCTGAGACAGCTTTGGGGTGACAAAGCAAGAGAGCGAAGAAAACTCCACAGTCAGCCATAACAGTGACGGTGATGGGGGTTCAAGGCAAACACTGGCAGTGCTTGACACAAAGTGCCTATTCAGTTTATACTTGGGGGGACAATCCTGGGTGCCAGTAAAGCACGTTATAAGAAGAACAAGATCATAGTGCAAGACTTCTATATCTTCTGCATCTCTATACCTTCTACATCTTTGCAGTGCTAGAACTAAAAAAATCTCTGGAAAAACTAGGCATGTCTCCCAGTCTGTGTTGACTGCACACAGAGATAGTCACTGGAATGAGAATATTTAAGACCATTGTTTTCTCTTCATTTTAAATGTCAAGGCAGATTTACATAATGCTGCTTTTAAAGGAAACAGGATTTTGAAAAGCATATTGCCAACTTATGCTAAATTGGTGACAAGTTATAAGTCTAAATGAACTACTCCTGACAGCAGACATCTGAAAATGCAAATAGGTATCAGACTATGGTTATCCAAGCTCTTCAAAAGGGACTACAAATAAAGGAACAGGCAACCTGTTGATTCAGTGAAATACTGAAATACAGGCTTTGGAAAAATAGCAGCTTCTACAAACAGAATTCTGGAATAAAATGCAAGGTTACCCTTCTGGCCTAGTACTTCTGCTTTTGAAAAACCAAGAATGATTTCGATCCATAGAGAAGAATATCTATGGTGTGTACTCATCGTGGCTAAAGGAAAGAATTCAGAAATAAGGAGAAAAGATGTCAGCAACACAAGCTCTAGCAAATTGAAAATAGTGATAGGAACATAATTGGAAAGAAACACTCTGCAGTGTGTCAAAACATTCAACTTTATTGCTTGGATGTAAAGATCTCTACCATACCACCACAGAAGCTTTGACTGACATTATTTTCACAGATGTTTTTTGAATGAAAAGTCTACAGGAACGTGATGAGCAACTGGAGGAGCTCTTCTCCCACATATCCTAATATTTACACTGATCTTTTAAGAACAAGTAATAACCTTTGATAACTGTATAGCATGTACAAGGAAACTGCATTGATTTTTCATGATGTAGAAAAATTATTCTTTTTAGAGAAAAATATGGTTTTGAGAATTTAATTTCAATGCATGCTGACTTTGCAAAAAATGAATAATGGAGTCATAATTATTCTAAAAACAGATGTTTGACTGTATTGATTGCATTACACACAGTAAAGGTTCAAATTTTGGCAAAACAAATCAGAAATCTCTTGAGGCATTATTAATAAACCATTGTAAACATAGGAAAATAGCCCACAAACAAGTGTGGTAGGTGGAATCTCTATTACCTTATAACAATTAGCTGATACTTGGCTTAATGACGCATTAATCAGCAGAGATGAAAAATGGACACAGACATTCCAGTCATTTAACATATTCCAGAAATATTAAGAACCTTATAGAAAAATGTGGAAGAATATGCAGACAAAGATATTCTGTCCTACCTTCCATAAGCTTTGCAGCTATCTTCTATGAAATAAGTCAAACAAAATCAAGAAAAATTGCAAAAGTATATGATTTCTTTTTATAAAAATACACTCATCAGGATAGCAGGATATTCAGCTTAATTAGAAAGCTAAAAACTTGACTATTAAATGAGAGTATAAAATGTGTTTGGCTGTACTATTTTCAGACAAACTGAGATCTTTATTTTGACACCTGCTTCTTATCTGCAGAGATTTCATCTATGCCAAGAAAAATGTACATAATTACAATATAGAAAGAAAAGGGCTTCCAGAAAAGGCTGATACCTCTTACCGAAAATTGTTGCATGCTGATCTCCAGCCTATCTGCAGTGACAGGCATTCATGAGAACAAACCCTCGATTAGCCACGTAATTCAAGAGTCAAGTAGAGTTACATCTTGGTTACATAAAGCACAAGAGCCAATGGAGACTGAAGAGGAAGGTCTATGCCTGGAGCAACAGGAGAGATGCTCATAAATTCTTCCCAGGGGTGTTCCTTAAGAGTAAGGCAAGGGGGAAGTCATGAGCTTAACAGTGCAGTAGTGGTGCAGGATGTCCAAAAGAACCCTTCTACACATCTCTGCCTGAAGCATGGAACTACGGAAATCCTAACCATACGTAGGGATGTGGACAATGCCGGGCACACTGCATACATCAGCAAAGCAAAATCAGATTTCAGACACACACTTTGCTTGATAATGGCTATGATTCGGCCTAACAAAACTAACCAAAAATGTCCATGTGTTCAGATTTTTCTAAAGCTGATTTTTCTTTTTTCAATGTTTCCCTTGTGGAATTAAGAAACGAGAATGAGAAATGAGCATCTATCAGTGCAAATCAAGCTAATCTCCTGGAATTCATCCAAGACCAAACAGCTCCACCTGTTTTGGAATGACAGACACAGGGCAGGCTGAAGGTGGAAGTATTTTTACGGCATTCTGCAGCAGAAACAAATCAAAGAGACAGCTTGCTTTGATTTCTCAAGATACAAGGGAAGGGAAAGATTACTCTGAACATATTGAAAACATAAAAAGAGCACTAACCTGCATGTAAGGCATTTAACTTTATAGCACAAGTATAATGCTATGGAATAGTGCAGATCACTGAGTAGCGATTTTACTATAAAACTGTGTACATCATTTTCTCCATCTTTATTAAAAAACTAGCCTTTTTTAGAAAATTGAGCTCCACTGGAAAAAAATAAAATATGTGTTGGGAAAGATAACAACATCAGAAAAGGCTTTTTGATTAACCTGGCTTTAAGAAGTAAGGGAAAATGCTTGGCTGTGTGGATATGCAAGATATAGTCTCAAATCCTGCAACTTGCCGTTCCCCAGACAGATGATATGAGTTGTGGCTTCCAGACTGAGTATAGGACATCACAAAATGAAATGTTTCTAAGTGTTTAAACTTAAGAGAAAATGTGTACATTGCAAGGCCAGAGAAATAAATGTGCAGTCAAGAAGTCAAAAAATATTTCTCTATTTGCAGGCACCTGTTATAAATATTCTATGTCAGGTGTGAAAAGAAAAGGACTCTGAAAGACAAAGCAGATGATTTCTTTACTGATAATGCATATTAGGTTTAGCCAAGAGAAAAAATATATATTCAGACAGTTAGGTAATCAGAGATATTATTTGGTATAGTGATTTGCTAATCAGCGATACTAAAATTGTAACACAGCTTTAAATTACACTGATTAAATTAAAATTAATATTTGCTTTCATATGAAACTCTCTGGTTAGTATTTACATCTGTTCTGTTACGATGAAGATCAAAGGACAGAACCCAGTGACGAAAAACTCATCATCTAAATTCAAGCAGAAACCAGTTTTCACCATCCAAATGCTTGCAGAAAAGGAAGATTAGGATGCACACAAAGGGTGAGGAAGCACACATGGCCTGTACTTTGCCTTTGGATACATGCAGAGTTCTCTTTGGAAAAAAGGAAATACTTACTTCCACATTTTTAAATGAAAATAATTCTTGGATGGATATCTCACCATGGGTGGAAGGAGTTCATAATAAATTCAGTTGCTGTAATACATATGTATCCAGAAAAAAAAATGGTGCTAACATTATAGTGTGTCAATCCTTCATCTACGCAGTCTTTATCCAGAAGAAAAAGAAAGGTTTGAATATAAATCCTTTTGTGCACAATTTCACATGATTAACTCACTCTTGGTTAAACTGATCAGGGAACTGGTGTCTACTCAGAGTTTTGTAACCTTTTTCAATGCTTTGATCTAAAACACATAATCATCTTTCCTCAAGGCATAAGAAGTGCAAATAGCAACAAGAATTTTTACAGCATTTATGAAAAATGCCAAAGGCATGTACACACTTTTTAAAATATATCACCTGATTCTTTCCACTGTAGCACAAAAAATTTCTCAGGCAGAACTCTTAGGGAGAAAATTACTTATGTGTAGTTTCAAAACAAATTCTCTTTAAGCAGCCTTTCAAATAGAAAAGTGCAGAAATAAATCAATAAAGAACCATGTAAATCATCATTCCATACAGGACCAGATTACTGAAGGTTCGAGGAAACAGGTTTCAAAAGGTTCAGTTTTTCGTGCGCTCTGCTTTGATTGCAGAGACAGGATTTTTCTAAATCAGTCTAAAGCATCATATATTGTATCAAACTCCAAACAATGGAAAATATCACACTAGGAACTGTTTCTCTCTTTATTCCCTAGGTGATATAAAAATCTCTCAACCAGACTGTTGGTCCCTTTATAAATACAGTAGTCCAGAAGGGAACTGGGCAAAGCAGCCATCCCTGAAAGAAACTGCTTATTTCCTTTATAAATCATATTTTAAAAATATTTCTCTAATTTTACTTTGTTCTTGAGGCAGAACAGAAAAACCCACATTATAAAAACTTATATTGTTAGGAAGTACACAAATGGAAGGAAAAATAAAAACAAGAAAATAGAACTGTGAGATTTTATTCAGTAAAATACCTTGACCCTGAAAATGGATGTTCTAGCCCTGTGGGTCATGGGTTCACTTCTGTGTAATGACAAAGATGGTAGTCATTATGTTTGCAAAGGATTAGTCATTACACTTGTTGGCTTTGCTTAATACATAACAATTAGAACCTCACGCTAACAGTTGTTCTCTGTTAAAACACCTTTCACAGTATCCATTCAAAATAATATATAGTGTTGGGACTGAAATGTACCACAGAACTGTTCTGGCTCATATTATTAAGCCCTTTCAGTCAAAGTGGGAAACCAAAGAAAGCTCAGTTTCCTTGCCCCAGTAGTCCCTGTTTTGTGATCTTTTTTGTGGGTTTTTGCAGTTGCCAGGATTCTTAAAACACAGTCTTTTATATTCCCGTTGTGAGAAGTTTCAAAGAACAGAAACAAAGGAAATTAAGAAGCTGGTAATGAAAATAGATACTAAGAAGCTGTTAAAAAACACACTCAGAAGTTTTGAAATGGAAAGTGAAGATATTTTCACTTTTGGGTCAAATCCAGGCCTGTTGAAATATGACTGAGAGTTATTACCGTCTGTGTGAAGTGAACTGATTCTTATGAACACGGATTTCATTCACAAGAATGTCCTTGTTTGTTCTAGAAATGTTCTGAAAATGTGCTCAGTGCTAACCCAGGTCATCAACTGTCACAAACAATAACTGATGCTGCTTGAAACTTTAGCTGCTGGAGAAAAACTTGTGAAAATATCGACAAGTTCACTGACAAGGAAGGGTTCTGTAAAGAAATGGAGCAGCAGAGCTGTTCAGAGCCTCTGCTGTTTCCTGTACAAGAAGACACCTCACAGTGTGCTCCAGACTGGTCTGCATAATGAAGGGGCCATGGTCTGAAGACAGCCCCTTACTTGGCAGAGCCAGAAATCCCAACATTTCCAAACCGCGCTGTAACCCAGGGCAATATCCAGTGAGACTCCACCAACCACCTCCTGCTTCAGTCACTACTGGAAATTAGCCTCTGCTTCAGCTTGCTCACACACCAAGGAAAGAACACAACTGAACTAATTCAGCATCATCTCACCGCTTCCAAATGGAACCACTGAAATTTAAACTAAAATTCCTACAGATGAAAACTTTGGAAGATTTAAATCAATGTGAGGGTTGAGGGAAATCATCCAAGGTTTTAATTCAAAACCCCCTATAGGTTGAGGCATTTACAGTGGGATTTTTAATAAGATAAAATATGTTATTTCTACTGTATTATCTGAATTTATTTGTTTTATGTTTGTTATATATTGTACATGATAGTGCTAAATATTTGTAAAAAGAAAATTTTGCTTCTGAAAAGAAAAAAATTATACTAATATTTTCCCTCTATAAAAAGCATTGCCTAAATTAACACATTCTTACCACATATTTTCTGTTTTCATGGCACTGGCTTTCCCTTTGAAAAAGGTTTCTCTAAAATGTTTAAAATATTCTTTCATCTATTAACCAGCACCAGAAGAAGAACAGAAGACTGTTTCCTTGAATAAAGGGACAAAGTTAAAATCAAAATTGTCACAGTAGAATAAATGTTCCAGCAGCCAGTAATTGAAAACTAACCTGCATGATACAGATTCTGTGAGTCTCTGGTTATGTATGCCTGCTGTGTGCTTGCAGCACTTAGAAATATACAGCCTATTCAACTTTTGCATAATAATAGATCAACCAAGGAAATTATAATAATTCAAAGTGGGTTGCTGCACCAATTCAGGTAAAAGACCCAATATGAGAAACAGATGAAAGAGATGAGAGGAACCCACATCAGAGCCATCACAGGGAATTACTAGACAAGACAATAACACCCGGGCTTACCACTGCATAACCTTCATGGAGGGTGACATGATTAGGATACTATTTACGGGTATATTTGAGAATTTTTATTTAATTCCCACTCTACATAGCAAAAGGAGCAGAAGGGTTTTTTTGAAGGATACATACCTGAAAGCTCCTATGAATTATTGCAGAAGCACATTTGTTCACCATGCAGTTTGAAAAAGTCAGTTATCTATACTATTACTGAGGAGTTTAATTGAGGGACCAGAGTAGAAAACTCAAGAAAACATCAGCTGAAGGGCTCAAACCAGTGTTGATTAGCTATGGTTTTGCTTTTCTTAAGAATTCAAGACAATTATAAATTTACAGTTTCCAAGATGGATTTTATCAACATTGGGTTTTACTCACAGCATAAATGAACTTGTTAAAAAAAACCCCAACATGTTTTAGTAATTATAGTTTGGATTCCCTAGCTGTGATATCGAAGTGATAAGCTGTAAACCCATACTTTAATTATTTACCTAACATATTTGATAAATTCTACAGTTTTTTATACCACAACCACTGCTGAACTTCAAATACATGCCAAAATCAGTCAAAAAGGCAGCATGAGAAAGTTTCTGCTCTGTCCCTGAAGAAATAATGTATTACATTATTGCCTCCTAATAAGATGATTTTATTAGATTTTTAAATGTGAATTTTTCCAGTATGGGGAAGGATCTAAGTTATAAACTGAAATTTTCTGTCTAAACACTGGGCCAAAATGCAAAATTGTGTTTCTGGTACTTTATCAGGGGTCTTTATTGCAGGATATTCATAATCAGAAATCAAAAATGTAGAGTTAAAAAATATATCTAGCACTTCAGAGGCAATAGTGCACTGTCCTGAACGTGGTATACATTGACCTAATAGGTGAATTTTATGATTGAGTAACAGTGGGCAGTCTCTTCAAGATTGATGTGCATTGATATCATGAACAGAAAATACTTTTCCATATTTTTAAGTAAGAAAAGCCTTTCTTTGAGTAAGATAATTTCCAGGACACGCAGGGCACACCAAGGCTGAAAAACCATGACATTTGCTCTGCTCCCTGCCCAGTTTAATTACCCTCCACTAGATTCAAAAGAGAACTACAACGGATTTACAGATCTTCTTGATTTAAGCTGGAAAGTCCCTCACTACCTTCAAATTATACAGCTCCTAGACTTCTTAGTAATAGATTTGTTATGGCACAAAGGTCTAAGGATACCAACATGGTAGCAATTGTAAGAAGATGAGTAACCTTTATGAGACTGCTATAGCTAGGAAAAGAAAGGACAAATATTCTGATGTGCCAACTTTTCCTTGAATCTCTTTCTTGGCTTTCTTGTCTATTTTTTTCCAAATGCACTATCCAACTCAATGGAAAGTGCTTCATCTCCTACAAATGTTGCCTAGTTGGTAGTGTACTTACTTCTTCATTTATAAGCAAACCCCCGGTTTCCTATAACTATATAATCCAGAAAGTTTCTAATCAGAGTCCATACCTTCATAAATTTCATTTCTTTAATCTTGTCTTTAGCATTGCAATATAAACAGCAATTTTGTCATACAGAGCTGTGACTCTGTGTAACTGCTGCAAAATACCTTCGAAACAGCTTATATAGTTTCATATCATTTTAGTGAATTATTAAATGGATTTCCTCATAAAATGGGTCCATTTGTAACCCATTGGTTAGATATTGGTAGAAGATGTCTCTCAACTGACTTGAGTTTTCAGATTTGGGCCTGTTTAACCTTCTTTTGAGTTCTTACACCTTCTCAGGTTGTTCAGTCAACATCACAAATATTAACTCCTTATTTGCAAATGGTAGATAAAATGTAACTGCAATGATGAAAATACATGTGTGGAGCCTGAAAGAAAATATGCATTTTCACTACCCTTCTTTTATTTAGCTTTACTAAGACCTCCAGTCTATCAATAATTTTGAATCTCATATTTTAAGACCTGAAAAATCTAGCAGAAATGTTTTTAACATATTGCATGTCACCCTTGAGACTGCAATATGTGGGAGCTGGAACTGACTAGTCATGTTAAAAAAAAAGCTTTTGCAAAAACCTCCAGTACTAAAATATTTATGGTCTTTCCTCATTTAGAATATGAAAAGCATTTCAAACCAATTTCCTTAGTACTTTGCAGCTTTTGATGTGTTACTGAAACATAGAAGATAAAAATAATATAAAATTAAAATTGAAGCGAAATACAAATAGTTGTTCATTCTACAGAATGTGCAAAAAGCCTTGAATAGGTTATTTTTCAGGAAATTTTCTGGAGATCTGAAAACTCTCAAGTTTTTTAGGGAACAGTACTCTTCAAAGAAGGGTGAGTTACATGGATTGGGGTGGCATTCTTCCCTAAGTCCCTGGTTTAGGTATTGATGAGGAAACAGCAACAGATTTTGGTAAAAGAAAGGATTATTCGCTTAACTCCACCAAATTGTCATAAACTAGTGAGTGTCTGTACAGAACCACTGAAGAGTTAGGGGGGTTTTACGCTGTGGAAGAAAGACTTGAAACATTCACTCTTTCAGCAAAATGGAGTGCATTATTTTTTTCATCTATAACTTCCTGAACAAGGCAAAAGTTTATCACCAAGCTGTGTCTTTAATATACAGCCTTCCTCAGAGAGAGCTTCTAACCCAGTTCAGAAAATAGGTTTTGATCAGTCTGAAGGAAGTAATTTGGCCTCATACGAAGTACTAAAGCAGAATGGAGTAAGAACATTATCAACTGTTTTTCCTTAAAAAAGAAAAAGTAGCCTCTCCAGAGGCTTTTAAGCTCTCCAGAGATTTTCAAAAATCTGGCAAGGTTAAAACTGAGATATGCTAAGAAACTTTCAGGATGTTCAACTTTGAGTGAGGTTCTGAAAAACTCAGGTATTTCTCTGTCTCTTCAACAATTCACTCCATCAACACTGCCCAGCAAGTACAATCTACAGAGAATTTAATCTATTTGCATTGTCTCTAGCAAGAAAAGTGGAAGGAGACGCAAGCCTTGAGAGAAGATATCTTGTACTGAGTGAGGAATTCAAGTCTTCTTAACATGAGAACCATTCTGGACAATCTCTGTGGTTCAAGATGAATTGGCTACTGTTACCAAAATTTGTTCTTCAAGAATTTCTCTGTAAGCATTAATACTAAGTTCTCACTAGCCAGCCAAAAATCATAAGCAGTTTAAAGAAGATATTTGGTAGAGTGCTCTCTCTAAACCTCTGGCAAGTGTCCTCTGATGTGCAGTGTTTGTGCCATACAGATTTTCTGTCTCTTGAAAATCCTCACTGAGTACCCCTGAGCTGTCTTTAGCCACTGTTGGTTCCAGGATTTTTATGTTTTGCTGTATTTTTTTGTTTTGTTTTGTTCCTTAATATTTTTTTATCCACTTTTGACGGCTCTATAATATTTAATTAGATAAATTAAAAATTGCCATCTGATACTAGTGAGATGGATAGATGGATAGATAGATAGATAGATAGATAGATAGATAGATAGATAGATAGATAGATAGATAGATGGATAAAAATAAGGCAAGAATATAGCAGACCGTTCATGTCATTGTTTCAGAAATATCATTCTGTTTTATACTCACTCAGAAACAGATGGAATGTGCAAGTTTTCTTTCCTGCTAGATATATAACTCCTGATAAAGAAATGCTGGACAGCTTTGTGATTATTATTTTTTCTTCAAATTCTTTTTGTCTTTTTAGTCTTTATTAGCATTCAGTCTTGCAACTGCTCAAGTTTAGTCACTGCATTTGTTGCTAACGTGAACAAGCAAATACATGATCAGAACCTTCATTTAAGCGTGTATACAACGTACAGGCTTTATATGCATAAAGTAATAGTGCAAACATACCAAGCAAGCAAAGATTTACATGTTCAAACAGGTGTGCAACTTTTACCTTGCCTAAACATCTGTTAGGATAGTTAAAATCACATGAAAATCAGGTATGGAGTGTGCATTTTGTTTGCATATGCAAAATCTGTAGCATTTTCAGAGGCACCTTTAATGGGTTATAAACCATGAAGGAATGAAAGACATTATGGGAAGGCAAATTAATATCTACATACACATAAATAAATATGTGTGCATATATGTATTTATACGGTATAAAATCTGGTGCTATTTTTCTCCTTATTAACATAAATAGAAAATAGAGTTGAAAATATTGTGTCTTTCATGGGGAGGTTTTTTTAGGGTGCAGTTTTTCTTGCAGCTTTTACTTAAATTTGCTTCAGTAACTCATATTATTAAGAAGAAATCGTAAAGAAAATTACCCTCTCATTCTGTTAATTAGGTATCAGGGAGGGATCTTCTGCTCTCGTGTTGGAGATCCACAGAACAGAGGCACCATCTGAACAGTCACTGAAGGCTGCTTTCACAGACATTGGGCAGAGACAAGGTTCATCAAAACTGGGTTCAAATTTGGCTTAGTACTATGTTTTTTTCTACAAAGCACCATTTAGACAAGTAGCTTTCATATGGATGTCTAATGGAGGACTGTAACCTTCCATATTTACCTACTACTAACACTCTTTTTTTTTTTGGAGGAGAAAATGGTCTTTTCAAGTAATCTGAATGACAAGGACTAATTGCCTAGTGAACAGAGTTTACACAGCTCCTGTCGTGGGAATATTTGAAAACCTTATGGTATGTTGGGGTTTTTTGCAGAAACTAGAGACAGGATCACTGTGCCATCATTAAAATCTGTTCTGTTGAGAAATCAAATAGCTGTCTCATGGTGATTCTCTATTTAACTTAATATAACTTAGAGGAAGATTGTGCTTTTCCAGCACAGCCTTGGACATGGACAATTTAAGATGGGGCGTCCAAAATCTTCAAAGTTGCCTTGACTCTTCACCTAAAGCAAAAAAAATATTTCTATCATTTATTTCACCTGGATTTGTAAGTGCTTTTGCTGATCATGTCCCTGCTCAGAATGACATAGAACAGCCTTCAGTCCACACAGCTGCTTGAAATGAGGTTTTCTCAGCTCTCTGTGGAGAGTCTATTCAGCCATGTACAAAAATACTCAAATCTTTGTAACAGGCAACGAATATTTCTGTGCGTATTTTCATAACTGTCATAGAATAAAAGATTGTGGAGAGAGGTTTGTTGTTAAAGCTTTTATATGTCAATATGCTCTTAACAATGTTTATATGAGATTTACTTTTCTATCAGGAGGACACTGGAATAAGACAGTTTGGGGGGAATCCTATTTTACCTATATTACAGTGCAATCCCTTACATAAATGGAATGCTTGATTTAAACACGTATTTCTTTAATTTAACACAGACACAGCAGCCTTTGAAAAAAACACCCAACAACCCACATACAAATCTCACTTACTTTCCCCAGAAAACTTATTTTCTTACAGAATAAAAGAAAAATTACAAAACAAAATGAAGGGAAAGAAATCAAAATCAAAACCTCTTTCTCTATCTTCTGACTACATTGCTGCATTCTAGTTCTGCAAGGAGATATAGTGCTCTTTCTTATTAGCTGGCACTGCAAGAATTTAAGTGACCCAGCAGTCAACATTTCCCACTGTGGCAAAAACAATTTTGTAATTGTCCTGTGAATTAGGGAAGTGAACTCTAGGAGGATTCTCACATCGAGTATTTTCTTGGGCGATGATGTGGAAATAATAGATTTAATGAGAACAGTGTAACGATGTGGAATACAATTTCATTCTTGAGTAAATGTCATATCTTTTCCAACCAGAAAGTGGAATAACGTAAAGCTTCAAGCAGGGAACTAACCTGGGGATCCTGCTGCTAAACACAAATAACTGAATGGCCAGATTTGCATTTCAGCAGACATGGATACAACACAGGAAAAAATAAACAGGAAAGCGTGAAGTGGTTAGAGGCAGAAACAACAGCATTTTTCACATGCTGTGGGATTCATTCATGTTACTACCCCTCCACTGACAATGAAAATTGCTTGATAAGAACTGAACCCCCCACTGAAAAACTGTACCTCAACATGTGCAGGAATAAACTAGGAATTATGCCTGTATAAATGCTGTACCCTAGGAGCAGCTGTGCTCCAATTACCCAGCAGTGTCTGGGTGAGTGGGGTGTGCCGAAAGGTTAAACATAAAGAATCCCTGAGTGCCCTCTGCTGTTACCTCAGTCACCCTGGGACAATACTCCTACTCTTGCTGTACACGGGCATTAGTCATTGCAGTGAAGTGCCAAAGACTCAGCAAAAAGTATTCACAGGGAAATTCAGGAATGGATCTATCCACAATGAAGGCATGGCTCTGCACTATGGTTGCTCTGCCCCACATGGGGAGATTTTGATTGTCCTTCCTTGAAAGCTGTAAAGGGTGGAACAAATGCCCTCCCCACAGCAGATGCCAAAGCTGCGTCCCTTTTCCTTGCCACCTGCAAGGCCCCTGCCTTCTGACAATCCGTCTGGCAACATCCCACACCAGGGATTAGGAACAAAGCTGGTTTCCTAAGCAGTTTATGCAATTCATCTTATCCCTTATCAGGCCACGCAAATGTGAGAAACAGGGACAAGCAAGACTAAAAGTTGCTGTCCTGTGTTGTCCCTTGGCTGCACACCCTGGACTGGGAAGGAGCATTCTGTACCAGGCATTGCATGCAGAAACACTTCTTTCTGAAGCACAGATTTCTTCTCTGTGTAACTTTGTTACCTCAACAGCAGATAAACATCCAAGAAGGTGAGCAGAAAAGGGACTAGAAAAAGAAGGAGGAAGCTTGTGAACTTCTCAATGCTCCAGTGTGAGCACCCATTTCATATGTGATGCCAGCAGGATAAGAGCCCTCTACCTGGTTTACAGGGTCCCAGACTCTGTAGTGATGATGGAGATATGTCTACACATTCCCACTGATTAGGTGAACATTTAGGGCACGTTGATTTGAATAAGATACAAGACCCAAAGACATAGCTCTAATTTTGTCCTATGTCCCTGTAAGCACAACACGCTTTGTTTGTTCTACTGAGGGCAAGGAATTGTCTGAGGAGATACACACAATGAGCCACGCTTATTTCAAGATTACAGCAGAAATCGTCTTGACCAGCTCTAGAAATGGGCATATGTTAGTTTTGTCTTGGCTGTTATGCTCCACAGGATAACATCCATGACAGCCTGATCGTATTTCTTTGGAAGAGTTCTAATAAAAGAGCTCAGCTCCTTTTATTCAGTGTACTTCCTTTAGATTACTATTTTTACAGCTGACTGTCTCTTTACTGCAATGAAAATTATACTTAGGATGTAAACCTTGTCATAGTGGGTACATTAGAAAAGTTTCAGTAAGCAACTTTTTGGAATTGCTGAGGATGCTTAGGTCTCTCAGGACTGTAAATCTCAAAAAAAAATCAAACTGTGAAATGCAAAAATTGTCCCTTCTCTGGAAACATTAAAGTTAAATGTTCTAAAACAGATTTTCAGACTTACCCTCCTGCATGACAGGAACACTCTGAAGTTAGCTGGAAAAAGAATAATTCTACCTTTGCAGGCTCTGAATAAATTTATTGTCCTTTCAAGTATGAAAGACTGATTTTTACAAGGGCACGTAAAAATCATAAGACATGGAGGATTGGCTTTAATATGAAAGAGGGCAGGTTTAGATTAGATATTGGGAGGAAGTTCTCTTCTGTGGGTGTGGTGAGGCACTGGCACAGGTTGACCAGAGAATCTGCGGATGCCCCATCCCTGGAAGTGTTCAAGGCCAGGTTGGATGGGGCTTTAAGCAACCTGGTCTAGAGGAAGGCGTCTCCGCCCATGGCACAAGGTTGGAACTCTTATGTTCTTCAAGGTCTCTTCCAACCCAAATCAGCCCATAACTATATGATTTATGGGTAGATAAAAAGAATTTTAGAATTATAGCCACTTGTCGAGTTCTTCCTCTCATCTGCTTCAACATATTCTACGGCTGATGCCAACAATCAAAAAAGTCAGAAGATCAAGAGCAACAAACTGAGAAGGAGTCAGACTGCATTAACAATCTGCCAGTAAACCTCAGGGACATTACTCTTGATTCAAGAGAGGAGGTAATGCACAGACCCTCCCTTGAACCATCATCATAGCAAATGCTGTGACATTCAGTACTGTTTGAAAGTTTTAACTTCATCTGTGATCAAAGTCTGGTGAAAAAAATACCTCTTTTTTTCTCCAGATATTTCTTCCTGTTGTTTACTGCTGTCAGTCAGAGTACGTACTGATGTGACTGCTTAGACAACAGACCACATAGCCCTTATTGCTGTTCAAGTCTCTTCTGACAAATCAGTGGTATATGTAGGAGAATCAAAGCTATTTAACTCTAATGAAACTCTTTTTGAAGACTCCTGAGATTTGCATCAGGAAACCCCTAGATCCTGAAACAGCAGCCCAACCACTTCTAGTAAACAAGAAAATACCAAAAATGCTGTCAGCAACAAGAACATCACCATTCTCGTTCTCAGCCTTCTGGTGGCATCACTCATCTGTCATGCCTCATTGATAATTTTCATTCCAAGGCCCAAAAAACCAGGAAACACTGATACATGAAAAAAGCAAGCTAATGTTTGTGAAGTAGTTCACAGCAGCTGGATTTGCCTTGGAAGCAAATTTCTCCTCTTATTTGGTGGAGTAAAGTCAGCACAGTCTGAAATTAGAACTAGAATGTTCTGAAAGGAGGTAGAAATATCAAAACATATTCTGGTAAGATATCTATCTAATGAACCTATAGCAACTAATGACTTAGGCTTTTACTTTGGGATACTTCCTCTTTCTAGAAAATCTTTAAGAAAACCTGAGAGAAAACAAACCAAGAGAAAACAAACCCATAAACAAGACCAGTTGAGTTTTAACTCAACTTACTAGTTCTCATAGAATAAATTTAATGCACTACCTGTATGGCTTTGATGAATTGTTTCTATGAAAGCTAATTCTAGTAATTAATACAGCTTAGCACGTCACACAGTCAGAGCCCTACATCTGTGCTGTGCATTCACTGTTCAGCTATATGGTTCTTGTGTATAGTCAGCCTCAGTTTGATTCAGTTTATAATAGTGCAAATCAAGACTCATTCCAGAGCATCTAAACATCCTCAAGACTGCTGTATTGTCCTTCTTTCAGTCGTCCTCCAAACTGTCTTGAAGTTTGCTAGATTTGCTAGATTTTGACAGTGGATGGATGCAGAGCTGGACTCCCTTTGGAGGCAATGGAGAGAAAACATTTAAAGGGCAGGATCTCCTTTGTTTTTAAGTCAACTTTTGAAAAGAGGCCAGTTTTGTTGCCTGCCAAGAGATATTTCTTTCTCCCGCTGATCTAAAAAGGAATCAAAGAAACTACACCATGTACAGCCCTCCACACAGCAAAGCCCCCAGGTCAGATGAGATGAGTAGCTAGTTTAAGAAGCCACACCTAGCATGTAAATCAAGTACATCTGCATCTTTCTGATGTTTTCCATTTTAGGGCTATTCAACTATTCATATGTAAATTCTTTGGACCACAGAGCTACCTTTGCCTGCAGTGTCTGACATTGGGATCCTGTACAGCATTAATACACAGCACCACGGTGACACAAAGTAGCAGTAAGTTATTTAAGTGACAGTGATGTGAAAATAGATAGAAATTAAAAACATACTCTGTAGGATCCTAATGGGAAACAAAATAAGAGATAGAGTCAATAAATCGGAATTATATTCATTCCCTTACTTTTAACACAAAACCTCCAATTCATGTTCCCCCCCCAAAATAAAAGGAAGTTTCTTGATCTACAGTAATCTAGTAATACAAGCAGCTAGCACTTGCATAGCACTTTCTTACTTCACGTCATTTTGCAGATGTTACTATGTTAGTTAATATACTCCTGAGAAGGAGGTACAGGAGATAACATTGTCAATACACTCAAGTAATAAATTTGAGGTTATATTCAATTTTCTGCTTTCAACTCTAAGCAGTTTATAATTACAATCATCCCAGTTTGTCACAGGCAGTTTGAGTATCTCTGATACTTGAGTGAGAAATTGTCAAAAAGAAGATTTTTAAATCATTACATTCTTTATCATATTAAATGTATAAATTTTCTATTCCCTAGTCATAATCTTTATCCTCCCAAGATGTCTTGACACAAGTCCTGTAAATCCTTTAATGAGAAATATTCCTAGCAAATTCAATGGGACTTTTCAAACATGTGAAACACAAAAAAGATTAGGACAGAATACCAAGGTCAGTAGAAATCCTCTCAGTTTAGTATCTGATTAGAGAGAAAGATTTTTCTTCCACAAAACAGCCTTATTCTGTTTTGGGGAATATTTTGATATCTGTTGTCCTCCAGAGTAAAATAATGAAGATGAACTTCTGATTCCCTACAGTGAACTCTTAAGGTCTGTATTTTGCCCCGGCATCTTGTTTATGTCTTTCAAATAAAGAGCATTTAAGCTAAATTTCTTCTCGATAGAACAAGCTTATAAAAAGTTTATCTGGGAAGCTGACACATACGTGGTGGCACTGCCTTGTCTTTAAGCAGTGTTGCACCACTTAATGACAGCCACAGCATCAGTGAAGTGTAGCAGATTTCTGACTACAGCAAATGGTAAGCATATACATTTCGATGAGAATTAGAGACATATTTTCTCAAAACATGACCTTTGTCGTTTTCTCTTTCACAGCTGAAAGATGCTAAAATGTCACCTAAAATCGTTATTTGCTTTAACGGTTTTAATAAATCCTTACAAAGAAATTAAGCAGCCTACACACTGACTCATGACCAGCTTTTTCCATTTATTTATTAACAGATGCCCAGCAGTGTTAAATAGAGAGTGTTCTTCCTTCTCCCAGCATAATTTTCCATATGCAAGAATTCTGTGTTTTATAGGAGATGCTTCTTATGGAGTAAATATCACCATGATATTAAAAAAACCCCCGAAGCCTAAACTCTATGCAGTGATAAGATTTTAATGGAGGTTATAAAGCTTGTGTGCACTCAACAGTGAAATTACTAAAGATTGATTTGGATAAATTCTGGCAGGAGTTTTAAAACAAAGAAAAAATCATTTAGTGTTTCCTTGATAGTAACTATAGACTATGCCATGCTTGGCCAAACAGGCTTCAGTTTGTTGACACAAATCAGAGTTGGAAGACCATAACAAAAAATATTTTACTCAAAAAATCCCATTCTAAGTGAGAGTTTGGTAAAAAAACAAGAGATTAAAGAAACAGACAGCATAACCATGAGGAAAAATCTTTTTTCTCTTTTACAAAGTGTCTGATAGATATTTAGAGTGAAGTGGAAGAGAAAGACCAGGAATGTTAAACTATCTGCATGGTCGTTTTCCATATCAGGAAGCTTACAGAAGAACTGTCAAACTCTATTTCATCCAGCCCACAGTCTGCAGAGCCAGCCAAAATATAAAACATCACCTTCATTAAGAATTCATGGGCTTAAGAGACACATTACTCTTACTTTTCTTCTTTTTTTCACTTAAATATGAATTTACAGTTAGTGTTGAAAATGTTTTGGAAATTGTCTTCAACATTTTCTTTTACCAAATATCATTTGTGATAAATGATGGTGACATAATAAAGTTTCAATATTTTTCATTTATTTCTCAGAGGTTTTAGGGAAAGCGAAAATCTTGGATAATTTGGAAAACTCTTAAGAAGAAAAACAAGTAGTTCTTGTAAATCTTCTCTCAGAACAAAGGGTCAATTTCTAAGAGAAATTGTATTGGGTTTGCATGGTCAGGTTTTGGTAGCAGGGGGCTGCAGGGATGGTTTCTCTGAGAAGCTGCTGGAAGCTTCCTCCGTGTCTGGCAGAGCCAATCCCAGGAGGCTCCAAGACGGACCAGCCACTGGCCAAGCCTGGGCCAATTAGAAAAGTTGATAACACCTCTATGATAATACATTTAAGAAGAAAAAGAATGGTATTGTGCAGATATAATTGGGGCCAGAGAAGAGCAGGGTGAGAATATGTGACAGGAACAGCCTTGCAGACCCCTACGTCAGTGTAGAAGGAGGAGGAAGAGGTGCTCCAGGTGCCAGAACTGAGATTCCCCTGCAGACTGTGGTGCAGACCATGGAGAAACAGCTGTCCCCCTGCAGCCCGTGGAGGTCCACAGGGATACAGAGATCCACCTACAGCCCCTGGAGGAGACCCATCCTGGAGCAGATGGATGCCTGAGAGGAGGCTGTGAACCCATGGAAGGCCCATGCTGGAGCAGGTTTCCTGGTAGGGCTTGTGAACCCATGGGGGACCCACCCTGGAGCAGCCTGTCCTTGAAGGACTACACCCCGTGGAAGAGTTGACTGAGGGAGGGACCCATGATGGACCAGGGGAAGGACTCCTCTCCCTGAGCAGAGACATAATGACCATAACCCCCTTTCCCCATCTCCCTATCATGCTGAGAGGGAAGAGCTAGAGCTGGGAAGGAGGGGGGGGTGGGGAGAAGGTATTTTTAAGGACTTATAAGGTCTTACTTCCCATTATCCTGCTCTGATTTTGTTCATAATAAATTCAGTTAATATTCTCTGATTCGAGTCTGTTTTGCCCTCGACAATATTTGGTGAGTGATCTCTCTCTGTCCTAAACTCAGGAACCTACCACTAAATTTTCTCTCCCCTGTCCAGCTGTGGAGGGGAGTGATGGAGAGGCTTTGGTGGGTGTCTGACATCCAGCCAGGGTCAACACACTGCAATGCAACTGGATAATTTCCTGTATATAAAAAAAAAATCTTGCCAGTCACAGCATTAGAATCAAAAGTATTATTAAAAAACATCTTTTCTCCTTCCATACAGTGAACGCCTATCAGCAGTTCATTATTTGTGTAAATAACTCTGGCCTACTTTTACCAAGACACTTTGGAAAGTATTTCCTCAATTCCTTAAAACAACCCCTGGAGAAGAAACCATTCACATGGCATTCAGGAACCTAAGGTTTCTTCTGGACAAGGAATTGTTCTTTGTATTATAATGTTCAAGATATTTTCAGGAAAAATGTGTATGTTCATGTGTCTCTTACCAATATTGAAATATTTTTTAGCACAAGGAGTCAAACCGCTTCCTACACCCCACTCACTTCCTTGAATCTGAATATCTTGTTCCAGCTCAGTAGACCATGACAGTGTCTTCAGGTTATTTGTGGGGATATATCCAGCCACACAGATTTTCAACCATATGCTGAGTAGATGGGCCAATTCAATCACGTTTGCATGGTGCTAGAGTGAATCTACAGTATCTCTTAATGTGAGTTGCATCTCCCTTTGTCTTACATCCCACACAGACACACACAGGCACACACTCACACCCCCCCCCACCCACACACACCCCAGAACGGTCTGCTTGCTCTGCTGATCAGCCAGCACTCCTGACATCTAAATAGATCCTTGTGACGTGATGTATCGAGCCTCTGCCCTTGCTAGACAGGGATTTACATGAAGGAGGCAAAAAAAATAATACATATGTGTCTCACATGCAAATACTGTCCTGTTGCACATGCCGTGAGCACAGAGCAGCAGAAAGGAATATCAGGTGTAAAACACCATGCATTCAGCTCAGGGTCCTGCATTGCTGTACTGATGGGTACAAAAAACTGCAAGACAGAAAGGATTTAGAATCAATCCCAGGCTCATGTGGAGCACAGCCTCACCAGCCCTCAACAATGCATATTATATATATGTAATATAAAATATCTATAAACTGTTTTGCAAATTGCATTTTCAGTCCCAGAGTCAGTTTTTAGGAATCAGCTGGTGACCCCACTGCAGTACTCCCATGCCTCTCTAAAGGTGAATGCACCCTAAAGTCTAAATGGCACGAGCTATGACATTCAAGTTATAAATGAGTGATAAGTAGGACACTAAAGCTAGTTCTTGACTTATAATAGTGATGCAGTTGGGTCTCAGGGCTGTGCAGGGATGCACACCCATCCACTAAAGTCATAAATTCCCTGGGTGGTCCAGGAGCTGGTCATCTAAAGGGATGAACCCACTGAATGATTTGAGTCAAAATACCTGATGCATGCTGATTGACTGAACCATCACAACTGAGTGCTGTTACAGGTGGCAATTTCAGACACTTCTGGAGATTCCCTGGGCAGCTCCTGCTGTGTCCCACCCACACAGTATGCTTGAAGGAGGTGTTATTCTGGGTGGACAGCCTGTCTCTTCCCTCCAGCCACATCCTTACATGGTCCTTTCTTCAGGAGAGATCATGTTTGACGCAGATAAGACATCTCTTAAACAGCCAGCATTAATTGTCCTTGTACAAATGGTGTGTTGGCTCTGTCTGGGATGATGTTAACTTTCATGTAGGAGAGTGTTTGGTATGTGGTTAAGCTATTAAATACATACAAAATTAAGATATTAAATGCATACATCTCCAGTCTAGCTGGAGATGTCACTGTGAGGATCTGTGCAAGAGAATCCCTTTGCCAACTGGTCAGCTACCAACTATCCTGAAGCTTCAGGAGACATGATCGCCCATGAGAGTGTTACCTAAGCCAAGATCTGAATAAATGAGGATTTTCTCTCTAACACTCTGCAACGATTTTCTCTGAAACAAAAGGCAATTTGGATCAAAATCCATCACTCACAGAAGAACCCTCCCTCTGTGTTTTGTACTAGGTCTCACTGTCCTGCCTTTAAAAATTTATAATTAATGGTGTGTCTTCTTCTGGAGTGACTAAAGCCAGGCTATACAGAACTATCCACTAGAAGGGAAGGAGAGGCTCAGAAGCTGGGGCTACAATAATACTCTAAAACCAGTGACGAAAGAAATGTGTGAGAGGGGAAAAGGTGACTGTGGTGAGGGAGGTCTGTGATCAAATGAGGAGGACAAGTTGACAAGTCTGATCAGAGTCAGAATCAAGGAGCCACCTGAAAAATACCTCTAACACAGACAGACAGGGAAGATTGAGTTTCAAGTTGCTCTCAGAAGAAGTGGATCATTCTCCACTGAGGTTCCTCACTGCTCATAAATACAAGGGTTAACAGCCCACTACCAAACCTGGCCCTAAGCCTAGGCAGCCAAACCCCAAAAAAGAAGCATGCCCTCAGGGCCTTCAAAACAACAGTAAATCCCAAAAGGCAAAAAAAAAACCTTCTAGCCAAGGTGCTTGGAAACTCCACCTTATACCATTAATATTTCCTGATTAATAAGCATTTTATCTTATTTTGTTCCTCATCTACTTTCAAGCCATTACCAAAGGCAAAATAAATAATAATATTAATTATTCTCTGTTGCACAATCATTTACCAAGAATAACTCTTGCCACCTTTTATATCTGGTAATGCATTACAAAATCTCCCAGCAACCACAATTTTCTGTGTTATTCAGATGCTTGGAGGTTTGCTGTAAAGATGGAAAATAATAGATGTCCTGCCATTTGAGACAATTCACTACAGAGAGACAAACCTGTATTACCACTCCCCTTTGAAGCAGTAACAAAAAATCCATTTCCGATTTCAATATTGCTAATTCTGTCAAGGATTTTTCCCTTGTCATGCTTGTGTAACTTTTACAAAAGCCAATAAAATTTTTTAATATAATTCAGAGCAGGCTCTTCTTCCCAAATCCTGTAACTTAAACTACTTTTTTTCCCTTACTGATCACCAGTGGCAGAGATCCTGAAATATAAAAATAGCTACTGGTTTATCTTGACTCAATGTCCAGGCCGATTTTTTTTCTCAATTTTATCTCAAGATAAATAAATAAAGTTCTGAAGAAAATCCAACAAGTGTTAGGACATACACCATGTTAAAACACTGCATGTACTTAATCCATAATAATTTAATACGTAATAATTGCACATTGCTGTCATGACAGGGTCAAAAAATAGAAGTTACTTCACATGGTTCTAGATCTGTGACTGTTTAACTGATACTTGAAATAATTGCTTTTTAAAGAGTAGGGTTTAGTGTGAATAATTTTTATGTGCTGAATGTAAAAGCATTACACTAGACATATGTGTGTAAAAACCATTATTGCAGATTCATGGACTATTATAGCCTATAATAAATACATAACCCTGCAGGTTAATTTCTTATGTGTTTAAAAGATATAAAAAGACAATGAGTAGAGGCAATGTGCAGTGTTGGGCTTTTGTCTCTGCATGCAAATAGTAGCATTGAGCTAGGCTGGCAGGAGCCCAGGTGATCAGTGCTTTCCCTCAACTAGCCCTGCCCCGTCATCCCTCGGGCTTTGGCCACCGTGCTCCCTGCACAGATGCCTGGTGCCACTGCCATACCCAGGGGACACGGAGAACCACTTGCACCCATCCTCTGGAGGGTCACCAGCTGCTGGATGGCAGGAAAGTAGGGTATTTATTGAGTAATTTTTTACTTCTTTATTTCTTTCTTTAATAATTTGCCTTCTCCACACATCTGTTCCCTACCCAACGCAGGGTACCGATAAGTGAACAATTTCTGGAATTATTTCCAAAAGCCAGCACTGCTAGAGAGGGTGATATTAAAAAAGCAGCACTCAAAAGGTTGAAACCTTCCCTCTCTCTCTCTCTCTCTCTCTTTGAAGTTAGGCAATAAATACCATCCTGTGGCCAAGCATTAAACCTGAAGAAGTGCTGTGGTTAAAATCCACTTACTTACACCAGGTCATTCATGCCCCATTCTCCAACTAAGCTGCTGTTTGTTGAGGTGGAACAAATAGCAGAAATATCAGTATAAATATCTTTGACTTTTCATCAGAATCTATGTCTAATGAAGACTTAGAAGTCCTCCTGTGTGGGGGCAGCTGAAGAGGATCATACATCTTCAGAGGTGAGGAAAATCTATGTTTGGGCAGCAATGCCATCCTTATGCGCTCCCAAAAATTGAAATTCTCTGTCTGGCTGGGCTTGCTTGCTTCTTATGGATGTTCACTGCATCTGTGGACTATCACCATCTTGTCTGTAAATGTACCCCAGACTTTTGAAATATTTTTAATAACCCATCCAGAGCAATGTTGAGAAGTCAATAGGTTCCCCGACTCATTTCAGCTCTGTCAAACTGACATTTGAACTTGCTCAGCACAAGGAGCAGAGCATGGAATTAAAATGATGAGTTGGAAGTAAAATAAGGAGAAAAAAATGTGAAGCAGCAAAAAAAAAGAGAAAGAAAAAGCAAAAGGAGAAACAAAAGTAAAATTAAGAGAAACAAATGCTGTCAAGAGGAGCAAGAGTATTTGCTACACTGATGCTTCTGTTACATTCTCTGCTGGTTTAAATTCTATTTTAAATTAATGCCATTTTAATTCAATATGAAGGAATACAGAAGAAGGCTGTGTAACTCTGGTTCTTGTGGTCTCAATTGCTACCTAATTTGAATCTTTCCCTGGAAAGAAAGAGGTCCCCTTCCTTCTGGCTATATTGGCAAACTTTTTTGCTTGCTGATGAGAGATGGATACAGATCAGAAACCATATAATGACGTTGCAGAGTGCCTTACAGCTGTCCATAAGAAATACTCTGGTAAAGCAATTCAGGAATCACAAACCAGGCTACAAAACTGTAAGGTCAACTAAGAGTTCATGAGAGATAGAAATGAGAGATTTTATACTTTGCAATGAAGTGAAAATATTTAGGTTTGAATTCCTGCAAGGAGAAGGTGATCCTTCTTTTCTACTCAGCACTGGTGGGGTATATCTGGAGCTCTGTGTCCAGTGTTTGGCTTCCCGGTACCACAGAGACTCAGGCACACTGGAGTGGATAAGGGCCAGGAAGAAGATTCAGACCTTGCAGCATCTGTCATACATGGAAAGAATGAAAGAGTTAGGACTGTTCAGCCTGAAGAGGAGATGGATTAGGGGGTATCTTATTGATTGTGTAGAAATACCTGGTGGGGTGCATAGAGAGGATGGAGCTGAGCTCTTCTTGGTGGTACCCTGTGACAGGACAAGTGCAAATGGGCACAAATTAAAATACAGAATATTCTATTTAAGCTTAAAACCCCTCTCTTTTTCCTGTGAGGATGGTCATGCAATGGAAGAGATTGCCCTGAGAGATTGTGAAGTTTCTATCTTTGGAGATATTGTAACCTGACTAGTTACAGCCCTGAACTACGTACCCACAGGAACCTGGCTTTGTGTGCAAGGGTTAGACTTCCTACCTTAATCCCATTCTGTGATTCCATTACCAAACCAAATGAAAAGAGAAAATGAACATTATCTAGAAATAACAAGGTTACAGCCACAAAAATCTCACAATAAAAACGTGAAATAAGTATGCTGATATTGTTGATCCAACCTGACTGGAGCTGGGCTAGCTCTGAGACTCACACAAGTAATTCTTGGGCACGAATTGCTTTAAATGTACAAGTTTTTATGTAAATAAATATTTCTTGCAAAACCTGAGGATAATATTCAGACAACAAGGAGCTTACCACAGCATCGGAAAAAATCTGGATGAGCCCACAGTGTATCTAATGGGAGTTTTGACTGACAATATACATATTGAAAGTTTAATAGAGGACTTGAGATTTTGAGGTCTTTTAGGAATCACTCAGAACTAAAGAACTGGAAAGGATCTCTTCTTGCTGGTGACTTTCATGTATATACTTGGAAGGTAAATTTAATCTGAATTACACTGTTATTGCCTTTTTGCTTTCCATGTTCTCTTCAGCCAAAATTACTAAATGTTTTTTTGGGTTTTTTCTGAAGGGAAACTGCTATTTAATTACTAAGTTAAAGAATCATTTCTGAAGAGTTAGATAAAGGCTGTTTGGCTGTCTTCACTTTTTTAAAATCTGAATGTTCTTTAAAGCAGAAGAAGTAGCATTAAATTTTCATTTAAAAACAGCTTAAGCAAAGTAGGAGTTGTAGGGCTGCAGTATTGCACAAATCACACAGAAGCATGTGCTATGTAAGAAATCCTATATAAGATCCCCCTTCCATCTGCAGTACAAAACAAATCTTACAGAACCATGGTGAAGAGTTGTCGTTTTTAAGGACTAATCACTGAGATAGCTGGTACATTTTATAGCCGAGAATACCAAGGTTAACTCAGTGCGTGTACAAGGTAATCATAACAGTCTGATTCTCACTCCACTTACACCAGCTTTAAGCAAGCATGAATTGGTAGTTATTCTCCAGCTGCTCTGGTGAAGGCTTCCTATCTTCACTGTCCCACTAAACACAGCACCAAAGAGTAAAGGTGGGAAAGCAAGGGACAGCTATTGGTTCAGCTTCCTCTGATTTCGCTCCTCTGTAAACCCAGCCTTCTCTTTGCACAAGGCTGCTTAGGAAGGGCTAATTAGGTTATTTCATTGCAAGGTGGGATGTTGCATATGGCAAGTGCCTTCATGCCAAAACTGCAAATGCTTTCCCAACTTCTGCAGACTGAACTGCAGAAACAAGCAGAAAATACCAGACCACGCTTGTGAATGTAAATACAGATGTCACCAGGCATCTAAATAATCCCACTGTGCCATCAGCTTTGAAATCTGTTTATCAACACTGTGCCTTAAGTTTTTCTCAAATGCCTTATTAGCATACATACAGCCAGCATGGCAAATCAACGTCAACACAAAAACAGTTGCTAAAACAGTTGCTCCCCAGAGGACAATAGAAATTAAAATAAGCTACCCATGTCTTTAACCACAGTATCACATTGAGGAAATTATTTTGAGGAAGCCAACATCATTTTTATTAAAATTTGATCAATTTTTTGATTGAAAGCTTCACCTTCACTGGTTCCTTCAATGACTTTTTAGGACAGGTTTTTACTGATTCATCCTAGCTACTTTGTTGAAATAAGATCTTTCTAGCTGCATTTTTCTTACAAGTTACATTGTACAAGTTAATTAAACATATTGCTTTCTCTTGATGGAGAATATGATCTGAATTTTACTGGAAAAATTGGAAGTTTAGCACAATTTTCAAAACAGTATAAGACATTAGAATCTGAAATTTTCTCTGGTCTTTGGTATTTTTTGCAATTAGTCAACAAACTGTATAATTACCTCATGACTTGCACTTGATACCCACGATTCCTTTAATTACGTTTCTTCTATTTTCAGAATTCATTAGGAAGTGTCAGGGAAACAAACTGGATTTTTATATTTATGTTCTTTAAAGGCACAAGAAAGACAAATTCATTCAGAAAAAAAAAAAACCAAGAACATCCCTGAATTCTTAACTAAAGAGATTTTCGTCAGATCCAGGAAAATTAAAAGAAGGTCATCTGTGCTCCCAATAGTGAGAATCAGTCTCAATATGAAGGTCAGGTATAGAAAGAGTTAGATGAAAGACTGTTTGAAATTAGTGCAGAAGTGAGTAAAAATGAGTGTGGGTGGATGACATTAGATGAAGAAGGAAATCAGTGGGGTCAGAAGGAAAGAAATAAGGTAGGATAGAGAGACATCAGCCAGCTTCAGTAATTTTGGTGGGCAGACCCTGGCTGGACACAAGGTGCCCACCAAAGGTATTTCTACCACTCCCTTCCTCAACTAGACTGGAGAGAAAATACAAAGAAAGGCTCATGGGTCAACATAAGGACAGGGAAAGATCACTCAACAACTACCGTCATAGGAAAACCAGAATTTACTCCCCATTTTCCCTACTTTTTATTTTCTCTATTTCCTCCCCCTCAGTGGCACAGGGGAACAAGGAAGGGTGGCTGCAGTCAGTATATCACACGTTGTCTCTGCTGCTCCTTTCTCCTCAGGGGAAAGACTCTTTACACTCCTCCCCTACTGCAGACTTGGGTTCCTCCCACTGGAGACAGTCCTCCACCATCTTCTCCAACCTGAGTCCTTCCCACGGGCTGCAGTTCCTCACAAACTGTTCCAGTGTGGATCCCTTCCACAGGGTGCAGTCCCTCAGGAACAGGCTGCTCCAGCATGGATCACCCACAGGGTCAAAAGTCCTGCCAGAAAACCTGCTCCAAAGTGGCTCTTCTCTCCCTCAGGCCACGAGTCTTGCCAGGAGCCTGCTCCAGTGCTGGCTTCCCACAGGGTCACAACCTCCTTTGGGCATCCACCTGCTGCATCATGGGATCCTCCAAGGGCTGCAGGGGCACAGCTGCCTCATCATGGTCTGCACCACGGGCTGCAGGGGAATCTCTGCTCTGGAACCTGGAGTAGCTGCATTCCATTCTTCTGCACTGACAGTGGGGTCTGCAGGGCTGTTCTTCTCACATGTTCCAGCTACCTTTCCCCCTTCTGCACTACTACCATTGCCGATGAGCCCAGCCTTGGCCAGCAGCAGTTCTGTCTTGGAGCCAGCTGGCATTGGCTCCATTGGACATGGGGGAAGCTTTTAGTAGTTTCTCACAGACATCACCTCTGTAGCTCCGCCTCTCCCAAAATCTTGCCACACAAATCCAGTCCAGCAACGCAAGTAGATAGGAGCGAGCAGTGAGGAAGTCAGAGATGTCATGCACCTTGAGGTGTAGTGGAAGGAAAGAGACAGCACCTGGATCCAGAAGTGGGAAAGGTAATAAAAAAGTTTACAAAAGATGAAAAAAAGATAGTCCATCTAAGCAAAGAAGCAAAGGTCAGAAGAAAATCCATCATTCTCTTGAAAGTGCAGTACTGTAGCTGACATCAAAATCTACAGGCTTCTGTTTTCTGAGGCAGAACTAGCAGATTATCATTTGGCTTCTGGGAAGAATATTATATGCTATCCTCCATCCTACTCTTTTACAACATATGCCAAGAGAAATTAAAGCTATTTGGAAATTAAAGATAAGTTCTGTGGGGAAAAGAGGCAATCAATGTGTAGTGTGCCTAACTGGCTGTAAAATTATGCATGACAACTATCATGGAGCATGGCAGTCACAGCAGAAAATATTTCAGAAAAAGTCACTTGCAAGTTTGAACAGGTCCAAGTGTGGCAAGAACATACCAGATACAGAACTTGGCATGCCGTTTGAAGTGTGCATATCATAGAATCATGGAATTGCAGAATGGTTTGAGTAGGAAGGGACCTTTGAAGGTCATCTAGTTCCAACCCCCCTGCCATGGGCAGGGACACCTTCCATTAGACCAGGTTGCTCCAAGTCTCATCCATCCTGGCCTTGAACACTTCCAGGGATGGAGCATCCACCGCTTCTCTGAGCAACCTGTGCCTCACTACCCCTGAGTAAAGACTGTAGTCTAAATCTCTGCTCTTTTAGTTTAAAACCATTCGCCCTTTTTCTATTGCTACAAGCCCTTGTAAAAAGCCCTTCTTCATATTTCTTGTGCACGTCTGTCTGCAAATTTGCACAAGACAGACCTAGAAATGCTTATGTAGGTGTCGCAAAGTCAACACAGTGCAGTAGAATGTATTCCACACATGAAGGAAACCACAGCCATTTTGGTTTTGAGATAAAGAAATTGCATACCACTTGCTGTTGGAGGAGCACTAAGTTGGTATTGTGCCATGTTGCTGCTTGCCAGTCTGCAAACCTGAAGTTTCATTCTTCTTCCTACTGAAAGACCTGTCTTTATGCTCTTTTGACTATGGACTTTACTCAGTAATAGTCTCTCCAGCCATTATTATAATCCTCTGTAGTCTTCTATTCAAGACATATAAAAATATAATTTTATTTTATTTTTATTTATATTTTTATTAAAATATAATATAGTGTATTGTAGTAATTTATTTGTCAGGTAATGGGGACTTATAAAGGAGAAATGCAACTGCACAAAACACTTGAATGGGTGTCTGGTAATTGACAAGAAGAACACTGCATGTTCTTGCTTTCTCTGAAGTCTTTGACAAGCAACATATATCACTTTACATCACTGCGAAATCATATGGGAAGCCTCTTATACTGAAACTAATATTATCCTTTAGAACATTAATAAATAACTAAGATCTTAATTTTTCTAGAATTAATAATTACAGTCAGAGTGGGATGATCAGCTGGATCTTTTATGCAAATCTGATTAAATGGACAGTGAGGGGTCCTTGGTGATTTTGTTCTCTTTGAAAAAATGAGCAGAGCTCAGTTGGTTGCTCTATAGCACCTCACAGTCTGCACTCCCCTCCCACCACCAATATATGTATCTCCTCATATACTTATTCAACAATGACTTTTCATATTTTCCTTTCTTTAATTCTGTTGCTATGGAAATCTTCCCCCATAGTGTCTGCATTGACTCAAAAGTGCTGAAAGCCTTTGAACATGCAGCACTCTTCTGCATCTTCAGGATAGTTTGGAATAATGCTAAACTAATGCAAGTGTAAATTGTGTTTATAAAGAAGTCTTTTCTGCTCTTCTGCTCCTTTCAATCTTTGCATATCTGTTTTAGGAAAAAGCAAACAAGCACACTGCATATAACCCTTCCTATACCAAAGCTTCCCAAGGAACTTAACAAATAACACACAGTCTGCAAAGATTACTTGTCAAGTGCTGGAGCACAAGTGCCCCTGGAGAGCAATCGACCACCTCACTGTAATGCCAGCTTGTTATTCTCTGTCTCTTACAGAAATGAAAAATAACATTTCAAAATCAGCACCCAATTACTCTTACTGTATTCAAACAGGACTTGACAAGCTTCCTGAATGTCCTGCAAAGGACTGAGCACCCTCTGAAGGGCACAAAGGGAGACTCGGGAAGTTCCCATGTCATGGGAGAGGCAGTGCCTCCTTCAGTCTCCACTCTGCTAACCTGACATAGCAGGAGACTTAATTCCATCCAACTGACATGAGCAAAGGAGATCAGTGGAGTTTTATCCCTCAGGGTAATATAGATTCAGGTATAAAAATGTGGAAAAAAAAGTGAATAGCTATTTCTAGTAGGTGTTAGAGGATGTCTAAATGGAAGAATCAGTAAACATGATCAGAGAACCTTACTTCAAAGAAAATGGATTTTTTTCCACCTAGAAGTCAAGCATCAGTTCATTAGTTATCACTATAAAGAGCTTTCACAAAGTCTTACTCTTGCTTCTGATAACACACTCTCCTCCTTTCCTCATTCAATAACAGCATCTTTTACCAGAACATCTTTAAGTATAGAAATTCTAAATTTATAAATGCCTTAAAGATTTGATTAATTATGCAATCTACCAAGCTGTTAAGTTAGTTCCCATTGGACTACTTGTGCTTTTCACCTGTTTGGTGTCCTTTTTTGGATCAAGGGTCTGACATATTACCTAGTTTGTCACTCACCTTCATCAAAAATGAGATGAAAAAAAAGGCATAAAAACCAAATAAATCATAAAAGAGCATAATAGAACATAACATAGCATAATATAACATAGCATAACATAACATAACATAACATAACATAACATAACAAACGTAACATAACTTTACATATAAATGACCCAATCAACCTAAAAATATTCCTCATGAAAATGTGAAGAAAAATGCTTCATAGATGCTGTAATAACTAGTGTGGCTTAGAACTACTACTATTTTCAACCCATCCACTTGAAGCCTCTCTATAGTGTGAACCATTTGTGTTTCTGAATGAAATTGGAAATTCTGAGACCATCAAGTCCAACCTTTGGCCAAATACCTCCATATCTACTAAACCACATCACAAAGTGCCAGGTCCACTTGTTTTTTGAAGACTTCCAGGGATGGCAACTCCACCATTTCCCTGGGAAGTCTGTTCCAGTGATTAACCACTCTGTAAATGAAGAATTTTTCTCTAATATCCAATCCAAACCTCCCCTGATGCAATTTCAATCTGTTTCCTCTTGTCCTATTGCTAGTCACCACAAACTTCTTCTTGTAGAGAGCAATAAGGTCTCCTACGAGACTCATCTTTAATCCTTCACCTGTGCCATTTTTGGATGTCTCCCCTCAGTGCCATGCACACAGTTATGATTGTAACAGTGAACTGGGGAAAGATCCCTGCTGGTATGATCACATATGGTACCAATGAGGTAAGCACCAGCAGAAGATCCAGTCCTTAACTTTTCCTAAATTCAGTATCACATTATTTCTTTAATAATGAGAAGACAGAATAGCTCAGTGCAAGTGGAACAAACAGTGTTTTGTGCCCATTACACTCATTTTATTATCTCCTGGATCATTTTGAAGTAATCTGTAATTCAAATCCCTTTACTGATTTGAGCAGCATGAGTGGAGATGCACTACAGAGCAAGGCAGTTAATGCCCCTTTGTATGTATTTTATCATAATTACACCTGGAATACCACGTTCAGTTCTGGGCATCCTTGGAGAGCTCTGAGGGCCAGTGATGAGATATAGAGGGCAATAGGCAGAACTCATCCTCGGTGGGGAAAATAGATGACTGGAGGCATGTTCCAACTGATGTTTTATCCAGCTATTTCTCTTCCTTCACAGTATTCCAGGAATGAGCAGATTCAATTACCAAGGAGGTGGCAAGAGATGGGTCTCAATTACAAGTTGTCTTTCCCAGTAATGAGATAAAAATGAGGTAGCAATCAGCAGAACATATTAAATTTTCCTAATTTATTAGAAGACCTGTATTCTAGATACTCAAAATGCAATACTGGCATAAGAAATAACTTTCTTGATAATTAAAAAAAGTTTTCCTTTTTTCATTTCTTCTTGTATTTTAGGAATGATGACTGTTTACAGATTTACAGAAGGATGGTCATTACTTCCATTTATCTCAGCATGAAATATGGAAAAGTTTCATTGATCTTGAGAAGGTGGCTTCAAAGAAAGATGATTGAATTCCCTTTCCTCTGATAAGACCTGATCCTGCTTCCCTGAAGTGAAGGGAGTTTTGTGAAAACCCTAATGAGGACAGGGTCTGTCCTCTAGACAACATTGTTAAATACAATCTAGGTTAGAAAACATCAGAGTTTATTATTGCAAAGTGTAGATATTTTCTTACTATGAAGGAAAACCATTTTCTTTTCTTTCATACAATTTCTTTACAAAGAGAACATTCAATTTAACTTTTCAATCCATAAGCAACTAAGTACTGCACTGCCAATTCTCAATGGGATAGTTCAGAATTGGTGATTGACTACATAGCTATAATTTTAAAAAGATTAATTCACTGGTGACCTAAATACCAACAGAGTGGCAAACTGAAAATTGTTCCTAGGCAACAAGGACCTATCGACACAATGAAAATTCCTTCTTCAGAAATTGCTACCTGAAGTGAAGCAGCAAAGAATATGTATAAGATTTGAAGGAGGGTAAGAAAAAGATGAGCAAGAAACACCCTTATCTTTTAAAAAATCATTACGTGTATTCATATGATTCTGGGTTTGGGTTTTTTTCTGGAGGTGGGAGACCTTCAGGTAATCTAAAAGGGAAGTGTTGCCACATGTGATTAGGGAGAAAAGAAATATCAGGAGAGCAGAACTGCTTCAAGTGATACACAAAAGCAATAGTGTATCAGAAATGTGGTCTTTCTCACAGAAGATTCCTGATCCCCTTGAGTTGTTCAAGATCACACAGCAGTTTCTCAAGGGCAGATATGTACAGCCTTCATAGTTCTTGTAGAAAAAAAGCTTTTTATTATTGCATTAGTGTTGCACTCTCTGGCATAGACATGCCAGTAGCTGACTGAACACTTACTGTGCAGAGTCATGGAAGCATCACTGGAAGACAAAACTAGCCTATTATGAGCAACAAAAGACTTTTTATTTCTATAATATCCCAGTCCTGAGCCCTCAGGGTGACCTAGAAAATGGGTCTCCCATCTCCTTAAAAAATACTTGGAAATTGAAATATGTAATTTGTCTGTCTGCAAAAATTCATGTATAGAGAGACACAGCTTTTCTGCCCAGTTAAAAGATAGACCTACTCCCTGTGCCACCTTTCTGTATCTCATAGGAGGCAATAACTGCATCACCCCCCCACTTACTAACACCATGTTCTGTTTGCAAAGTATCAGCTGTTTCTTCCCATCTCATGCATTATCCTAACAAAGTTAAATTTAGAACTATTGTTCTCAGTTTCTGCTTGATTAGAAATGTCATGCTTCTTGCTCAGGTCTGAAGAGCTTGTGTCTTTAAAGCTTGTGTGTTCTTCCACCTCTCTTAGTTCCCTACCTCCCATGCCTCATGACCGGAGCAATGCACACTTCCCACCATAAATCTTTGACTTCAGAATGCTTTCTCCAAGGCGTGTCAAACTGAGTCATCTTCCTTTACAGACCTAATGCACTGAGCTATGGATGATGCTGTGCCTAAGATTTACGCTTTAATGTTCTCTACTTACACTGTCTTTCTAAAGGGGAGAGTCCTTCAGAAACAGATGGAGTAAGATCCTCTCTAGATTTGGCAGCTGGAATCATGGAATGGGTGGTGTTGGAAAGGACCTTGAAGCTCATTTAGGGCCATGGACCAGGACACCTTCTGCTAGACCGGGTTACTCATAGTCTTGTCCAATGTGATCCTGAACACGTCTATGGCGATCCACAAATTTTCTAGGTGGCCAGTTCCAGTGTCTCACCATCCTTCTCATAAAATAATGTTCCTTATGTCCAGTCTAAATCTACCTTCATTCAGTTTAAAACCAACACCACTTGTCCTGTCACTAGAGGCTTGGTAATAGGCCTCTATCTTTCTTCTAAGCTCCCTTTATATATTCAAAGTTTAAATTCTTGAAATAGCCTATACTAGTAGATACTTTACACTAAAATGGTGCCAAGGAATGTACTTTTCTCAGTCTTTGCTACTTCATTATTTTTGGTTGATGACTAAACTGCTACCTTATATTTTCTGTGTGGGTAGGGCTTTTCTAATAAAGGAAGTACAGTGACACGAGCTCTCTACTCAGGTCTCCAAAGGCACTTTGCTGAGACTAGGACTGTGCAGTGATTAGCAGCAATTGTGCTCAGTTTGGCCTCCTTTTGGTCTATTAACTGTCCATAAACAGAGGGTAATTTCCAAACAGTTATTTTCCCCTGTTCCAAATTATTTCATTATCATTTTTTATGCTAGTGCAATTCTATTGGCATTGTTTGCAACTTATGAGAGGAACACCAGATTTGGAAACTATAAATAATATTAAAATATTGCCATTTTCTAAAGAATGGTTCAAAAACCTCTCATTACATTATGCTATTTAAGTAAAAAATACTTTTTTTTCTAATTTCTATTAACATATACTCAAATGAAAAACGTTTTTAAAATTTCACTTTCCAGGACAAGCTATAACAGTTGCACTAGTGGGATGGATATTCAGGTGAAAAATTAGATTTTTTTTCTACATCTGCAGTGTAAAAATTAAAGCCATGAAGCTCCTGAGCGGGCTAAGAGTTTCAGATTCACAGTTTTCCCTCAGCGACTAATGCACATTAGTCCTTGAAACAATGCCTGCTCTGACACCTTAAAGGCAGAAACGGTTGTTCGGTTTGCTCAGAGTATTCCATAATTAAACCCAATGAAGCTTTCAGTGTGAGTTATTAACTTGGTGGTAGAAACAGACATTTCTTAAACAGAAAACAATTATGTCTGATGTGATTCATAAAAATTTTAAGCACACAATATTATCTCGCTGTAGTAGGGTTGTATTGCAATATTGTCAATCCCAAGTGTTAAAAATTCTTCCATTCACATTACTTTAAACAATACATTTGAGAATCATTTGCTTTCTTTTTCATAAGACATTTTTATATTTTCAGGCATTGCTGTCCTAGTATTTGAAAACAGGCCACTGGAGGAAGGAATCTAAGGGGTTATTCCAGCTCCTGTGGATGGACAAGAAGAACCTCCTTTTCACCACTAATTCCTTGCTGTGAGTTACCACCTCTCTGATCTGCTGCCTCCTAGCCAATGAGCACACCCCAAGCCCTACTAGTCAATAAGACTAATTATTTAAAGTGCCACAGTTCAGTGGGAAATGTATACATCAACATGATGGATTCTTAGCATTGTGAAGAGTCAGTTATATGCTACTAGAGCCTCTTTACTGGCATAATAATAAGTTGCATGATCTATGATGAATAAAAAAAAATTTCACATAGTTATACTCTGCCAGGACTAGGACTCAAACCCTGTCAAATTCTCCTTGCTTTCAGTTATGTAGAACCAAATCCTTTTAAATAACTGAACAAAAGCCATTGCTATGCTTCATTTTCCTTCCCAAAATAAGTCTACTGTAGATAAAAAAAATAAAGACAGACCTGTCAATGATGACAAGTCGAAGAAAATTATGGATAAATCGCTAAAACCAAAATTTTTATGAGTAATGTGAGGCTGATTTAAAGCAACATCTGACCAGCAGCTATGAATTATGTCTACTCAATGAAGAAAAGGTGACAGATTTCAATATAGAGAACAATATTAAGGGATAGTTACAGTTTTCAAATATTTCACAGCCGACAAGAAACATCATTTAGTCACTATTAAAACTGACTCTTATTTGAAGCCATATGGCTAACTTGATTTGGATCAGAGGACAGTGTAAAATTCCCAGTCCTTAGTATGAACAGGTAAAAGTGATCTGTCTGACATCAGCCTCTCCATTAACCTGCAGATACGTGACACACCTGAGGAATTTGGGCTCAGAGATAAGGCTCTGAGAGCACAATGAGCTTGAGACAAGTGACTTGAGCATCACAAACAGAAGGTTCAGAAGGCTTGCATATGCCCAAATTCACTTTTCTGTTCCTCTCTTACACCAGAGACTCCTTCAGAAGAAGTATTAAGGTCTGTGCTTATCTGACAATATATATATATGTACCCACATACGTAAGTGCAAAAAATACCTATGTTTAAGAAAAGCTTTAAAATTATAGAGCTAAGTTTTGTTCTGCCCTGGGACAAGCAAGGAACAGAAGCAAGGTCTTTGTTGTTGTCAGGTCTTCTGTATTCAGTTTTCCCAATTTGCATCCACTTCTTACTTTTCTAAATCAATATCCACTTCTTTTTAAAAATCCTTAGTCATAAGTACGCTGTTTGCACAGACTTTTGTTTCATGCCTCATCCTCCTCTTTTTCATTCCCAATTATAGTGTTGGCTCTTTAATATATTATCTAGAATTGAGTCCGGGTTACTCCGGTTGGTCCATCAAGTATCATTTTCTATGAAGAACTTTCTGGGGAGTTGATTTTTTCTTATTTTTGTATATTGGTCACAGTAGCTTCTGCCTTATGGTAAAACAAGAATTGAACGCCAGGATAATGTCATCCCTGCTGCAATTTGGGAGAAACAGCAGAGTTGCATCGAGAATTAGTTTAGATCAGGATGTTCAGCCTAGATAAACAATGACTACAAGGACTATATTAAATAGAAAAATATGTGAAGGTAGTGAAGTACCGTAAAAAAATGGCACACAAAAGAAATGTTTTGTGCTTTCCAAAACACAATACAACGTTTTTCCCATCTTATTTCCTTTCCAAATAATGAAAACCCTCCTTTCTTGAAAATGACTGTATAATTTAAGTGTCTTTCTTCTTATAAATTTTTTCTCAGTGAGACAAAAACAATAGCAAAGGACAGGGAGCTATCGTACAAAGACATGTTTTTATGTTTTAAAAGACAAGGAAAAAACGTTATGGTCACAAATATATATGTAGCAGGCACAATTTCAGAAATTTGTCAAAGGCGGTGATACAGAGTTAACCTTAGAATTTCAGTTCCAAAAAATGCTGTTGTCTTTCATGTCAAGAGTGCAAATCCCTGAAAAGCCCGATGACTTTTAAAACCACGATAAACACATAAGTCACCCTTATAATCATTGATTGATTCTTGCACTCTGTTGAATGAAACAATGAGATCAACCATGAAAATAATTCCCTGAAGATTTCATGCTTGAAAAGACAAAGACAGAGAGAGAAGGAAAGTTTCATTTTGCATTTGCTTTTTGCACCCAACTTTGCAGGAGTTCAGGGTTCAGACATATGGTGCAGTATGTGCTATCAGTAAAATGACAGCTACTCTTTCACCCTTGGGCAGCAAATGGAAATGTGGCTTGTTTATAAGCCAAATTCTAAAAATAACAAGTGTTCCTTTTAACATGGCAGAATAGTGTGACTCATACATCATTCTGACATAAACATGACATCTGTTGCAGTCAAGTCATTATGTCCAAATGCTGAAGTCAGATGCAGTTTGACCATTTTCAAAATTACTTATCAATCTATCAAAATTATTTAAGCATCAGTAGGAAAAATAACAGCAATCTGGAGATCATTTCCCAAATATTAGGTGCTGGTTTTATTAGGAACTGAAATCTGAGCTATGAATTCAGTCAATGAAGTTACAAATGTGTTAAAAACAACCCACAATCACCCACGTCATGCTGTTATATAAACTTAAATGCCTGGTCATCTTAATAGCTTATTTAATGGTTACTGTACTGAAGTGCATGAGGCACCTATCACTGCCATAAACTGACTACAGGGCACTGAGGAAGCAACCAGCAGCCTCTTAGCCTAACCTGTCCATCTATAAAATGGGGGTGATGATAATGCTTTCTTTGTGGCCGATGTCTTCCCTTCTGAGCAGGAACTTTCACCATTAGCTTTCCAAAACTTATGTCTCTAAGATGGCTGAGAGCAGTTACAGCTAATTGCCCAAGATTGCATTGCAGTAACTGGAAAGAGACAGATACTTTCAGGGACAGCTTTCTGAGAAAATGAGATGAATCACCTTCTGGAAGAATCTCCCAATGGCTATTAAATGAGTCCAGGTGAGTAGTTTAGACCCGTATTCTTCAGCTACACGGAAAAGTTCAGTCAGCTCTGGCAGCCTAGGAAGATGAGGGCTGAAGCAGACCAGGGGCAGGGGGAAGGGACTCCCTCTCACTCCCAGAAGAAGGCCCTTTCTGGTCAGGGGAACAATCGTGACACATGTTGGGTCTGTCCACCATTGTTTTTCATTGCCTTGGGCTTGGTGAGCATTTTGCATGTAAATCATCCTCTCTTTGTACACTTTTGTTATCAACATTGTTGCTGTTACTGTTTGTTTCCTTAGCTCATTGCTGTTTCCAGTAAATTGTTCTTATCTCTACCCGTGATCTTTGTCTTTTGTGTCTCCAACCAGAGGGTGGGTAGGGAAGCAGCTTGTGGAATTTTTTTTAGTGGGAGTATTAAATTAGGTAATACCATTACCAAACCATGGCATTCACCCCATTGAACAAAAGTGTACATGCACTATGCAGAGCATTTTTTATTACTGTACCAACAAGACTGATATTATTGCCACTAGGGAGTTGTTTTTAGCAGACCAATGTAACAGAGAAATTAATATACAAAAGTACAAGCTTTTCACGTGTCCTGTTCCACTTCTTATAACATTGCCTGATCTGTGTCATTGTTGCCATTCCCTGGTCTTAAAATCAAAGCCAAACATGGTTGAGAGGGAGAAGGGGGTTACCCCAGTATTTATTTAAGGATCCTTAAGGTGCACACTCCATCCGGGTGGAACGTGCTGAAAAGCACACCGAAAATGCACATGCACAATGAATCGTGTGTACCGTGATAGGCCTTGCAAATTAGAATATCTATCAAAGATTCCCCAATGAGAGGCTCGAGTGAACCCCTCATCCTGAGGAACCTTCCCCCTGGATGGGCCTTTCTTAGTGTACACAATGTGTTCTGGAGAGGACCTTGGTGTCTGGGGCTTTCTGACCCCCAACTGCGAGGTTTCCAGGATGTTTGGTCTCCTGGCTTAATGGAATATTGGGTCTATGCTACTTATCAAACCTAAAGAGTTAAAAACATGTGGGCTAAAAAGCACTAAGAATACATAAAAGCTATATAAAAGAGTATTTTAAAAGGGGCATATAAAAAGGCAAAAAATCATCATGGCATCATCATCACGTCAAATGTTTGCTTCATATAGTGGGGTTTTTTTAGCAAACATTTTTTTTTTGCAGGTGGGATTTGACAGGTGGGTGAAAGCCCATGAACTTAGATTAACTTCAAAGTTAAAGGCAAAGGCAAAGTAGACCTACAAGACCAGTTGTTTTAATTTGGACTGAGGAGCTCAATGTAGCAGTGAAGAGACATTCCAATACCCTCCTATAGAACCACAGATATCAGCCATCACCATAAAATAAGTACCCAAGCACCCTGGGCCAGGTGTTCCCTGCCAGCTCACTGCCAGTGTGTCAGTGCCTTCTGCTGAGCTCTGAATAAGACATGTAAAACCAAGGTAAGAAGGAATGAATAGGCCATGAAATGCAGGGCTTTTGAGTGAAGGTGGAGCCTGAGAGGCAAGTCCTGTATTCCTCCCCAATGACAACTCAGAAGTTTGTGTCCTCTGATGCAACTTTTATATAAGTAGCCTAAAAAAGTAGATGTGGGGAAGGTCAGCCTGAAACAGAAAGACTGAAATCGACTGTTTTCCTAAGAAGGAGACATTTAGGAGAGCTGACTGTGTTATGCACTGCACAGACCTCTTTTATGTGAGCTATTGTGCAAAATAATAGGATGGAGTTGTTCAAAGGACCCTACAAAGTTTTCCAGAATTCTTTCAAAGTTCTTCTAAATTCCATTTCAGAATCTGTGAGATAAAAAAAAAAAAATTGAAAACAGGAAAATAACCTCTCAGATTACAAAGAAGATCAAGAAATGTTTTTGAAAAATAAAATAAGCAGTCTCCTTAGTTACATCACCTGCATACTGATGCTTATCAAATATTTCCTTTACACTGATTTTGAAGTGGTGACTAATTTTGTATTTAAGAGAGAAAATCACTCACCATGGGATCATTCTGTGAGGTTCTCAAAGAGGCATATGACAAAATGATTTAGCTGGTATCTTTCTTAAACCATCAGCCGTGCCAACATAAAACACCAACAGTGGAGTTTTGGGTAGCACAGCATTTTTTGACTTACATTTTGGCTACTGAGTTTATGGCAAGTAAAGACCCAAACCCCTCCCTCAACCAACTCTACAGAAAACTTTCTGAAACCCAGACATGAAGAAGAGCAGCTTTCAGTCCCATTCCCAGTTTGAGGACCTTTCAGAAAAATTTTTCACCGTAGAGGTGACAAAACAATAACAAAAACCAAATAAAAAACCCAGAACAGAGCAAATAAATTCAAGAAAAGGTGCTTGCACTTGTTGCGCGCTCTGGCCGCTGGCCGCTCAGTGGCCTGGCAGGCGACAGCAACTGTGCTCCGGCAGCGTGGCCAACAGAGTTCAGTGTGGCAGCTGGAAGCCTTCAGTGTGTCTGTCTGAAGGAGGCTCACAGAGGAGCAGGCTGCAGCGAGGTGGTTGCCAAGTGACGAGGCAAGGGTGAGGAATGAAAGAGGGACCCTTCTGTTGCCTTCAATCCCAGCTTTATTGTCATACCGAAAGGGGAGACAACGAGGAAAGGGCCAAGAGGGTCGGTTGCTCGCCCTTTTAAGCAGGGGCGGAGCAAGGAGGGAACAAAGGAATAAACCAATCAGGGGGTGACAAGGGATGACAGGGGACAAATCACAAAGACATAGGGGAGGAACAAATTTGAACAAACCAATGGGGAATCAAACAGAACAGAACTTTCCAGATCTTAATGAATATACAATGAGAGGCATGAGTAAACATAAAAGGGGTAAACCAATGGGTTTTGTGACAACATAGAGGGTTCTGGAAGCTAGGGTGGAGATACGGTGAGAGTGACACCTGGTAGGAAGGCACTTCAGTCATCGGTCCCGCCCTCGGGGTCGGAGTCCTGGGCGGGAAAGTCCACCCACTTGATGTCACTCAGCCCCAAGGTGGGCTGGGCCACCGCAACATGCACTCTTCCACACTGATGCATCTTATTAAATTTTCCAGGTGATGGTTTTTATGCTTTCTTTTGTAGGAAAATTAATGTCATATCTTATTAAATCCAAACTAGTTTTTGTGCCAGGCACACAGCTACTTTCAGATGTCTAGCTCACCAAGGTAAACACTAACATTATTTCCATCAGCTCCTGGAGTTTTCTGTCTGATGGAAAGTGTGCAGCTGTACACAGGGGCCAGATTAGGCACATTATGGAGAGAGTATGGTTATAGTAAAAATGGACTTATAAAAGTTTCAGGTCTGAAAGATGAGGGAAGTAAGGAAAAAAGTGGTGATTACTGGTGGTTTGGAGTGCAAGAGGACTGAGGCCCACAGGGCACATCGATGTGGATCTAGGGTCCAGACCTAGGGCCTGTATTCAAAAAGGAGGGCAGAAATAAAAGACCATATGGACAATGAAATTTAAAAACTGCAGCCACTGTAGACTTGCACTTCTTTCTGTTGTCTGAAGTATCTCCAAGGACAGTATTTCATCACTGCCATTATTTGTGTTGGGACTTTGTTCACCTTATCTAAAATATTAATAACTAGCAAGTGATCCTGAGAATGCTTGAGTCTGAGGTGTTAATTGAGATGGTGAAATGAAATCTCATCATCTAAAAACAATACCCAGGGAAGTCTCCTGTCTCCACACAGGCTCTTCTAACAAAAGGAAAGAAATCATCCTCTGTTCTTATACAAATATTTACTGTTTGTTATTTTCTGACACATAAACCCAGTGGGAATTTGGTGCTAGGAAAAAAGTATTTTCATGCCCCATACTTGGAAAATGTCATACTCTTTCCAATCCTTTACATTTTATCAAACGACAACATTTTTCAATTTCCTTTATCTAATTTATAAAAAGAGTTCCTTAAAATAAAATTACTGGCATTGATTTGCTTGCAACCCACTGTTAACATGATTTGCTTCATTAGAAATGATTAGCAGAAGTCCAATCGTTGCTCAGTAAGCAATAAAATCTAATTTATCACTTCAATAATGCTACTTTGCGGGATGCCAAACAGTGGGAAATTTTTAAATCAGGAGAAAAAAAGTATTTTCCTCATATAGATAATGACTGAAACTTTTGATGTCATTTCTGTAGAAAAGAGAAACATAAAAATACACTTGAATTGGAGAGCAATTGTAAAGAGTAAGTATCCCTGATGTCTTTTGTCTTTGATGATTATTGGTCTTTTAAGATTGCAGACATTGAAAAAAAGTGCTTGTCTTTTATTTATGGACCAAACTACAAGGAGATATTTCATTCTATAAAAGCAGATATTCCAAATAATCTGAACATCAAAAGAAATACTCACATTGAAAATTAATCTCCTGTGCATCCTGTCTAGTCTAGGAGCATCTCTATTCTCATTTTTCTGACATGAGTGCATTGAGGACGCATAAGGTTTATGATTTTTCAGCAATGTAATTTAAAAACGGGGAAAAAAGGAAAGCAAGAAGTTTTTCTGAATAGCTACTTGAAACTATTGCCAGAAATTCAAAAATTCCAAGCTTCTTGCTTGCAACTGAAAGAGAAACATGACTCCTACCTGAATCAGAAGAGGTCATTGTAAACAAGACTTCGCTACTGTGCTAATCAGAATATAATTTTAATATCATGAAAAGCATTCAGAAACACCATGTTATCATTCATCTAGGATTTATTTGAAGTGGAGAGTTTTATTGCTATGAGTGTGCTGGTTTATTTGAAGTGGTATCAGTCTCTCAACATGGAATAAAGCACTTGCCCTAGTAGACTTTGGTTCAATTTATTGATATTTTCATTCAGCCAAGCACTAGAAGAAGCAAAATTTAACAGTTGCCAACACATTACATTTCTATCTCCTAAAAACATACCAACACTATCTAATAAGTCACTGTAATTGCCATCAAATTTAAGATGGAAGTTTTTATATAAAAGTTTTTATTTCTTTGATTTTTTGCCTTCTGTCTGTCCCTGATTTTCAAAGGTCTATTGAGCTGCAGCTCATGTTCTGTGAGAAAGGGGCAGGGTGACATGAGCACTTTTAAATCTTCCTTCCCAAATGTGTCAGGATCTGTAAAAAAGCAAAGAGAAAACAAGCTCTGCCGTTACAGAGAAACTGAGGGTGCAGGGGTTGCCTCTGACAAGGCACTCAGGCTCAGAAGAGTGAGGGATGCATAAATAGGGAGAGTGAAGAAAGGAAGGGAAGGAAAGGAAAGAACCCCTGCTCTCCTAACCTTTCTTCTCCATTTCCTTCCATATCCTCTGTTCTGCTCAGAAGATGTCTTTCTGAACTTGAATATTATTAAAAAAAATAAAAATCTGATGTGGAACAGGTCAAGCAGCATCAGCTTAGTTTTATTAGAAACTAGACTTTAAGACAAACTGTTAGAAATGCTTCTGAGACCCAGATGGAGGAAGAGGAGCAGGAAGAAATAATTGGGGGGAAGGCAACCCCTTTGGTGTGAAACTTCTTCCTAAATTAGAGAATCAAAAGCCTGAGGATAATAAAAACCTTCATTCCCACCAACTGCCCTTTGACTGGTTAACACAGTGCATTGCTACTTGGGATACTGAAAAATTTAGTCCTTAACTTGAAAGCCTTTGTCCTGAGAGCAAGATTTTAAAATGAGAGTAAGTCTGCCCAGGAAATCCAGCCTTCTGCATAGCTTGGGGAATGGGTAGTGATTGTTCTTTGATGTTCAGTCTCTTGGAAGGCAACTTAGATCACATTTGTCCTTCCTCCTGCCTGTGGCATTGGCTTCTAAGAGAGTTGGCCTGCTTAAATTTTAGCTTTGAATTAAGAAGTTCAGTAAAGGAGCATTAAAATTTGTTCCCAATCTGACGTTGAAAGTCAGTGTTCAGCTTCAAAAGGAAACCTTGCTGCCCATGAACGCTGCCAAGCCAAACAGCTAGGCAGATGCTGAAAGAAGAAAAAAGGCACTTTAGCTTCTTTTTGTGGATATGGAGAGAGGAAAGGAGGAATCAAATAAGAAAGTGAAGAAGGGTATGAAAATTTGTCAGGATATATGAAAAAAAACGGAGAAAAAAAGGGAGAGGAAAGAGAACTGCTGTTATAAACACAGAATGAGCTGCAAAACAACTATAAGGAAAAAAGCTAAGGAGGTACACTCAGGTGTCACCTTTGAGGCACAACGTATCAAACTGCACTTCATAGTAGTAACTTGGTTAATGTTTGTGGAAGGCTACAGTAAAGTGAGAGCCAAGTGAAGAGTTTACTGACATTTTCTCTTGTTCCTCAGACAGTTCTTGCCCTGCTCTCCCCTTGCTACGGAAGCATTACATGATACTTTGGTAGAAGACTGGCTATTTATTGCCTCCCAAGAGGTTTGTTAACATTACTTTTTAACCCAAAACACTCTGAATCACATACTCCTCACCCAGAAAACCACCTTTGCACCTCGACTGTTCTCCAAATGTGCCGTAAGCTGGATGTGTTCTCCAAACCATGAGATGGACACCTCACATTTTGTAACAGCTTGTCCTTTGTGAGGGTCATCCTTCTGCTGACAGCAGAACATTTGCTACAGCTGGAAACATACTAGTCTGTTCTGTGCTTCTGGGTTATTCCCGATGGATGTAACTAAGCAGATGGATGATTGGAAGGGTGTGAAGACATTTGGTAGTTGTGTATTTAACGATTGTTTATGCAGTCAGAAGAAATCAATACAGTAAGCATGTCATCTCAAAATACTCAAATCAGTAAACATTTTATCTCAAATAAAATACCCCAGCTAAAGATTATTCCAGCTGGGACATCCCTTCTTGAATACTCGAATACTTAGCTATCTCAAGATACTTTAGAGAAATACAGTACTAGTGCAGAGTCAGGATTTTTCTTCCAAATGATCTCTGTGCAGTCTCATCCCTTCTCATCAATATAAAATAAGACCTAAAATTAAAACAGTGAAAGACTTGATGACTACTGTAGGTACCCAGTGTGGCACTCTCTGAGCCACTTCAAGCATGAAAGAAGCACATTGGTTGGAGATAGCACCAGAAGAATACAATAATATCACTTCTTGACCCAAATAGGTACACAAATGTAGCATCCACTTTGTCAGTAATCTATGTGGGTCAGCTCTAACTTGTGTTCCTGCTCTTCTTCCTGTACAGTGCAGGCACATCATGAGCTATGTAGCATAGTTTTAAATGAATCCTGTCTTGGGAACTATTTAGAAATACTCAGAAAAACACTACAGAGGATTTTCAGGCAGAAGCAGGTATTGCCCCTGTTTTGGCTCTATTGTAATTATCCAAGCCTGACTTTGCAGAAGTTTCCCCGAAGGACAAGGTGTAGCTAAATCACTAGAACACAAAGAGAATGAAAAATGGTGCCTCTCCTGACAGTGAAAATGAAAGAGAGAAGAATCATTCTCAGGGGAACAGGGACTTGAAGAAGGTTTAGGAACAAGGAGAATTAGTGACAAATAATGCTCCCATATTCTTCCACCACAGACCATGGGCAGCATTGGAAACAACAGAAGCATCAGTATGCAGTGTGAGGTGACAGGTGACCACTCTGTGAGCCAATGGTCAAATCAGTGTCTACCTTAATGTGCCAAGGAAAAAGAAATGTGCAGCGAAAAGTAACTACAGAACATCACCTACCCATGCACAAAATATATCACCATAATTTTTTACTTTTAAATTTTTTGTGAAAAAATAATATTTTTATTTTAAATATTTGTCTTGTCTCAAAAAAAAACTTTTTTTTTTCATTTGGAGCTAAATTAAAATATAGATTTCACCCCATTTTATGATATTTCTTGGCAGTAGGCAAGCTAAAACATTTCAAGATGAACATTTTGTAACTTCTTCTATGTAATACTTAAATGTAAAATCTGTAAGTAATTAAATATAGGAATTTCTCTATTAAAATTGTGACAATGGTAGATATGGAAAAATTTACGCTCAGGGTTTTTTTCCTAAACAAAATAGAGTGTTAAAACATGATTGTGTTTTGCAATACGAAATGACTGAAATCTAATTATCTTCTATGAACCTTTCAAATCTCTCTTTTCATACTTCATCCCGGTACTTTTCCATTTGTTATTTTTTATAGTGCCACACTAATGGAGCTCCAATTATTTTTAATCATCATCATCATCTGAATAATTTGCCTAAAATCTTTCAGTCTTATTTTCCTGTTCAGACTATTTATAAAGGGAATGCAAATGGCCTGGGAATTGAAGAAATACACCATGTGCTAAGAGCTAAGTACGAATGTCTTCTGACTCTGTGTACAAACACGAAAATTATAGATATTTGAGGAAATATGTTCTTCAAGCAATTCATTCACAGGGACCTTCTACCCTCCAAATGATAAACAAGTGAAAATAAAGAGACCTTTATGCCTTTTTGCTCGTTTTCACTCTTGCACACGTTACCCCGAGGACTGAATACCTGGTTTCTGTTTCCTGTTGCATAGAGGCAGGGAGCTGACTTGGCACAAGGAGCTCAGAAGACATGGAGGTGGCACTTCGTCCACATCTCCTCCTCTCCCGCTGACGTGGAAATCTCTCAGCAGTGCGAGCCTCCTGTAATATTTCCCATGGGAAGATATTGACAGAGTCAGAAACAGAGCTGCGGAATTTTCATGTTGCCAGGAGATGTGCTTTGCACCGTGGCTCCACATTTTCTTTCTTTTGCCTGCAAGCACTACTGTCATCAAGAAATGAATGCTGGTTTTTAAGTGCAAAATAAAACACATTGATTGCCAGCCTGTAAGTCTGGAGTAGAGAAGCAGAAGGAGTTTTCTGCTTCACCTTGCCCAGAAAGAGGAGTTGGATCTCAAATATGGTGATGTCTGAAACATCACCTTGACAAGTGTTCACAGGGAAATCAAAATTTCAGCTGGACTGTGTCATTCTGCAGTCAGACCCGACGGGAAAATGCAGGCAGCTGTGGGCATAGAAATCTCCCAGGACTGCAGAGAGCTGTGAAATCACTACAGAAAAGGACTGACTCACACTACCAAATACTGGAGATGAAAAATGGCATTTGCCACAACCCACAGAGCCTAATCCCTTCACTCCTAACTGGATGCAAACATTTTCTGTATAAGAGTGAGACTTGCAGTAGATTCAAGGAAGAAAATATCCAAACCCCCTGGAAATGACAAATAATGGCCACAGTAGCCCACAAAGGCATTATTTTACATACCAAGTGAGGAACTTTCTGTCAAACTGGCACAAAATGCAAGGGGCTGAGCAAGACAGGAAAGGCATGACAACATCAAACACACTTGTAGTGTCTACCACAGGAGAAAAAAAACTCATTTCTTTAAATAATATTACCAGGCCAGATCATTCTCAACCTTTATTTTAAAATCCAGCAAACTTCTTGAATCAAGGGAGCACACGGCAAGAAGACAGAAAAAATGCTGGAGCAAAAATACACAATAATTATCACTTTTGTGAGTTAGAAAATGCATTAAGTTAATTTTTTTTTTTTTTGAAAGAGAAATGTAATAGAACTTGTCAAGGTTCCCCTGACCAAGAGACAGTGATACATAAAGCCTCTTTATTATAAACAAGCCCCAGGCCTACTCGAACTACTGTATTTGGAAGCTTCAACCTGTCTTGTCTTTGACATCAATTTAAAGTGATTTATTATTGACAACCCAAGTGAAGAACTCTTCGCTTTTTTTCCTAGCATAGCTTCTGCCTTTGCCCTGATTATAATTCTGAGGGCAAGTACTAGCACAGACAGGAAACTGTAATGATAAATAATCACAAATTTCAAACTGAAGATTAAAAAAGCCCCTTCAATTTAGTCTCAGAAGAAGTTACTAGATGAAAGTAAAACCATAACCCGCCAAGACAGATATTCTGAAATTTTTCTGTTCACAGACATGATGAATGCAATGATAATAGGCTTAGAAAATTTAATTTGAAGTCAAGTGTTTTCAGAGCCTTTGAGGACTAGAAAACTAACTTACACTTAAGAAAGCTTCATTATAACTATGCTGTTGTTACATGAAAATAATTGTACATTTTTTATCATATTGGGTTTACATGTTGGAACAACCTGTCAGGGTTAATTCTGATTCAGGAATAAATGCATCATGCATGATATTTGAAAAACAAAAAAAGACTTTACACCTGTTCAGCAGAGGTGGTCATCAATTTTCAGTGCTCACTCTTCATTACAAGAGTTCTGCTGTTGTTCTAACATACGTTTTATTTATAAATAACCCACTGGAATTTCACATGTGCCACCACATTACATCTTATTAGAGTCAAACAACTAACAATTCTGAATGCCAGTCCCTGCAAGGGAAAAAGGCAGAAAATGGGAAATGACAGAACAGATATTTCTGCCCATCCCTCTTTTTGCTCCCCTTCTCAGGAGAGTTCAAGGCACTGTGCTCATTAAACCTCTGTCTTACAGTAAAAAATATATAATATTAATGTTACAAATACTTCACATTATTAATAAATACAGAATAGATAAATCTTTTATGAATGGCCCATTGTGAGGAATTTTTTTTGTGTTGTTCAGACTCCTGGTCAGGCTTCAAAATATCTTTTCTCTTCTTTGACAAGGTCTGACAACGGTAGAAAGTTGTCCTTCAACCTAATAAATCACACAACTGCAAGCACAGGGAAAGAGCATGTGTTCTCTGTTAGATATTCCTAATCAGCATGACACTTCAAATAAGTTACTTTATGCAGCACAAAAATGACCTTGAATTATTACTTTGACTCGTATTTTATGTTGTCAGCCTGCAGAATTTTAATTAGAATTGAGAGTTCAGGAAATCACCATACTCAACCCATTGACTTCTTACAAGCCTGAGAATTATTGTACTGTAAGCAGTACCAGAGCAGGAAGAGGGGGTTTGAGGTATCCTTTTCAGGAAGCTAGGTCCATGTTATTTATAATAAGCAGGGGGGATACTTGTAATTAATTTTTCTCTCAAAGTATTCACTTATGACTGAAGCCTTTAAGAATCTGAAAAGCCTTTTCCAGCTGCCACTGAAAAAATAGAATGGCTGTAGAATTAATAAGGCAAATGTTCTGTCCCTTTTCTGTCCACAGTGATGCCTCCTCCAGCCACCTAGAAACAGAGACTAGACAAGAGTAAGGGAATAAAGACAGGTATTTATTTGAAGGGCCTTCAAGGTACACCCTGGGGGAGCCAAAAGATGCTTCCAAAAATTGGACCCCAAGATGGACCCCAGGTCACGAGTTCTTCACACTTTTATAGGTTTGGACCATTTGCATATCAGGGTTAATTCTCCAGTTAAAGCCCCAGTTTAGCGATGTAACGCCCCTCAGCTTGCCCCCCTTAGAATCTTTAGTTTACACATTTTGGGCCTAAAAACAGCCTGGTTGTCCTTGAAGGCAAAGCCTGGAGAGGCTTTGTTATGTCTACCTAGTACGAGAGAGTAGGAATTACAAGCTACAAGAAACTTCAGAGTTACACTCTAAGCAGTACAGAATTTGAAAATATAAAAGTTAAAACCTAAGGCATCAACAGGGCTGAATGTGTAACTCCCAATCTTTCCTGTTTTCAGAGGCAAATCTGCACTTGGTTTAAGATGCTGTTTTGTAGAGGTTGGAAGGAAATGGCTGAATCTTTTCTTCCTTGATATGAATGTTTCCAATTTTACAGTATTTTGCAATAAGCAACCCCAGTAAACTCCTATCGCCTCAGATGGAAGTTGGTGTGGGTTTTACACATGAGTTCTTTTACATCTTCCAGTACATTCCACAGGAATTCAAGCATTATCATCAGAGCAGTTATGCTCCTTGTCCAAAATTCTGTGCTTGACAAAGACTATGGCCAACTATGGTAAGAAACCCTGCAGGCAGCCAGCAGTGGGGAGTATGCACCAGGGACTGTGACCTCTGAATAATTAGGAATCGAGACATGCCTCATTAGTATCCTGTGCTTATTCCAACTTTATCTCTTCCCTGCATAAACCCTGCAATGAGTAAGCCTGCCCTTCTCATAGCTTCCTTTAAAAAGCACGATCTTATTGTCCATTATAATAATTTTGAATAACCATGTAATTTTGAAAAAGGATGAGGTTTTATTTTTTAGAAACCACCTTACTCACTCTTCTCCAACTTTCAGCTTCAGCAATATTATATAACAATGAGTTCTACAGATGAGTTGCAAGTTGTGGGAGAAAGTAGAACTGTTTTTCAGTTTTTCATCAACTTTTTTAATAACATCATGCCAGGACTGGTTTCAACCATCTATGCCAAAGGTGTATTTCTGAGTGTACAAAACACAGTGTTTGGTTTCCTCTCCTTGTATTGTTAGACACATAATCATTTCTTTTTCTTAAGACAGAAATTAACCCAAAACTTCCTGCAACAGAAAATTAATTAAAAAAAAATCATCCTCCTCAGCTACTAGGAATTTCTAGTTCCAATCCAAAGGTGCTCCTTTTCTGGGAATATGAAGCAATTAGCAAATTAATAGCAAAAGAGGATCAATGAAGGATAATTGTGTGTGTCTTCTGACAGAAAGTCATTCCCCATCTGCAAGAGTTTGCTTGAGTGCTCAGCTCTAGCCAGACTCATCTCTTTGTTTTATTAACAAAGACAGGCAAATGAAGAGGAAAACGTTTCTTTGTTAAAGGTACAGACTACCACTATAAATGGTCAGTATTTCTACACTATTTGTCTTCCAAATTGTGTCTAAAAATATCCTTTTGCATCTTTTTTTTCATATATATATTGTTCTGTGGTGTTGTAACTCAGACAACAAAGGGTTTTGTCAAAGAAAAATTTTGTTAATCTTGAAGTTTCAATCTATTTTTTTATTTCCCAAGGAAAAGAAACTTTGCTTTTATCTTTTAACTGCTTTCTTGCAACCATCACAAAAATATTAGAAATTAATCTGCTTTTCCATTGCCTCAGGAACTAGATAAGTACCTTTAAAGTTTCAGTTCTGCCTACACTCAAAAAGTGTGTGTAAGGCTGGGAAGATATGGGCAGGCAACATATTACAGTCCACTGACCATTATTCTGAAAGGCTGAAAAAAATGGTGGGAAAATAGAAAGCGGTCATTTTGACATTAATTGACATCAATTGCAGAGAACATAGATCAAAAGGAAATACTTGAAAAGCGGTCCTAAGAACAGCTGGAGTGGTTTCTTCTTCTGCAAAACAAAGCCAATCTAATTTGTTCCAATTATTCAAAGCTATACAAGAGGTGGGCAGATCTTCTGGATTGGTGAACTTCTGAGACTACTTTCTAGGTTCATAAAAAACAGCTAAGCCCCATGAAGGGATCTGTTAAAATGTAAATAAGCTGAAGCAATTGTTTTCATAGACTAAGGCCAAATGGCAGTGTGACCAAGAGGTTGCAATCTTCAGCCACTGAACACTTGCAGATTCTGGTTGTGTTTCATCTACAAGGCATCTGCTTAAGGCACCACAGTCCATTAAGCTATCCTTGCATTCCTTCTGTTACGGCTAAGGAAGAACCTTTATTTTCTGCCCAGTCAAAACTACTCTACCCCATTCTACAAGTTTTGTGAAGGTACCAGGCTATTCAGGATTTAAATGCTGTATGTCACTATGTATAAATTATGTTGACAATTATTGAGCTAATACCACAATTCTTGGAGCAGAAGTCTTATGAGGAGCAACTGAGGACACTCGGGGTGTTCAGCCTGGAGAAAAGGCTCGGGAGCGACCTTATCAGTCTCCACAACTGCCCAACATGAGATTGTAGCCAGGTGGGGGTTGGTCTCTCATGATTATCATTAATAATCCTTCTTTTGGTCTTCACAAACACAGTGAAAGTGAAAAGAAAGTTAAAGAAAAAGATATCACTGCAAACTTCTATGAGATTTGAACATAATCTGTTAGTGTGACCTGGGTGAAAAAAATATTACCAGATCCATTTATCTAACCAGTCTCAGTTCCTTATTCAGCAAGACATGTAAAACCACTGACTCATTCAGCAGTCTAGTTCAGAAGTGCATGTGAGGGCCCTGTGGCTCAATCCCTGCTTAAAACAGGGCCAGATTTATCAGGGCCTTGCCTGGTCAAGGACCAAAAGAAGGACTATAAATGAAAACAATTTCATAGCTTTAACACATCTTTCAAACCACAACTCCTTTCAAAGTGTATCGTCCTTCTTATATTTCATTTCTAAATTCACTTATTTTCCTTTTTCTTTATGTTCTGAAAATAGTTCCGAATCAGAAATACCTGACAGTGCTATCATTAACATCATTTAGAATCATCTTCCTTTCCCCACAACTGCTCAAACAATATGCGAGGAAAAATGAGAGCAGTTCAGGCTATTGTAAGCATTATTATAATGAAAAATTCACCTAGACCTAAATCTATTAAGGAGTCAAATGACCATGACCTAACCAAGAGTCTTTGTGTGTAATGAAGTCCAAAACTGATTATCTCAGACTCCAATCACTCAGTTGCTAGGTCATGCTACAGCACCAATGAAATAGGAGTAAAGCTTCCTGCAGATCTGCTCCAGCCCAGGATTTCCAGGGTCTGAGGGTGTCAGAGAGAAAACCCTGCAGAGCCACAAACAAGTAACAGTATTCCACAAACAGTAACCATATTCCCCACTTCCCCACTACAATGGACACTGCATACTCTTTCAGGGACTAACAGCCAATCAAATCCACAGCAGACAACAAGAGGTGTTTGCCTTTTCCGAAGAAACAACCCGTGATTAAGACTGTCTCCTCAGAAGCTAAAGGTCTGTCTCTTTTCTCCCCTGAGGCAATTAGTCTAATCACCCACTTCAGTGTAAAATAGGGGAAAGCTCTCTTTTGCTATCATATAAAAACTGTCCTGGTTTTATGATGTAATTAAATATTACTGAGACACAAGGCAAGTAAGAAAGTGAGTATGTCTCTTTAGAGTGATTCTTTAACCAAGGTAATACAAATACTCTATTCTCTCTTCAACTAAAACATAAGATCCTGCTTCTCCCTTGTTATTGCTTGAGAGCATATTTGGGCTGCATGTCACTTTAGGTTGCTCTCTCATAGCGATTCCAGTCCCTACCTTGATTCATTCCGGTTGTAGAAGGACTAATGCATTTTTTTGGTCATACCTGAAGATGCAAAATGCTCATCAACAGATGTGGACTGCCATCATTTCCACCTGTTTCTTCCATTGCCTTCTCATCTGCACATTATTGACTTTGACCAGATGCCCTGACTGCATGGAACCACCCAGCACACATTCATGATGTGAAACAAACTTTCACGGCCTGGCACTTGATTGATAAAAGCCAATTTACTAGGTGTTTTAAATATGCAGCGTTTGACAACTATTTTGGTATTTTGTTGTGAACATCAGCTGCAATTCTTACTAAATCTAATCCAGATTTGAAATGAGCCAAATGAAATATATGTGATTTTGCTAAAACAGTGAAAACCTACTTGAGCAACAGCCTTGGAACTAAAAAACGAGCTATTACAGACAGACTGTTTTCATTGTAAATTTGTGTAATTGTATAATTGGCATATTTTCCAAGTACATTTTCCCATTTTCTCTAAACCAGACATAAAACTAGGTTTGTACTACCTAATTTAGGTGTTTAAATTAACAACAATTTTTCATATTTGTGTTCAGGAGGATTATTCATTACTTAGAACTAGCTTCCAGACTGACTGACCCTCTGTCCTAATGAGGGAATGGATGGGTATGATTGCAATGTGGGTATTAGGCAGACTGCCCATTTAAAGTCCCTAATTCATCTGTCAAAACTGCTGCTCCCAGGTCATCATGCATTAGTAGAATCAACTTCTTTCTTCATTTTTTTTTTGCTAGAACTTTATTAAATGGACTCTTCCTTTTCATCCAACTTTGTCAAGCATACCTCATCATATGAGTTCATAGTCTTAATGTGACACTTTGAAAATTAAAGCTACAGGTTATGTCTTCATCCTGAGAAGCCTATATATGTTTACTGGTTTTGGCTGAGGCAGAGTTTCTTCTTAGATTACGCAGTGACACATTTTGGATTTGTGATGAAAACAGAGTTGATAACACGGGGATGTTTTAGTGAGCATAACACATGCACTCCACCAGTGAGGGGGCTGGGGGTGCACGAGGAGCTGAGAAGGGACACAGCCAGGACAGCTGACCCCAGCTTGTCTAAGGGGTGTTCCATACCACATGACATCATGCTCAGGAATAAAAGCTGTGGGGAAGAAGGAGGAATGGGAGCTGTTAAGAGTTACGGAATCTGTCTTTCCAAGTTACCATTACGTGTGATGTAGCCCTGCTTTCCTGGAAGTTACTAAACTTCTGCATGATGATGGGTAGTAGTGAGAGAATTCCTTATTTTGCTTTGCTTGGGCCAACAGCTTTTGCTCTATCTCAGCCCATAAGTCTTTATGTTAACCCATGAGTTTTCATGGTTTCACCCTTCCAATTCTCTCCCTCACCCCACCAGGGTCATGGTGGTGTAAGCAACAAACTGTGTGGTGCTTCAGCACCTGCTGGGATTACATCACAGCAATTTGTGGAAATTACACAAGGGTCATGTTTTATATATGTTTCTTACAGGCTTTTTGGTGTGAAAAAGTACTCTCCTGTTTTAATATGAGCTACAGCTTCTGCTAATTATATTGAAAATGACACAATGCCCACAAAAGTCAATAAACTGAATATCTTCTGAAGCTTTGAGTTTCCTACAGATAAGGAATTCCTTCTTCCTTTGAATTAGTTCTTTGTTCTAGTCAAGTGCAAATGCTTCTCTGTAAGAGCTTCCAGACACTTTTACAGAACAGCTTGGGCAATTATATTAAGAGCACGACTTCTCTCCCTCAACAACCATGAAAACTGAGGACAATTGCACTCCTAAATCAGGAGATACTATTTGCTGGGGGAATCTGAGGAAGCAATTTTAATCTAAATTTCTTCCTCTTCTGTCTGTACTGTACCTCATACTTTCGGACATCCAAGTATAAATGGTTGTAACAGCTGTCTTCATAGGGCTGAAAATTAAAGTAGCTCCCAAGCAAAAACTATGTGTTGGTATGAGTAAAACAGAAAGGGGATAAAATTTACAGAGCTATATTTCATTTTCTAATTGAATTTAAATTATCCTAGGAACTTAGTAGAGTTGTACCAACGGTCACTTCATTACCTGCCTAAGTGTTAAATTCTCCTGTATGACATAAGCCCCTAAACTCTCAGTGTGTCCTTCCTCATATTTCAGTGGTGGAGCCATTGTGTCAGACTGCCCTAGGTGCTGTAGAGGAAAATCACTCCCTGCACACTATAACTGAGGAAAAAACTCCAGCCATTTCTTTCAGTCTCAAGATAAATGTACAGTAAAACCACACTGATACCCTGTGTATCAAAAAACATTTCCTTTCAGCTTGTTCCCTTGTATTTAATCTATTTGGCTAAGCTGTGTTTTCCAAACAGTATCCATCTCAACCTGAAGACTTCAAGTGATAAGGAGTACAATATTCCGTGGATAGTTTGTTTTGGTGCTTAATCGCTGACATTGGTAAAAATGTGAACCTTAATTTGAACATAAATATGTCTCCCTTCTTCTGCCATAGGAACTGGTTTTCATTCTGTTTCCTAGACAGAAAAGCCGTTTTATACAAGACATTTCCCCCATTCATTTACTTATACAGTGAAGTCACTCCTCCATCTTCTTTTTGTTGCATGAAATGGACTCTTGCCACAAGGCATCTCCTATGTTTATGTATCATTTTAAGGTCTCTGTAAATATCCGTTCCTATGACCAACGGGGTCATGAATCCTTACTCCTTGTTTCCTGCTTCCTCTGTTTCCTTTGGCTGGGTGGTATGGGCAAACAGTGGCTCTGCAATTACTGAAAAACCTACCCTACAGCGCACATTTCTCTTATTTCCCCCTTGTTTTTAGTTCAAGCCAGGCTTGAGAGTCGAACTCCAAAGGAAGCTATTTTTCTTAACACAGAGGCAAAGGCAGTGGTTGCCAAGCAACAAGAGCCATAGGAATTTACTTTTTTTTTTCTGAAAATTTCTTCCTCCCACTCAAACTTCTTCCAATTTGGAAGCTTATAGGTACAGAGGATTTGCATGGAAAAGCAGCACCTTATGTCCTTTGAATCAAAGCAATGATCAAAGGCTTAAAGGCTGTATCACTAGAGAGTTCAGAAGCATCTGAAATTTAATGCAGTCAGATTTGGCTTGGTAGCGGTCAGAATATTCTGAATCTTTAATGCTATTTTACCTATCTCAACATTAGCCAGAAAATACAACTGAATTCTTGTGACTTTAAAGGTGCTATCCAATACTGAATTTTGAAGATTCTGACTTCTTCTATTCCTAAAAAGAAACCACAGCGCTGAAGTAGTGGTATCACCACAGGACTCGTATGTATACCTAAAAATGCAAAAGTGCAGTTGATTCCTTTCACCAGAGGGACAATTAAAGAACACTGACACTCTTGAACTCTGTCATTTTCATTGTTCCTCATTTTCTCCAGATCACTGTTCAAGCTTTACATCATGTGTTATACATAAACTGTGCGCATGGAAATATTCCTGCCCTTCTGGGCCTATGTTTGACTCCTAGATCCCCATGCAGTCTTCTGTCCCAAGGGTGCCGGCAGTCTTTGTTTTCTCCATCATCTCTACATTCCTCAACAGTGTGTGACTTCAGCCAATGCAATACTTGTGCCTGTAAGGGTTATGAAAACAATTTACTGCAGCAAATCATGCACTTGCAATTCAAACAAACAAGCAGATAGAAGACTTTTAAGACTTAAAGGCTCTAAAGAGATGCCAGACTGTCGCTAAATAGTCCAGTCATGGCCAATCTGCTCTACAGGTCCAAATCTTGAAAAAGGTAGAGGTAAGCCACTCAGTGCCTTCACACTGCAGCCAGGGATTGCTTGCTTTTGACAGACTGCTTCATTAGATAACCAAAATGTCAGTGAAACTCAAAAGATCAGGTTTCGTATTTGGGATCCTCAGCACTAAACAATTTGTTGAATAGCACCCTAAACTTCTCACAGAGGAGAATAGAACAGAGAATAGAGACTTGAGGTCAGGTGCTCAGAGCCCCAGTGTAATAAAGTAGCAGCTTCTTGACATCCCTTGCTAGCCTCAGCTACCCATTCTGGCCTGGGTGGTCAGGGAATTTTGTATGAACTGCTCCTTTCAAATCCCATTAAAATTCTAGTTGTGATTCTAACACTCCTCTGTACAGCTCAGCAGAGGAGACCTTCAGATATTACCTTTGGAATAACCCAGTCGCACTTCACTCTACAGTCTGCTCTCTCTGCAGGGACAATCAGCTCTTGTAGGACATGATTTCCATTCTGCAACTAGAGATAAATTTCATTAATTCCCAGGAAACAAGGTCTCTCCTGAAGGTCATATTCCCTGAAGTCACTTTGTAGACACAGATGGAACTACAGTGAGATTTCTGCCTTCAGCATTGACTACTCTGAATATCGGTTTCAGAGAAAGTAACTCTCCATATTTAAACAGCAAGAAGAGTTCATTGTCATGAGGTGAAAAATTATTTTGCAGAAACAAGGTTTTTAGGAGAAGCTTCATCTTTTTTGAACCCCAGCTGAGTAGCTGGGGAAGTGGATGGCCTTCATCCAGTATGATAAGAAGGAAAAAAATCCAAGACAGACAGTATGTGAGTGCTGTTAGTCCAGCCTCATTAAGTTAATCAGTTACACAAAGAAGGATGGTTAGTAGCTTTGGGGGATTGGCAGGAGAAGAGAGAACAGCAACAGTGAGAAGAAAACATGATTAGTGATTGTACAATAGAATGAAGGCAGGAAAAAAAAGCCCATAATGAACCCCATAACTGATGTTTCTGCTGAGACCATAATTCTAATAATCCTGTGGTTATGAATTCCTTTTCTAGACTTTCTTTAGAAGTTATTTTTTAGATTTCTGCTGCATTAGGAAGTGCAATGCTTTTCCACTGATAACTGCAGGTTTCTATCCTTTACCAGTTCTTGTGTGAGCTCTTTCTGACCTAGAGTGGTTGTTAAGTGTCACCCACACAATTTCCAAGAGGACATGTTGTGCACTGCGTGACATATAGCAAATTCTGGAGTAAAAGTGAACCATGTGTTTTGCTGGTTGTGTTGCAAGGGTACTAATTGTCATAGCTGTGAAGATGCCTTGGTCAGTACAGCCTTTGGTTTCGTATGTGCTGAACTACAGGAGGGTTGCTGCTGCTGGTGAGTCTGGCAGACTGGAAGATCGCATGAAAGTTGGTGCTAGGGTAAAAAATGTTTAAATATTTTTAAGCAGACTGCAGGGGTTTTTCTTTGGTTTTATTTGTTGGCTTGTTTGGGATAGGGGGTTGTGTGGATTTTTTTGGTTTGGTTTGGTTTGGGGTTTTTTGGTGTATGTTCTGGTAGGAGCTAACAAAGTAGAACATTCAGGGATGAGAGCACAATTCTTATCCTTCTTTCACAAACCAAGGGTCGTCTACATTTTCACTGAACAGATGTACTTCTTATTCCTTCACCCATAAAAGCAAGATGCAGTCACTAAGTTATTGACCATGTAAAAATGTGTGGGGGCAAGTGCCTCTGCTTGTGCCTTCCAGTTGGCACATCTGAACCAAGAGTGTGGAATTTCCAGATACTGTGTCCAGTCCTGTGAGAAAAAGGCTCAGATAGTAATGTCTTTCAATTCTACTTTTCTATTTTGTTCTATTTTACATTATTAATCTGGCTTGAGTTTGCCATTTTAATTTAAATATTTCTGAAAACATATCTGTTTATTCATTTACAGTACAGGGTATTTATTATTGTTACCCTTTTTAAAGCATCTGATAAAACTGCATTTATTCTGGGGAAGAAAATCCAACCAGTGTAATAATTATCTGCTTGCTTTTGTCCATTTTCTCCATTGATGATGGAGAACTTCTAGAACAGAATACAATGAAAGGAGAGAACACCATTAGCCTAAGCAAATATACATCCATGATGCTTTCTCTGGCTATCTTAGTGTGACACCACCTATCATAAAGCTGTTTCAGTCACATTTAAAGTTCTATCTTAAACCTCACTTTCTCTGTCAACAGGGAACACAGTCACAAATTGCTGCTCTCTGGGACCAGTAAGAATAATTTCTGTATTGCACAGATAAAATACATGTAATCTTTTAGAAAGAGATACAAGGAAATAAAATTGAAATCTAGCTTACAGCTGCATCTTATTTATATCAGCACATATGCTTAGATATGTGTGCTTGCCACTCTTAAGTTTGTTCTTAACAAAGCTGCACAGCTGGTGATCTGATAGCTGGGCATGACCTTCATCCTTGTCGCTGCCTTCTGAGATGATGATGTAATTAGAGAACTCATACAACTTTGTGTATTCCAGCAGGTCTCACAGTTCCATTCAGATTTACAGCCTTCAGGTCCTCCTGCTCTGAAAGGATTTCTTCATGAATATATAAATAATTGCTTTAATCCTTCTGCCATCATGTTAATTGCTCTTCGTGTTTTGAAAATGCATTTCCGTTTCAATATACTTTTTGCCATCTTCTATGCTTTTTGCATTCTGATCAAAAGTGGCAACTTATAATTGGAGATGTCCGTGTTTGTGTGGTCAAATTACATTCTCTTTGCAGGCAGTGGGGAGAAATTGGTATTTCACAGTATAAGTCATTTCACAAAATCTTGTGTGGAAAAAAATTTCTAGACAAACAACACCCAAAAGTGCCTTTATTTTCTTTTGACTATGTATTGACCTGTGTTTGCAAGGCCAAGTGTAGCCAGCTAGCCCAGATGTAGAAATTTAGGAGATTAAGGCCCTAGGCTGAGATTCTGTTGAAAATACACGTTTAGATGCACTTATGTAGGAATCCATGTTCTGAGATAGGTGTCTAGGCTCCCACTGCAGGAACTGAACACCTAGAGCTCACAAACATTTTTGGTCAAGATACTGCAACCTGTCTGGTGTCTCCTGCTCCCAAAGGGCACGGGTGTGCAGCAAGTCCTCCTACGTGGGCAGTCACCTCACACACTTCAAAGTATCTCAAATTATACTCGTTCCTAATATTTAGGCAACTGAATCCACCTCTGAATTAGCTTCCTTCTTGGACTCTAAGGGAATCCTAAGCACAAAGCATGCATGCAGACACCTACATTTAGGTTCCCTAATGTGGAACCCAATCACAGTCCTACTGACAGACATTAAGAAGGGCTAAACCCTCCCTCCCTCCCATCCCGATGATGAATAGATTCTGTGAAGAATTGTGCCAGTTCTTAACTATATCATAATCAGGTCATTAAGTGCTTTTTCATTTGGCACACCAACACTCAGATCTCAGCATGAAGCACTTTGTCACATTCAGAAATATATATATATCATAAAAATGCATCATTACATGTAAAAATTTATATAATCATGTACAGTGCACAGGGGGATAGTGCACAACACTTAGTACTGGTTCTTGATTGCAATTTAACACAATGACAATCAACTTCCCTGGGGTGATAATGACTTTAGGGTTACTGAGCACATTTTCAACTCCAACTAACACCGAGCCTGCAAGTCACCCACCATATTTGAGGACTTAGTCCCAAATTCATCTGTCCTTAGTTTAGGTTCACAACTGGGAAGCATAAGCAAGGAGCTCAGCAAGCCTAAGCTTCTTCAGATGGTAGTTACACCCAGGGATGTGTTTTGCTGTCCATTGACTACAGGACCTTTTTGTGCTATAGTTCAGTTACTGGGTGTTTAGTTGCTCAGTATGGGCGAGCTAAGTTTTAACTTAAAACTAGGGGTTCTCTGCAGCTGATATTTATTTTTGGACTGTCTAGAAATGCAGGGTTAAGGAACACAGCTGTGGCTGTTCAGCATCACTGCAGTAAAATAATTAAGAAAAATATAGTGGCAATTCTGACACAGGCAAAGCTCCCATTAAAATTAACTAGGAGCTTAGCTTTGAGTGCTGAGAGAGCATATTAATTCTGACTATTGACTTGGCCCAACATCAAAAACACCTAGAGTACTGGAAATGTATATTCTGATTTTCAGGACACGGAAAAAAAATAATTTGCTGTAACGCCAAGAAATGGCTGATCCTGCCATCCAATATAACACTAAGGGACTGAAACGTGAATGTTTCCTAGAAGATATGACTACTTACATCTGAGATGTGTGCCCTCATTTAATTTCCCTGGACTTTACCAAGATCTTTTAGTTCCCTAGGGTAGGACAAGACAGCTGCTCTCTGCCATTTGGTACTCCATAAACCAGCCAATTGACTTAAATCATACGTTGTCCTGTGAAAAAAACCCCCTGCAGATAGTCTTATACTGCATTTAATCTGATAGTCATAAGCATTAGAATTGTTGCAAGCAGTGCTCGTTTCTGATTGTTGACTAAGAAAAGAAAGTTTTATGTTTACAATCAAACAGCCAGTCACCAGAACCTCAGCTGCATTCTTAACTCTGAAACTGACTTACTTGGCGACTTAATTAAGACCATTATCACTCAATTTTCGGATGTGCTGAGAGTTGTTGTTTCTATTGAGTTAGTCTTTAAAAAGTGGCTGCTTAATACCACAGAAACTTAAGCTACTAATCTCTCCTCATCTCTGTTTCCTTTTGAAACTGAAGATATTTAGTATTCAGCTAACCTTTAAGGGTATTTGGAAGCTAAATCCATTAGTGATTGAGAGCCAATCAGATAGTTTGATTTATTCAGTGGATCAGCCTGTAAATAAAATAAAGATAGAATGTCAGATTTCTGACATACAGCATTCCTTCCAATATCAGATTTTCAGAAAACTCTTTTAGTCCTCCTATTTCAAGAAAAAACAGCAAGCACACAAATCCCAGTGAAGCTCTGAACAATCATAAAAGCTAAAAAATCCTTGATCTCTAAATGTTGAATGTCTAAGAATTGGACTAAGAGCTGCCAATGTGGAGAACAAAAATGCTGATGTTTTTTCTGAAAACCTTTTTAAAGAAAAAAAATTGATTCTGTTTCCAGTTATTAATACATGTTTGCTAAGCATTAGCAAATACCTTTTCCCCATTTTAAAAGAACAGAATACATCTTCATTTACCTTCAAAATTTTAACTCATTATCTTTTTCCTGTCTTCTTTCTTTATTTCACGTGAAAATATATAGTTCTACAAACATTTGCCTTTTGTACAAATGCCATTAGATTTCTCATTACCCTGAACAGTATCTGTTATTTTCTGTTACAGGGAGTATCAGAATGGAGTAAACAGACATGGTGGAGACTCGGGGGGTATGATGGCTGCTACTGATTGTGACAGACTGGTTTGGTTGACCTCTAGGAATTTCTATTAAGAGCTCATGGGAACCTGCACCAGGCAGATGGTGCAGAAAAAGAGTAAAGTGAACCTGTGTGACACCATAGCACTTATTCCCCAAATTCCTTGAGCACAGAGGCATACCTAATGGGCTTTGAGTGGTATGAATGAATAGGTCCAGCTGACTGAGAACAGATAGGGGTTCTTTTTATTTGAAAATCACTTTATCTGACTGCAAATTTGGGACTGCTAAAGCAGTAGCATCAGCAAAAAGAAAAACAAGAAATCTGAGAATTACAGCTTTAAGTGCCTTTTATAATTTCTGTGCTGGTGGATGATTCCAATGTCATCACAATAATAAGCAGGAAAAAAATATTTTCTAACCTATTACATAATTTTGTACACAATGTTGATTTACCAGACAGCAGGAGGAGAGAGGAAGTAGTCTGAAAGTTGTCTGGTTTTGGTAGAAAAAGAACAAAAATTCCACAAGTAAACTTTTTCATTAACTTTGTAATGTTACAGTATTTTTCTAAGTGTATGGACAGGACAGATACAGTCTGGTTTTACTCCATTAAAATTTATGGTTTACAGATGAATAATGCAAATATGCCAAGAAATTTTTACGGATACCTCAAAGCCAGAGAGAATGTGATTGCACCTGTATCACACCCATGGCAGCTCCCTGAGACAAAGCCATTGCACAGTCTGTCCTAGATTCTCAGCTGAGGAATTAAAATGCATTAATTAGCAGGAACAATACAGATCTGTGATAAAAATTCCAGAAATGAAAACTGTGATTTATTTGGGGAGAAGAGCCCAATGGCACTGAGATCCCAAGCTTCTACCTAACAAAACTACCATTACAACAAAACTTTGGTGATTTAGGGTATAGTCACAAAGTAGTCAAAGGGCCAACAGATGGATTTCTGCAAGGTACTGACCATCTGCTTGGACAAGCTGTTGAAATAGGTCAGAAGATGGAAGTATTGAGCACCTTGCCACATCAGATCTTTTTGTGATGACATGAGTAAGTAGATTACTTAGAGAAAAAAGATCTCTTTGTGTTGTGGCTCAGATACAGTGGGAGAGTCTGTAATTTGAAAGCAGTGACCTGCCTTCCCTGGTTATCGAGAGCATTGCAAACTGCAAAGAAAATGATATTCGGCTTCCTTCAGTGAGTGAACATCAGATATCCATCCCTCCATCCACCCATCCATCCATCCATCCATCCATCCATCCATCCATCCATCCATCCATCCATCCATCCATCCATCCACCAACCCTTCCATCTTCTATGTGCAGCTAATCTCACAAATGACCATGCTGAAGTCTGAACAACCTCTCTGCCTGTGAAGTTTCATCTACTTGCTCCCAAATCGTTATCTTGGACAAAATCCTTATTCCAGCAAAATTATCCCAGCTCTAACTTAGTCCATGTGGCTATCTCAGGTCAGGGAATTAGCCACCCTTTATAATTGACTAATATTTTTAAATGCAAAAATGTCGTAGAATACATTCCCCATTTTTCTGAAGGTAGCTGATATCTGGTTACAGCAAATGTAGGCTATTAGAAAAAACAGTACAAACTCTGTGACATTTTCTTGGACTTCATGTATTTATTATTCTTAAATATTTGACAGAAAAAGCATCTATTAATAAACAAATGACGTATTTAACATCCTGCCTGTCTTTGCAGCAATGGGATATGTCATTAAGAAAAACTATACCTGGAAATAGAGGCAGCTTTGAGAGAGAAGAACCTCACTTTCAATATAAAATGAGTACAGTGAAATAACATAAAGGATGTTAAAGAAGGAAGAACAAAATAAATGGTACTTTGCCAAAGTCAAGTTATTCACGTTTAATGTGATATACATAAAGATAACCTAGGTTTAAATAATTCCTGTGCCTCTGACTTGCCTCCAAATCACCTAGTGCATCACTGAGTAATAAAGAGATCCACTCAAATGAACGTGTTCACAGAACAAAAATTTGAAAGCTGGATAGACTAAGATGAAAAGAAAAAGAAAAGGTGGGGATGTTTGGCTATTCCTTATTAAATGAACTCTGATCTTTTCAAAACCAAGTGTGGGGCAAGACCAATAGTGTTCCCCATCAACTAGAAGTTGAGGGAGACTAGACATCTATACAGCTAATTACAGCAGAGCAAAGTCATCAGAACTCTCCTATCCCTCACAGACCACAGGAATGTGGTGCTCTCTATGTCCCAAATAGGAGATGTATGGCAGAATACCACAAAATCTTCCTCTGTAGTTAGCGTACCTCCAACACAAAGTTGCATCTGGGTACTTCCATCATAAAAATTACCCTTGTGACTTGATAGGGTTCAAAAAAACATCCACATCTCAGCAGTATGAGGAGCATTATGACTGAGTCTATTTCATAGCTGACCAACTCTCCAATAAAAACATCTGCCTCCTTCCTTTTTAAGAACAGACAGTTTTCTGTGATTTAGGCATAATTCTGGGAAAGAGCTCAGCTTTGGAGAGCTTTTCACCTTTCCAGTAAGGAAATAATACACTATCTGGAGTAATTTGTCGTATGAAGAGGTTTGCATCATAAAACATATTCCTGTTATAAGACTGGTTGGCATTTTCACCTGTTTTATACAGACAAGGCATCCAGCTATCTGCAAACTTGAATTTTGACTAAAGGAAATTGAAATATTACTTTCCTTTGAAATTCAGTTGCTTAGTTATATTTTTATATAACGTCCACTTGGAATATCATGTGACTGTGTAGCCATGTTTTACTGTAAATCTAAAGCCCAGATAACCGAGTCCACAGGACCTCAGGACTGAGGCTTCCCAGGCTTGCTTTGTGCAAACCTTTCTTGACCTGCCTACAGTTTGTATGACTTGATTTAGTTGTAGCAGCAATTCCTCTAATTGATTAGGTCTCTGTGGCTAATTTCTTTTGTTATCTTCATGCGGTACAACTGCAGTTTTATATATATAGAAGTAGAAAGCAGTCATCCTGTGTGAAATGAGATATTTATGGCTGACACAGTGATGTAGTACTCAGAAATACAGACCTGGCACAATAGAAGAGGCCTCAAGATGTGAAAGTGCAGGATGGAGCAGAAAACAGTACAGGCATGGGATGATAATATATGGGGTTGAGCCTGGTTCTGCAGACCCCACACTAGAAACAACTCAGAAATGGGCAGTTAAAAAACTGTCCTGGACCTGGATAAACAGGCTTTACTGGTAAAAAAGAGAAAAAAAAAAAATAGTACCTAACATATATAAAAACATGTATCTTACATGCCGGATGTGATAGATTAGTTGCAGCGTGCATTTCGTCTTATGCATCAAAAGTAAATTGAACGGGATCCTGTGAAAATGGTACTCTTAAAAATATTAATATAGCTCATATTTGCAATTACTCAGCCAATGCTAACAATTGTTAAGAATTCAAATACTCCTGAGGACAGAAAATATCTACAAGCTGCAGAGACAGGGAGGCACTGGGTACTCAGTATCAGCAGGGCTTCACTTGCTCATTATCAGTGTGTCAACACTACAGACTATTCTATAAAGCTTTCAAAAGCCATATTTTTTCTGATTTCCTCATTTAATTTCTTCCTGGTCACTATACATTTTTGCATAATATCCCTGTATCCTCAAGACATCAACATTTTTGTTGTAACTTGTGTCCATTCCTTACTTTCACTGTCTATTTGGCCTGAGCTTCAAGCCATTGCTTTTCTCCAGCTATTTATTGCTCTTTTGATTCTTTACCTCTGTTTCTAGAGAGAAGACCTTCCTTAGTCACTAGAATAGCATAGTCACTTAGTCCTAGAATAGCATTCCTAGAACTATATGACAAAGTGACCAACAGTAGCCCATACCAGCTGTTCCTCTCATCTCATCAGTGGATCATCTTTCTTTTCAGCATTTCTGTGATTGGAGAAAACATTTTTACCAGGTTTTACCAGAGAAGATACCTCTGCCTGGTCCCTTACTCAGACATGTTCAGTTGCACACAGCAATCAGATAAGGGTGACACCATAACTCCATCACATCTCTACATACCCTTTTTCCAGAGCCATGGGCATGTGAGAGTTTTCCAGTTAGTAGATGAATGGGAAAGATGGAAGAAATTGGATCAATGAAAATATTTTTTCCACGGATTGAAAGTGCAGGTTTAATTTTCCAAAGGTCTCTACTAGGATTTAAAACAAACCTCAAACTGAGAGAATTCAAGCAGGAAACTTCCATAATGAAGCTATTCGGAAGGTTTCTTTTTAAAGGCATGATGAATTAGACTTAAATACTTAGGACTCTTTCTTTAAATGTCCCTTTCAACTATTATTAGAGTTGTTACTGGCATTTCAAATTACAAGTAAATATTTACAAAAAAATGTCAACTGCAAAACCCCTCAATATATTAAGTTCTCCTCTGTATATAAGTTTACAAAAATTTTCATCAGCTTTAAAAATCAGAGGGGGGAAATGGTAATACCAATGACATCTACAATGCTTGAAAAGCTTGGGATCACTATAGAAAAATAGCAGAGAATATTTTTGCCATGGAGTGTAACAACAATGACATAATCTAGCCAGCTAGCTCTATTATCAGTTTACACCCACTCAGCACAATAGCACTCTTCAGAAAAAGACAGATGTAGGAGTGTGGAATATAATGTTGCAGCAATGATCAGCAGCCGATCTGTCAGGCAGCGTCAGGGCACAGGGCTGCATGGACCCTCTGCAAAGTGACGGTGAGGCAGAAATCAGGACTGGCAGCTGGATAAAAGACCCAAGTGCAGCCAACAGCTTCGCTGATGAAAACCAGTAGCAATTTCTCAGGTGCTTTAATTTACCTAAAATTGCAGAATCCATTGCTATCTCCCTCCCTGCTTCATTCTTCTTCTGGGGTACATTTGTATCCTGAACTATTAGCTTGTAGTAGGTGTGAATAGGTTTTGAAATTTGGAATTTAGTTCAGTTATGCTGCCATCTGTCAGAATCTGGTGCCGTCTGTCAAAATAATTCAGTTTGATTCAAATTACTTCCAAACTGGTAGCAACATGATGGTCTTGCAGAAGTCATGGCATTCAATTGTGTTTCATTTATATAAATTCAGGTGTCATAGCTTTTTACCTCAGTATAATTGTATTATCTCTACCTGTTTCCTAATCTACCACTCTATACAATAAAGCTATCACAAATTATCACGGACTTGACAATCAAAATTAAAAAATTTAATGGCTAGATTTTAAAAATTTTATCTCAGGAGCTCTTTTCAATCCTTCATTACCACAGTTTTCAGACATTTCAAAACTGTGCACTATTCATTCCCATTTGAGCAAGTGAGCTCCTACCTCCTGCCAAGTCAGAATTCATCACACCTTCTATACACCATTTTGAGATTTGGTCATCCCTTCCAATTCAGTGGTTTAAGTCCCTTCCAGAGCCAGTCACTTCTAGAGACTTCAGTCTTATACTGGTAGGATAAATTGTCATGCAGAGGTGCCTGTCTCTCTCCACTGACAGCTAAACCATGCTTCTTCTCCAAACACATGAAATAAAACTGTGTTAGAGTACTTTTTTCTTCCATTTTGAGGATTATCTAAATTAACCTGCTCAGAGAAATTTTATGCAGTATCATAAGGCTTTTTAATATAGCAGAGCACAACAAGATCCAATAGCTAGGATATTAGCAAAGTTCAAACCAAATGACAGACATTAAACAGTAAAATCAAATTGAAAAGAACATGAAATGTGATGTTTCAAACACAGACTCACAAATTTTCTAACCAGTAGATCAAAAAAACTTGATAAAAACCTCACAACTTATTGAGCCCTAAAGAAGCAGTGTCTTTTGCAAGCTGAAGAAATAGAATAGTCATAAAATCAAAGTAGAAATGGAGGTGAAATAAGTGTCAAGAGAGAAGTGTAAAAGAAATTCAAAGCGTGACATCCTGATTCTGTTTTTATACCCTATTCCACAGATCAGTCATCTTCAGTGCTGATACTGCTGGGTTGCCTTATTACTGTTTTGTAGCCTCTGCCCTGATCTTCTTGAGTTTTGTCATTACATGTGTTAATATCTGTTCTTGCCTTCACTTCTTCTTGAAGGGCTCTTTCCTGCAATAACTACTTTATTGCATAAATGATCTTGCCAACCTTTTCTCCTGTTTTATTTTGGGAAACATTTAAAGTCATTATTCTTCTAACCTAATTTTTAAAGCTGATTATTATCTGTCTTGTTATGTTACGCATTCATATCATGTTTAACATGTAAGATTATCATGTCATGAATCATCTCCCATTTAGGATTTATTTGAAAATTAAATCATACATAAAACACTCAGAAATCCTTCATTATAAAATCAGTGCAACTATGAAAAGTTAGTTGAAATTATGTATATTTGTTTGTGAAATGGAAAGACACAGAAAATGGGGATGATTGCCTTATACTAGATAGCAAAGATGTAAAAAGAGATTATAGGGCTATTGAAACAGAAATAGTTGCATGAAGAAATAAGCAGAGTTTACATTTCTTGGTGTGAATGAACTCAGAGGAGACAGAATCACTGAGAGCCATCTTAAAGGAAAGCAGAATGACATATAAGAAATAGAAATGCCCTGGTTATGCTTTTAAAGAGTGGAGGAGGAGGAGGAACAGAAAGAAACAAATGCATTGTAAAGCTAAACTGTAAGCGTGGGGAGTTAAGGGCTTGCCTCAGGGAGTTAAACCACCTGCAGCAGCAGGAGAGCCCCAGGGTTCCATGGCAGTGACAGTCCCCTCAAGCCAGGTGAGCAGTGTGATAGTGTGGGACTGGGCACACAGCAGAGCGTGTCCTGCAGTGCCTCTGCTCCTCGCCCTACAGCAAGTCACACAGCCTGGGAAAGAGGCACCCACTTTCCCTACTCAGGCCATGGGCAAGCCTGTTGCCCTCCTTTGACTCTCTGGGTCACTCATCAGAAGCAAGAGCTTTCTTCTGGTCTGCTGGGAATGCTGACATCCCGCTTTCTCCTACCGCATGGGAGACCAACTATTAAAGTGATGCACTCACACCGCTCTCAAGGCTGGCCCATGTATTGGGCAGTCTCTATACGGCCCTCTCTGCTCATCCTCATCCTGCACTGAGCCACATCACTCTGGTGTACTTCTGCAAACATAGCCCATACTGAGTTACTGGACAGAAATTCTGCTCCTGCAGAGCTGAAGGAGAAAAATAAGCCAAGATTTCACAATGCTGCAGCAGTTTCTCCAAAACTTAACTGGAAAGTTTCGTGTCTCCAGCCTTTATAGTGACCTTGGGATAAAAGCAAGTGTTCTTTTAATCGTGTTGTTCCAGTATAAATTAGTGAGCCAAGTTGTGCTGAATTTGGATTTGTTCATGGTTATTGCTCTACCACAGACCATTGAACAAGAGAGGAAAACTGAGCCACATATTAAGATATCCTGGAATGTTATCAATATCCTGGAGTCTAATAGCAGCATTTTTGTACCATATTCACAGGTTTGGTTCCAACACAACTGACCACTAAACAGTTTAGCTGAATTTTTCCAGGTCTCTCAAACCAGTGTGATTGGCAGGTTCTCAAGAGTTGAACAAAGTCCATGTTGATACCAACACCTGGGAAAGTGGTAGAGGCATTTAAAATCATGGCTCTTCACTGAGGTATGGACCATATTAGAAGAATTTCACAAACAATTTAATTTCTTTTCATTTACTAAAAAGAAAATTTGAGACAAGCTCATATGCACCTGACTAAAGTTTGGTGAAATGGATATTACTGTAGGCTTGTAAAGTAAACCAATTTGAAGTGTAATCAAATTACTGATTTCAAGCAAAAATAGACTGCTGTGGGAAAGGGAAGTTATCTACTAAAGACACATTTGCATTTTGTTTGATTATACGCACTGGAGTGAGGAGTTTCATTTATTGCTGAAGTTGCAATGAGACTCAGAGAAACAAATACTTGTATTTTTTATGTTGTCATACTTCATTTTTTTAATTGAAAGATGTGTCATTCTTGTTTGGTTTTAAGAGGAAATTTGAAATATTTGAACCTATTTGCTGTAACTAGCTAATTAGCAGAATAACTACTCAACATGAGCGTTCAAAACTATTCTGCAATTATTAATGACCTAGTAATGACTTACTGTTAGAGGGGTAGGAGATTATTTAAGAGTGGTTTTGGTCCGCGTGATTTGCTGTCTCTTGCTTTATGAGTGTTTTGGAGTGTGAAAGAAAGGCTTCCAAGTGTCTGTGAGAAATTACAGATTGCTTTTGAAAACAAGGCAATTCTTCAGGCAAAGGAAGGGAACCTTGAACTACCTCATGTAAAAATAGGCAATTTATATTTCTGGGTGACCACATAACCATACTCAGCTCAACATTGGTCCTTACTAGTGTGGAAGATGATTCAGCTGGATGGTAGTGCAGCCTGATGAGATGACGTGTGCTGAAACAATATAATTCTTTTCCTGCCTCTGCTGTTAATTTGTTGTGTGATCTGTAGGTCAGCCATCTCTTTCTCAGCTTTCTAGACTCTCTTAACGTATATGCTCCCTGTGGCAGCTCGGTAGGATGCTGATCCTCAGGTCACAAAGAGCGATGACAGTCCCTGTGCCTCCTGTGGCTTACAAAAGCCCAGAGCCCACACACCCTTTGGAACATGGACTGTGATGTCGATGGAAGCACTGAGACTATTGCATGAGTTGAGCACTGTGAGCATTCAAAGGTTTATCTCAGACCAGGGAAACTGTCGTGGATGACACTTCGCTGTTTATATTCATCAAAACACATACTTTAAGGCTGTCTTCTGTAATTATATTGCAGATAATTTTCATGCTGATTACAAGCACTTTACAGTGACTCTTTTGCAGTCATTGATATAATTTTTTTAAATCCATTGGCATTTTCTTGTGAAAAGTTGTCTGAAGTGCTGATTACAACATCCCCACTCAACTCTATAGGGGGGAGAAGTAGGATTGCAGCAGGATTGCAGCCTAATGGACTGCAGAGCCAGAAAAAAAACAGGAAAGAAAAGGAGGGGGGCAGGGAATGGCACAACTAGACAGAGGAAATCAAAAGGATGAAAATCTACTCTCAAAATGTAATTGGAAAGATTTCACCACATCATCCCAGGATGATTTCATGATTCTTTATCATTCCCTGGCAGTTGTCCACACTGCCTTCCCCTCATGTAACCTGTGCTGTAAAACTGCTGCGTTCTTTCTCATTCAGTTGTTTTCAAGAATAAAGGTTCCCATGATTATCTGGGTGCAAGAGGAATGGACTTGGAGGCCAAATTATCTTGTGCCATGGGTTGACTTCTCATGGAGTATTCATACTTTTACTGTGTAATTAGCTGCTTTGGGAATGGAGCACTTAAGGGAACACCCTTAATGTGCACTTAGTGGGAGGAGCACTTTAATCAGGTGCCTCGTACCACCTAAAGAAGATATCTCAGCCCTGGACTAACTGGAAGGAGTAAAACAATCTTCTTAGCACTTAATGTAAAAGGGACACAAATATTTACCTCATCATGCCCTTGCACTAAGGCTTCCTGTGACAGCTCAGTTTCTCAGGGCAGAAACACAGCGGTGACATACCTTTGTCTGGGTATCAATGCGAGCACATTTGTTTAGGGAAACTTGTGGGAATTTTTATTCTAGTCTACTTTAGTTCCCATTATAATTAGTTTCGGTGTTTGAACTTGAATGTTTCATTTCAAATCAAACCCTTCTGAATCCTCATGCAGTGCTGTCACAATAAGTGACAGCATCAGGAGCACCAGGACAGAGACAACACAGTAATTACAATGTGCTGCTTAATATGAGCAGAAAACAGTGGATGGGATTAAGGTTAAGTAGACCAATACATGAACTAAATCTTCTTTTCTCCCTACATTTCTAATTGCTTCCTACTGTATTATCTGGTTTAAAAACCAAATTAAGAGCTGCATTTAAACTTTTCCCTAAACTACCATACTTTATCTACTTCTTCTTTCTTACTCTTTTCCTGGTATTTAATTTTGCTGTCAGAATTGCATATAGAAAAATGCTGCAATAATCAGGGAAATTCAGTGTGCAAGTGCCCCAATCAAACTGTTCTGCTGTGTGTGCTGTATTTGGTTGTTTTACTGTTCAAAGTTCTCTGCAAGAACAGGACCAATTCAAATTTTTTTTTTTCTGATCTTCAGTAATACACAGAGAAACACCCAAACAGTACAGATCTAAACCATTATGGACACAAAGTTCATACCGGGAATGTGAACCCTCCAGCAATTTGTCGAGCTACTGAAATTTCTGCTCTGAACTAATTTCTATGCTGCAACCTCCTTCACTTCAGTTCAGTAGCATAATTCCAACTCCTACAGAACCCTGAATGGATTTTAAAAGCTTTGAAAATGACATTTTTATGCTCTCAAATGGTAATGAATTTCCTTTGGCTAGTTCCCTTAATTAAAGGGAAGACACAGAGCCAACAGCTGGAAATGAGGGGGCTATGGCTGCGGTAGGGATTGAAGTGAATTGCCTGGGCACAAGGAATGTGTGCACAGCGTGGGGAGATGGGGCACTGCTGAGTCCGAAATAGAATTCTTGTTCCACAGTTACGGGTCTGGAAAAGAGCTATTTCTATATGTAAATTTTAACTCCTTCTGTCAAGCTTTTACCCTGACTGCTAGCCATGCCTCTGGCTTCCCTTTGCCATGCTCTCTCATGAGGTCACAGGCTGAGGATGTCTGTGAGAGAAACCGTCTGAGAAAACATGGAGGCGACTGCGAGGTGCAGTGGGTCCAGAGTAGGTTCAGGATCAGATGGATGCATGGGAAAGGGGTTAAAAACAGGCCAAAAGCATGAGTGGGGTTAGAGAGAAGTGTTGGATGGAGGACTAGTTGGTGTCTGAGCTCCAGAGCAGGTAATTTAGCATGGGTTACTCCCGCACACATCAGGTTTTGGAAACTTTGGGTGCTGCTACTGCAAAGCTCTTTTCTGACTGGCATTCCTCGTGTTCCCCATGAGCTTGTTACCAGGGTAGAGCACACACCTAATTACACTCTCCTGAATATGTATCTGTACATTGTGCTGCACTGTGCCAGGGAGACATACCCTTGAATAACCCCTTCCCCTTCTATAGATATTTGACAGCTACTAATGCAGCAAACCCAGCGCAGCGGGGAGGAGGTTATTATTAGCCCTGGTGTGGAGAGAGGCGGAGATGAAATGCAGAAATCAAATTACTTTTCTCAAGTTGCAGAGAGCAAATGTATCAGTGTTACTGCTGCACCCATGAGCGCTGGCTGCGGATTAGGAGGGATTTGGACACGAAGACACGGGTGAAAGTCCTTCTGCATCTCTGTCCTGTACCAAAGGCAGTTGTAGGTTTGTACCAGAGGGTTAGTAAGAAAGAACAACCTTTGGGCTTTCACTTTGAATGCTTTGTGGGAGACTAGAGAGTGGTGGAGACTGTTTCTATGCTGTACCCTGGTCCTCCTCACTCGTTCAATTGCCATGGTTCAGAATGCCTCTAGATAGAAATAATCAGGCAACGACCTGTTTTTCAAGAGAATCATTTTGAAAAGTAGTCTAAAAAGACAGAGGAAGAGCTGATAACCTTTCAGCAGATTAATTTCCTGACTCTTCTGGCAGGAGGCTTTTGGCTAAATGTCAGCCAGGTGATGAGTGGACCTTTGTGGAGAATGGTCATTTCTGTTCTTCATACATTTCTAAATAAGACCTCTGAAATCCCAGTGATGGCCTGGAACTTACCTCCAAAAGAAAGCAATTAATAAAGAGGACTCCAGCCATAGAGTAACTGCTGCAGCACTAATGGGCTGAACCAGGAACTTTACTTCTACCTTTCCTTGGAGTGAATCAGCCATTGTGGCTGGAGTGATGGGCTGCCTGTGAGGAATACTGGTGCCTGCAGCTGCCATATGGGTTAAGAAAAGGCTAAGGAAAAGTAGGGTAGGGTATTAGTCTGGCATCTTGCACCAGTTGTGTGTTCTCCAGTAATCATACATGTATAGATACGAAAGTTGAGAAAAGACTTGAATCTGGGATTCCGTTTCTCAGGTGGTAGGCACAGCTATCTCTGCACTCTGAAATGAAGGTAAATCACCATTGCACCTGAAGGGCCCTCCTTCCTCAGAAGCACTGGTAAGAGCCCAGTGTAGTCCTTCCCCTCAAATTTAAAAGGAAAAACAACATTTTTGTTATAACCTGTGTAAAGTGCTGAAAGAGGGAGTCAATCTTGTCTGTGTAAGATTGAGAGTTTTTGCTCAGAGCAAAGTTACAGGATTTATGTCCATCTTAATGCAGTTACTGGGAAGTTGAATCACCCTTTTTGGTGAGAACAGAATTGAACTGCAGGCTGGTTTTCAGCCCCATAGAGAAGGCAGTGCCTCCAGCATTCACACTAATATCAGAAGGAAAATTCATTTTAGTTAGAGTGCAAAGGAAGAAATTGGTTTCTTTATTACTGTGAGAAGGCAACAAGGGAAGTGCAACAGAATAGAAATATTTAGTAAATTAAATATAAAAAGAAGTTTTGTGCTTTAATATCAGCTATTTACTGCTTTGGCTCAGTGATTATTTTATTCAAAAGGCAGTAATTTAATGTACTAATGCTCCACAATGTCACAATGAGATTCCTATTTCTAGCATCTATTGTTGTTATGAATTACATCTATTTTAGCAAAGAAATGGTATCCTTGAATGAAGATTGTTGTAGGTATTTTTATCTTGACTTTACTGACAGATTGAGACATAATGGTGTTTTAAAAGAAATCTGTATCAGTTCTTAGAGCCTACTCTCAAAATAAATAAAAATGCTGCTTCTGAAGATGATTGGACGTGGTGTCTTAGGGGAGCTGTTATGGATGCTTCAGCAGCTGCACACTGTAAAGATCACCATCTGCATTCAGCTGTAAAGTTAAATAAGTATGACTTTCTTCCAATCAATTAATCTTTTTTTCCCTTTGCAGTCATCAGAAGAAGGAAGCATCTAAGCCTGCTGGATGGTTGCAAGCTCTTCCTTCTGTAGCCTGGTCTGCATTTGAATGTTTGCAGTTTTGTAGGAACCAAGAGCTGCTCCCGGCCTAGGAAGCCCATGGATGTTTTCTAGTGTCTTCCTATAGAGGCAGCAGGAGGGTTTGTGTCAGAGAGAAAGGGCAGTCTAGATGAAGGCAGCCAAGGCTTATCTTTCCTGCAAAAATCTCCTTCTATTGCCAAGAGAAAGAGGAAATTGCAGAAGTTCTATTTCACATTCTTTCATCTTGACGCAACAGCTACTGAAGAAAGGAGACAAAGGCACAGGTTGATTCAAAAAGCAGTCCTTCAGGGCATCAGAGATGTGGTGCTGACAAACAGTGGGATGCCAGAGACTACAAATGACTGGTGGGAAGCAGGGAGCCTTTATTACCTGTGTTGGAAGGCAGAATCGCTTCTACATTGATCGAGGTCAGATTTGGGCAATGCCTTGTGTAGGTTGGTGGGACCCAAGAACTTCTGTATGTACTGTGTGACTAAAATGTGACAGGTGCAAACAGTCACAAAGGGCAACTCTAACAAATTAAATAGTAAAGCCTACCAGAGAGAGGAAAGAAGATGACAGAAAGGTGTACAGGATCTCCAGTCTGTGCCTGCTGCTTTCTGCAGTAACACTTCAGACAGAGTTTGTGATACTCGGGGTGAATCTTCACCCTTTCCTGATGGACAGGAGGCATCCATATAAAGCTGCCCCAGAGCTATCCTGTGTCCAAGTCAGTCACAGTCCAGTGCTCAATGCTTTCATCAAACCCATCACAGCAAGTTCTGCCCCCATCCCTTTGGGGTCTCTGACTTTATTTGCTGCCTTATGATGATTTATGAGATTTGCTGCCTTATTATATGATTCTTCGCTTGGGGTGAGCAATCACAAGCAGGCTGATGTTAAGGGTGCTGGTTTCTTCTTTCAATACTTCTCTGTTTTGGGGGTTCTGAGGTTATTTTTACACAGCCATTATTCCACAATATAATATTATTCTTACTCAAGGTCATTTTTCTTTACTCATGGTAATTGGCTGGGGTTTTCTGTATATGATAAGATCAAGTTTTACCATATATACCATGGCAAACTGCGATGATATAATTCAGTTAAACTAGATGGAAATAATTCCCCACTGAGACTGAGGGCTGTGGGTAGTGCATAAGGCATCTGGTTAAACTGTAGACACCTGAACTTTCCTAATGTTGGACTTTAAATGGCCGACTGCTTACCAAAGCAACATTCAAAACGGGTTTATGCTGGGATAGATTCTTGCAGTCTGTGACCTTTTACTAGCAGTGATAAACCCATGTGTCCTGGGCCACCATGCCTTACTACAGTGTCAGTGTCTTCAGTACACTGGGGTAGAAACTAATCTTTATATATGTCAGTCCAAACACTAAATACCCATTAGCAGTAGAACTTCCAGACTTGGAAGACCAAGTGGAAGCTGTTTTATTTGTCTTTGTTTTACAGCTTTCAGAGGGTTGATAATAGCTTTGCAATAACCCCTGGTGCTTTACTTTTGCTTTCACATGCACATGCACACACAGAAACCTTCCTCTGGTGTCTGAGACTACTGGGATTCATTAGCAGGAGTATTCATCTTGTTAAGCATGCATTAATATCATCCACTGTAAGTATTAATCTTCTGTTGTTAAGCGATAATTGCAGAACATGGTGATTGCATCAACCTTCATCAAGTCCAGCAGACAGAAAAGTCCTTGCACCCTTGTTTTAGGCACTTGCAGCTGCTAAGATTTTTTTTGTGTTTTCAGCCAGGTTAAAAACCTGTGACACATTTCTGATTACAAAGAACCATAAAAATTTTCTTGCTTCCTAACTTCTGATAAAAGTAGTTATTTAGAAATTGATCCCATCCAACACAGGTCTGGTGGGCTAGAATATTCCTAAATCCAAAGCAATAGAGGAGAAGACTCTGGGATGTCTGCATCCCAACTAACCTTCTACTGTGCAGTCCACAGTGAGAAAGGCACTCTCAGACCAAGGTCCATCTCATCCTGAAGAAAACAACGCACCAACACTTTGGCTACTGCTGAGCAGTGATCCCACAGCATTGAGATGACAATCCAGCACCACTGACTCCCAGGTACAATAACCTAGAGTTAGGCAACAGGATGGGAGGAAACATGGTCAGGACAGCTGATCCAAACTGGCCAAAGGGATATTCCGCGCCATATTTCTGCTCAGCAGTAAAAGATAGGAGGGAGGAAGTGGGGGGAGTAATTTATTATTAAGGTATTTGTCTTTCAAAGCAACCACTGTACATACCAAGACCATTCTTCCCAGGAGGTGGATGGAAATCACGTGCTGATGGGAAGTAGAGAAGAAATTGAGTTTGCTTTTTTCTGCTTCTGCATGTAGTCTTTGCTTTTATTTATTAAACGGCCTTTATCTTGACTCATGAGCTTTTCACCTCATTTTCTCTCCTGTCCTGCTGAGGAGAGGGAGTAAGAGCATGGCTTGGTGGGCATCTGGTGGCCGGCCAAGGTCAACCCACCATGCAAAGTCAGATGAATTGTGCCCTAGAAGCGTCCATTTCTTCTAGGAGAGGAGGAGCACAGGATGAGCAGTTCAGACATGGGCATTCACAGCAAGGTAAGATGAACACCACCATCTACATCCACTCCAACTTCCCTACTGAGAACTGAGTATCTTCATCTTTGTTACCAGCTCCTGTTGAATCATTATATGAACCACCCTTCTACAGGCATAGTAGCAAACCCACTTAAGTCAGAAGGACTGTTCACTTGCTCAAAATCACATGAGCTAAACAGCAATGTTGGATCCCGATAATGGATCCCCTGTTGTGGATAATTAGCGCTCTGTGCCTTAGTTTCCCTGTGTGGAATAAATGTTGATTCATACTTGCCAAACACTGAAGACAGTGGATGAAAAATTACTCTTAAAAGTAACTAATTCTTCCCAGAAAGAAATTATCTATGTTTGTCCAAGGCAGAGAACCTCATTTCTTCCAGATGTGTTATGGTAAGGCTTTATTCTTGCACATTTTTTGTTTTCTAAAAGCCAAGTAGCCTCTTCAGTTAAAGCTTAAGAGGGAGAATACTTCTTTTTTGATAATTCTAACATGACTGTTACTCCAATTTCTACCTGACATTATTTCTCAACAGATGAAGCCAGTCTGTCACAATGATCTTACAAAGAAATCGGCAATTACTAATTTCTGGCACTCAAATACAAGCTTCTTTTAGCTGAACTCCAGAAAAAAATTAAACACGAAGTAGAGCCTTATATGTCAGCAAACAGAAATCCTATTTATTGACAGTTTCCAGGGGCTCTTTGAGCAAAAAAGCAGTACAAGGTCTGGTCTCTGGAGAATGTTTCTGGTGGTGGCCAAGCCTGAATAACATTAAAGGAGGGAATTTCGCAATTTCTCTTATGCAGCGAACTGTGAAGTTTTAATTTCTAGCTTAGTTTTTTCATCAATTCCTTAATTAAAAGTAATCAGCAGACTGCTAAATATTTTGTTGTCTTGTATTAGAAACTCACATGCAAATTTAGCATAGAATAGCAATTTCATTCCTTCATTTGGCAATAGTTGCCTTGCAATTTTAGGCTAGGAAGCTCTGCCATTGTAGGATTTTACGGGGATACAAAGTAATCTCCTTGCAGGAGTCAAGTACCTTAGACACAACAGGAAAAATACCGGTACAAACTTGCTTACATTGCTGAATTTTTATCACAATGAAATTATCTGAAGCTACTCAAGTTGTCACCCTACAGAGTTAGCTAAGGCTTAAAGTTGGATCTAACTTCTGATCCCACTTTCATCCGTATGCTAAGCCATCTCACTGGAGTCTGTTGGAGTTTTAAGTCAGGTTTAATGCCAGAAAACACTTAGAAAGGATGTAGGATAAAGGTCCCACCGTTTATCTCAGCTGGCATATGCCTGTTTTGAAGTGTAGATAAAGTCCCCAGTGATATATGATACTCATCCTTACCAGAAGAACACATACAAATACCCAAGTTTTAACACTCAGGAGATCCTTTGGGTATGTCCTAGGAAGCTCTACCAACATGGGGGAGTGAACCTAGCAAGACAAAGATTTGCAAAATCATGCAGAGATAGTGGCTGAGTTTAAGAGTGTTTCGCTCTGCCAACTCTGCTGCCAAGATACAGTTTAAAAGAGCACCATATAGGTATTCCCTAGGTTTGGGGGTGTATAACTGGATTGTACCCATATATAAACTCAGGAATTTGAAGAATTGTCCATAGCAAAGCCCTCTTGCAGAAATTCAGGATGGCTACCCACATAAGGTTTGGTGCTGGAAAAACAGGAGTGTAGGGCTACCTACTGTGTCTCAGTAAGGACCATGTCCTGATAACTAAATGTGGTGGTTTGGGCCAAATTCAGGGAAACGTCCAAAAGGAACGTCTCCTCAAAGGAAGGCAGGTTATAGCCACTCCTCCCCCACCCAGGTTCGGGAAAGAAATATTCCTCGGAGGAATGTGAAAGAGGAAATAAAAACTATTTATTTAACAGACACACAGGAAAAGAATAATAATGCTAAACAAGGAAATCTCTCACTGTGGAGAGAAAACCTGAAAGATTTTAGAGTCCTTCTGTGAGTGTGGTCTCTCCTCCTCCTCGGAGCTGGGTCGGTGTGGGGGCCCCCCTCCAGGCCGGTGGAAGGTCCCCCGGTGGGGTTCTGATGTTCTGGTGCTCTGAACAAGTCCAGAAGAGAAGAAAAAAAGGACCCAAAGTCCAAGAAAAACAAGGTTTAACTCTTCATCTCTCTCTGAAGAAACAGAGCCAAAAATCTGGCTGGAAAGCAGGAAGGGTACTTCCTCCCCTCTTCTCCCCACCGCAGAGAGACCCAGAGGAGTAGTGACCTTGAAGCACAGACTGCTTTGAAAAAGTTCGTCTGACCTTTTCTTCTTTCTCTCCCCTCTCTCAGGCTCAGTTTAAAGGCACAGAAAGGCACAGCAATAGTGTCTGGGCATAGATGATAGGGGATACACATCATAAAGTTACCCCAAGGTACTAAAGGACAATTGTCTATTCATCTTTGTCCAGTGCCAAAGCCCATGAACGTATTTAACCAAGAACCATCTGAAGCTGTAAGATATTCTTGTTTGGATGTTCCAACTTGTGCTGTACCTTGAAGAGAGCACTTTTGGATGTAGTGGGTTTACACACTGCAGATCTGCTGTTAAAGCTGGCACAGGTGGACAGTGATATCCTGGTTAGCATTTTGAGACATACTTTGTGCTTAGAAGTCTAGCTTCATGTCAGAGCGGAGATTCACCACAACAACAAAAAAATCTAAATTAATTAATTTAAAGCTTTTATTTTTAATGGCGACATGGGAGCCAATGTAGATTGGAAAAGAGGCTATTTTAGGCTATGGAAAAGAGCCATCTCTCTAGTGAAAAAGATAAAGCAAATTTTCCAAACTAATTTCCGCAGCTCTGTCACAGGCTGTATCTCCTGTTGGCTCCACAGGGAATTAGAGGTTTTTAAGTTTATCCTGGCTGAAAATCTCACATATTGTTCTGAGCAACTCTTGTGCAAATATCTCTCCTCTGACTGAAAGGTTCTTCTAGCACTTCACAGCTCAGCTGGCTGGAGAACTCACTTCCATCCTAGATAACTCTTAAGTATATGGTCACCCACCAATCTGTCCTTTTACCTTAACAATGCTCCTCAAGCACTGATGTTTCCAAACTGAAGTATTTGGGCTTCCAGACACCTGACTTGCCTCAAACTGTCCTCAAATTGCTAATGGTTGAAATATGACTAGCCTGGGTGAAAATATATGTCTCTAGCATCCCACCACTGTGGCCAAATGACAAAGGCAGCAGGCAGATGAATTTATGCTTGCTCTGTCTGAAACTCCTGATATCCTGTCAGCCTCAATACTATCAGGATTATGCCTGTACCAGCTTGCAGGGGATAATCAGCATGATCTCATGCAAGCATGCAGAATGTGTTTATCCACTTAAACAGCTTGCTTCCTTCAAAAAATATTTAACCTATGGGAATTGCAGACATATTGCAGAATATTTCCAAAGCTAGACTCTTTCTTGCATTTGTGAATCATCAGTGGTCTATTTCTGTGGTATTACATATTCTATGCAAGAGCAACACATTATGTGAGTATATACCCCATTTTTGTGCCATAATTGATATTTGAAATTAGGTGGGATACAAAATAAATAAGATCAAATTATGTTAATATTTATAGTTCAGAAAAACATATGCTAATGAATTTATCAGATAAAGACAGAGGAATTTTTCTCCTCAAACATATACAAAATTCTTTTTTTTTTAATGTAAAATGATCTTTCAGAGGCTGTGATTGAAAAAGACATCTGTTACTCAGGCAAATAAGCACACATTTAAGTTAAGCCATCAGTACTGACTGAATTAAGTGTCTCCACTAATAGGTATGGAATGTAAGAGAGTGCTTGTTTGCTCCATGAGGCCTGTATTTCCACATAAGTATTTAAAAGGAGCTTTATCCAGGAAAAATGAGTGCCAGTCAGAGATGCTACCAAGAATATTCACTCTGTGAGAAAAGCAGCCTGAGCTGCCTACAGCTCTAAACCCAAAGTAGGAAAAAAGTCATTTTAAGTTGTCTAAATGATGACACTTTTATAATCCAAACTATAGAATTGAAATGTGTGGCCAAAAATCCAAATCTAAATGTATCAAGCTCTCTAGTACCTTCTGGCATGAAAATTACCCACCTGCTATTTCTAGAACCAGTTCTTAGAATAGCGTGATGGATTTGACCGCAGGAATACAATTTCCGACTTTAAAATAATGCTGCACAAACAAATCTGGCTACTTCTGAAAGGAGAAAGAGGCAAAGAAAATATTCTAAGAAATCCTAAACAATTGAGAAAGAGTCAATAAAAGTTATCCAGAGGGGTTGTGGATTTTCCATACTTGGAATTAATCAAAATCCACATAGATATGGCCCTGAGCAGCCTGTTTTAGAGGACTCTTATTTAGACAGAGTTGGTAGATGACAGCCTCCAGGTCTCTTTCAACTTCAGCTATTCTATGATAATATGTTCTTATTATATTCAAGCCTATTTTTTATCCTGATCTGTATTGATTTTCCAAATGATGGAGCAAACAGATGAGAAACCGTTTCTTGAAACTCAGAATTAAGCACAGCTGAAGGAAACTCAGAACCTCAGTTATGAGCAATTATGAAGTGCCAGTCACAGACAATTTCAAAATCTAGACTACAGGCCATTTAAACCCTTCCAGCCTTTGTGTCTCTTTTTTTTTTTCCCTTTGTAATTTCAAGAGGAGAAACTTTAATTGTTTATGTTTCCAAAACTTGTGAATGCTTTTCTTTGCCTCTGAATTTTGTCTGCACTAGATTGTCCTCTGGTAGGACTTGTTTACTGTACGGTTTTAGCTATTTAATCCAAAAAGCTATCAAATTGCCTTAGGATGAAATCTTCATGTGCATTTTTTTGCATAACAGAGATTAGGAAGTGTAAAGGAAAAACCCAACAGCACAAGAAATTGTGCAGTTTGTTTTGAGATTTGCTACCATTTACGATAAGTCTTTTTATAACCAACAGTTAGACAACCTGCTGTTATTGATCCCACAAACGTCCTGTTTACTATTAATGGATTGCACACAAATAGCATAGCTGAAGGACTATAGAAACAATGACTTTCAGTTTTACAAGGTTTATCATCAAAAAATGTGTCATATTGCTTCTCTTTCCTAGGGGCAATAGTAGAAAATTATCTGAGCAGGCTGTGGGAAAATAAACTTCAAGATGATTAGGGAGATACCTTCACTCTAAACATTCTTGTGAATATGTTAACTGAGCTTCCAGAAGATTTCCATGGCACTCCTTCACGGAAATACAGTCACTGACACAGATAGCCTTCTATAGAAAAACGAACATAAATTCACTGATTCAATATTGGAGATTTAATGTGGAGTACAGGTGGATATTTTCTACCTCGACTTCAGCAATGTTTTCAACACTGTCTCTCACAACATCCTCATAGGTAAACTCAGGAACTGTGTATGAGTGGACGGTGAGGAGGATTGAGAACTGGCTGAACAGCAGACCCCAGAGGGTGGCACAGGGCCTGGTTGGGTCACTAGTGGTGTGCCCCACGTTCAGTATTGTTTAACTTACTCATCAATGACTTGGGTGAAGGAGTAGATGACTCCTCAGCAATTTCACTGGCAGGAGTGGTGGATACCTGATGCAGACAAAGTTCTTCCTGAATATGAGGAAGAACTTAGTTACTGTGTGGGTGACCACACACTGGAACAGATTGTCCAGGGAGATTGTGGAGTCTCCCTCACTGGAAAAATTCAAGAACCATTTGGATGCAGTTCTGTGCCATGTACTCTAGGAAGATGCTGCTTGAGTAGGGAGGCTGGACCAAATGACCCACTGTGGTCCTCCAAGCATTATTCATTCTGTGATTCTGTGATTTGTCAAACTTTACCTGTGCCTCATTAGTAAGATGTTGCAAGTGAAAATCCATCTTAGGCTGTATGCTAATTTGTTCCAGCTCTATGGACATTCAGCAGCATTTCTGTTGCTGACAGAGATCTCATACATTAGGTAAAGAACTAGATGAGATGGTAGAGCATAAAATCTCTAGGGGAAATGCTAAAAAGACATGGTTTGATTGCTCTATTTCCCCAAATGAAAGACTAAAATAAGTAATAGAATCTTTAAGGTTGGAAAAGACCTGCAGGATCATCAAGTCTAACCACTAAACAAGCATTGCTGTGTCCGCTACCAAAACGTGACCCTAAGTGTCATATCTACATGATTATTTTTAACACTTCAAGGGACAGTGACCCTTCCCCAGGCAGCATGTTCCTGTACTTAACTGCCCTTTTGGTGGAGAAATTCTTTCCTAACATCCAACTTGAACCTTCCCTGACACAACCTAAGGCCATTTCCTCATGTTCTATCACTGGTTGCCTGGGAGAAGAGTCTGACCCTCAGCTGGGGGCTACAGCCTCCTTTCATTGTAGACAGCAATAAAGTTCCCCCTGAGCCTCCTTTTCTCCAGGATAAGTGACCCCAGTACCTGCTCCTTATCAGACTTTTGCTTCAGACCTTCCTGCATCTTTATTGTCATTCTCTGGACACGCTCCAGCCCCTCAATGTCTTTCTTGCAGTGAGGGGCCCAAAACTGAACACAGGATTTAAGGTGTGACCTCACCAGTGCTGAGTACAGGGGGACAGTCATTACCCTGGTCCTGCTGGCCACACCATTGCTGATACAGGCCAGGATGCCATTGGCCTTCTTGGCCGCCTGGGCACAGGATGGCTCGTGTTCAGCTGCTGTTGACCAACACTCCCAGGTTTTTTTCCACTGGGCAGCTTTCCAGCTACTCTGTCCCAAGTCAGTAGTATTGCATGGGCTTGTTGTGACCCTAGTGCAGGACCAGGCACTTGATCTTGTTGAAACTTAGATCATCAGTCCAGCCTGTCCAGATCCCTCTGCAGAGCCTTCCTGTCCTCCAGCAGATCAACATTCCAGCCCTACTTGGTGTTGACTGCAAACTGATTGAAGGTGCACTTGATCCCATCATCCAGAATCCAGAAAACTTTAGCTCAACACTATTTCTAGCTGCAGGAGGTCCAAAATAATTATGTGTTTCACTTACAGAATAGACTTTCTAAAATGTTTATTTTTCCCCATTATAATGACACAATCTACTGTTTTATTAAAAGCACACCTGGGGAAAAAATATTAATTTTTAAATGTGTTGAAACCCACAGAATTTAAAACAGGGTTGAATTTGGCTTACTGTTTTATCTTGCTCTGCAAGGAAAATAAACAGCTGCCAAATGGATTCCACTTGTATATCTGTTTGTCTATACCCTTCAATACCAAGATGTATCGTGGTTTTATTCCAAAAAGGCTTAACACAACAAATACTTTTATATAATATAGTATAGGAGGAAAATTAGTTCATGTGTTCATAGGTTGTAGAATATTGAAGGAATGTCCAGACTGTGCTCTGAGGATATTTAACACTACAAAACATACTACAATGACAATGAAAATGGGCTTAAAATTAAGTTATCTTATGATGGAAGAAGAAACGCCCTTTTTTGTTCTGGAGTGAGACAGTATCACCCCTTAAGTGTCAGGTAACAGACTTAAGTATGTGAAAAATACAAATGACTCATAAAGAAAAAGTACATCGGGTGAATCTAGCCTGGAATAGAGCACCTTGTAGACAGAGCAGCCGTGATAAGGCTTGCCATGCTCTCCTGCAACATTCTCAAGGGCAAGCTAAGGCAAAATGACCTGGGTGAAATTCTTGTCACACAGAAAACTCATCGTGAACCACAGTCAGAGTGTAATTACCAGGAAGTTACACCAGTACTTACACCTGACAGATTTATCAAGTGCAGTTCCTTCAGTAATCTGTCCATGACCCAGTACTAACCATATTTCTCCCCTAACATCCTTGTCAGTAACAGGTATAGAGACTGAATTTTCAGCTGATAAAAATGGGAGGAATTGGGACTGAAATTCCATGTGACCCTGAAAAACTGAAAAAGTAGCCCAACAACACAGAAAAAAATTCAGAAAAATATTTTACTCTTCTAGGAATCAGTAACTTTACAAGTACCCAACAGGGAAAAACTGCTTAGGAAACAGTTCTTCAGTGCTGCAGGAACCTGAAAGAACCACAAGTCACACAAAAGTCAACAATATAATCTGCAGGGCACATGAAGTAATCTTTCTGCTCTCTGTAACTTATTAAAATTCTCAACAGGAGTTGTGTGTGCAATTTTAGGCACCACAATGAACCACTCAAAGTCCATAAGAAAGCAACAGATGTAATTAATAGAGGACCGTAAAATGTGTCTCAAGAGGAAAAGGTGAAGACACTGAGATTTTTGATGCAAAGAAGAAAAAGCAGAAGAGTGCCACAGGAGTAGTTTTAAAATATGTGAATGGTATTTGTAAAGAAGAAGGAAACAAATTTTTCAAGTCCATTGAGACAGGGGAAATTTTCAAGATCTAAAACACACAAAAAGGAAAATTTTAATCAGACAATAAGAAAAGTTTACTAATAGGTAAGACAGTAAAACATTAGGAAAAGATGGCCTAGGAAAAACGTGAAATTGAGTGTTTCTGAAAGACATGTTAGACAAACTTCAGTCAAATAGTCCACATAATGCTTATTTGGGCTGATAGATAAATAAAAGAAAGTTTTATGGTGCTTTCCTGCCATATTTTCTATGATTCTAGGAAGCAATAACTCACGTTCCTCTTACCTGTCATTTGCCTTCGAGGACAAACACTTTACTCATGGAATACACTCAGTGCACTGCAGGTTCGACCACAGTATTTGTGTTGTGGGTTACACCTGTGTTATATTCCCAGAAAAACAAAACAACAAGGTAGATTATTATATAGGTCCCTTAATTTGTACATCATGGAGGCCTTGACAAAGGAAACATCGTTGCTTTCATAAGCAAGACATGAAAATGATGAAAGTTGACCAAAGTCAATCACAGAGACAGTGACAGAAAGACAGGGACATTAGGTTTCTCAAGTTCTTATCCTCTGGGTAGTGTAATATAGACTGGTTTATTCACTGACCCATCCATTTAATTCATGATGTGTAGCTTTGAATTCTATAATTGGACATTTTTTAAACATTATCTCACCTTTACACTCTATCATAAGAATACGAAGAAGACCTTCAGTCCCAAAAGCATACAAAAAAGACTAATTTTAAGTGAAATTTAGCCTTGTTTCTAGTGAGGAAAGGTGGACCTGAGCACCAAGAGTGCGCATCTGGCAACTTAAGATATTCACTGTGTCCATGGTTCTCTAAGGAGACAAGAAAACTCCTACATACAGACTCTTGAGTAATAGTATCTTGAATGTACCTTGTGAACCTGGCTGAAGCTGGTTTAGAGTGAAGTGGAGGTACTGTGACCCACGATGGCAGTCACATACACATCACCACAAATAGAGCGGCAGAAGAAAAAGAAGGATGAATTCCAGCACAAATGTGCCAGAAAAAGAAGGATGAATTCCAGCACAAGCACACCCTCACCTTTCCTTCTCGAGCCAGGACTAGCTGGATCATCCTGCCTGACCAAACAGAGGTACTTGTCTGTAGAATAAACCAGTCTTGGTTATCAAACTCTCATTTTGTCTCACTTTCTCTCACTACTTGGTACTGTACTTCTACTCTTAACATCTTGTTATCACATCAAACACACAGTTCTGGCTGGGATCCAAAGAGTTGCTGGACCTGGCCAGATAAGCTTTCATACAGACTCCTGCTGAGCCAGGGCCTGAATCGCAGCCTTAGTGACAAATTGTTAACACCAGTGCAAGTTTGCCTAAATAGATTATTTCTTCCTGAACCTTTCTTCTCTCTCTGAGTTCTTTCCCTACATTTTTTTCTTCTGGATTTCAGCTGGGCTATACACATACAAAAATTACTTACTGAAGTACAAAATAGGTGAATATAGTGACACATTTTCTCTTGGCATAGAGACAATTGAGCTAGAACAAAATAATAATAATAGTAACAAAAAAAGATTGAAGTGAAAATAACAGAAATAAAAACTGCAAGACTGTATTTGTCATTTTTTACTTCCCCTCGAAAACTATCTCTAGCTACTTTGTGTGCTTCTGAAGTGTTCCTCTTATTCCACTTGCCTTGAAAATCCATTGTGCTAGAGGCCTGAATAATCTTATTACTAAGATGCTCGCTTGGTATTCAGTATGCTTCACACAAATAAAAATTCTATAGATTACAAAGGGGTAAAATATAATTTTTTTTTAACTTTTCAGTATTGACAACAAAACATTATTTACAATAAGTAAAAGATATGTAGTCCATCAGCATGCACCTTCTGTTTTCTATAAAATCATACAATATCTTTTGTCTCAGACCATGGCTGCTTAAAATCCACCCTGCCAATTTTATAGATGTGGTCAATTAAACATTGCTCTGCCATGGGAGGGATACCATTTCTCACAGAGGCTCAGCCGACTGCGAAACAAAAGCAGACTGTCACAGACTTGTGGGTGTTTGACAACCTGCTCTGCACAGCTGCGCGCCGAGAATGCAGGACTGAGCACAGTTCAGTCCAGCTCCTGTGATGCATAATTACTTTTATTCTTTTATAATAAAGATGTCATCCTCTCTGTAATTAAATCTGTGAATCATTAAATAGTCACTGCTTTACTATTTACAGAAGCAGTGAGTTTAATTTCTCATGATACTGTTCTCTGGAAGTATTTTGATGATTTGACATATTTTAATTAACTCCAAAATACTGCTTTTCTTTTGTCAGCTCTGACGGAGAGAAGTTCTTACATGTAGTAGAGTAGCAACTGCCTGGGACTGCAAAGGATCAGTGTTTATCTGTCCTCTATATTTTCAGCATATCAAAGATATCAATTTTTTTTACAGGCTATCAAAAACGACCAATACACAGGAAAAGCAAACTTCCTTCAGTTTTGGGTAGTTCTTCCCACGAGAATTCACCAAATATTCAAAGCCCTGTTTCTTTCATTTTGAAAGACATCTGGAAGATAACTGAAGCCTTTAAATCAAGTCCATCCACCTATGGCAAGAGCAAGTCAAAGCTAAAGCTTCAAAACCATCTGATAGCAACCTCAGTTCTCTGTTGTCACCCCAAATCAATGCCTGAAATTGGCCAAGGATGGTCAAACAGTCTTTCTGGCTATGACCTCAGCAAGAAAGCTGATGGTGCAAGCATGTTCAGGGCACTTAGCTGGGCTTGCAAGCACAGCTAAGTCTGTCATGCACATCTGAACGCAGCTTAGATCACATGTAAGCACAAATTAAACATAATGTTTAGGTCAGACAGAGATACAGTAACCATCCCCCGATGTCTCCATCTCTCCCTCTTAAAAGAGGTTTTGTACTTAGTCATTGCCTGTAGATTGTCTTGGTCACAGAAACTGAGGCTGATTTGGAGTGACAGCAGATCCAAGGAGATGAAAGCAGTATCCCAGTAACAATCCATCTCCATTTATCCCTCCATTTATCCATGTCCCTGTATGCAAATATTTTGCTCTCCCTGGCCTTACAGCCTATCAGCTTGTAGGAATGCTTTTAGCTTTCTTGCAGTTAGGAAACCACTGTGGGGTTCCCAGTCTGGGCACTGCTGCAAGCTCTGGGAGATGCTCTGGAGTGCTACAGACACTGCTCTTGGGCAGCTGAGTGACCCCTCCTATGTGTGTGTGGGGGCAAACAGAACTGGGGGACTGCTTTAACCACTGCTGCAGGGCATGGTGGTCACTACAATGCCATATCAGGGTGCTTAAATGCAAGTTACTGTAATCAGAAAGGCCACTTCTACTGGTAAATGTCCCCATTTCCGTTGCTGATAATAGAAAGAGATATTAAAACCAGAGCTCTAAAATAAAGCTCATAAGACTGTAACTGCCCATCTGAGAAATGTTTCTCTATCATGTAGCGGTACACAAGGTGAAGGGAAGTCAGTGCTACCCAGCCTGATACAGAAACACAATTCAGGGTGCAGTAAGCAGATTCTGCCCAAAAATGCCAATGTAGTGCTGCATCCTATGGCCAAGAGATGTCCAAAGCATCCATTCCCAAGGGTTCCCTTCACTAAGGGCCACTGAAAAGATGCCCATTACTGGCAGAGTAGCCCAGCACGTGGCCATCTTGGACTTGCTGCTGCTTCAAGAGCTAAAGCCCTTTGACAGGAATGTCATGAAGACCACAAATGCTACATTCCCAAGTAACTAGCATAGAAAAAAAAGAACAGGAAGAAATTTTTTAAAAGTGCCTTGACCTTCTCTCTGCCCCTGTCCACATTAGTAAAGCAAACACCAAAAAAAATCCAAACTACTTAAATCCTTCCTTCTGCTAAACCAGTTTGCAAAGAAAAATTGTGGCCATTGAGGACCAAATTCCAGAGCACTCAGACACGGAGTTTTCACATTGTTTCCAATGCAAGGAGGAGCAGCAGCTGTGGTGCAGTCTGAACCACACATCAAGATATACTAGACCGGAACATCCCTTTCTCCTGCTTCATCAACTGTTCTAAATGTTTCTAAATAACACTCATGGGCTGCTCTGACTCTGAAGTAGACAGAGAGAGCACAATTTGGCATGTGGCAAACTGGCTTGCTGATGTTGCAATGAGTTTCCCTGACTCTTGAGGCCTGGTTGCAAACAATGAAAAACAGTAGTTTAATTTAGTGGAACATGTGTTTGCAGTTTGTATTTCTTTATCACCAAGGAATAACTCAATAAAATTAAACGAAGGTTTTTCACCCTTTTAGACCCTGGAAATTACATTTAGGCACTTATTTAAGTGCTTTGCTGCACCTACAAATTTCACTCTAGTCAAGCTACAGATGCTCCAAACATATGGACCCCTGGATATTCCCATTTGGATGTTTCCACCCTTCTCACTGCAGCCATTTGTGCGCATGCCTAACAGGACCGGAGTTAAGTGAGAAGAGCTGAATTATGCACCCAAGTGCTTAAGCCAGACTCTACTAGACTTAAGCACAAGCCAGACTGTGTTAGACTTAGGAGAGAAGGGGTTTTGACAAGAATATAAGAATGTACCAATCTAATTTAAATTGATAATGCCCCTTCCCCTCTTCTCCCCATTGCAGAGAGTGATCCAGCTCTCATCCATCTTCTCACACAAAAGGTTTGGAGTTTCTTTTTGCCCAAGATCCCTTCTATTATTGTAGAAAATAATGTTCATTAATGTAAAAAAGTTTTGTATATAAAGCCAGAAGAAAAAAATTCCTTTTCCTAAATATCAGTAATAGGGATCCAGATTACAGTTAGTGCAATTTGAACCTGTTCATCCCTATTAAACACTAATAAATGCTGGACAGCTTTGCTAGCTGCTCCTTCCAGCCACACAATGCCAGATCAAGGACATAAAAGCTAACAGAAACAAAATTGGTACATTGGTGCATTTCACAGATCTAGGGAAGAAACCAAGTGCTGCTAGGAAAATGGGATTATAATTAGTGTTTCCAGCTTCTCAAAATTTCGTTTCACATCCTGGGATTAATCTGGTTTAGAAAATTTTCCAAATTCTTGATTTCCCTAGATTTTTAACTTTTTATTATTTCCTACAGTTTTGTTGTTTGTTTTTTTTTTTTTCCATGACAAAATATTTATATTTAGAATTAAAAACAGTAAGTCAATCTCTCAAACATTGTTAATGACTGCAATGAGGTATTTTGTTCAGTCATATTAATTAATCTCGGGGCTCATTTCACCGGTTTCTGGCAGAAACAGTATCTGGAATCTATATGCTTTTTGAGACTGCCATGAATAAGAAAGATTGTCCAAAACCTGGAGTATTGCCGTGCATCTCAGATGACACAGGTTCAGGTCCCCAAAGCACACAGGATTCAGACAGGTTGACACTAAGGTATTCCAAGAGGGGACTTACTGTCAAAACTAAGAAAAAAAAATATTTAGACTTCAGCTGTCAACACTGGCCTTCCTAATTGACTCTTGACAGTCTATTCTGCAGTTTTTCAGACAAGTTTAAAAGAAGACTTCTTCAAATGAGCATTTGCACATGTTCACCAATCTTCCAGGGAACATTTTTCCAGCAATTTCATAGGGTGAGATCTCATATAACTACCTCACATACTTGTTTTGCAGGCATCTTGTCATATGCTGGTTTTAAGAAGAAAAGAAGAACAAGTATTTTTTGGGCGTGATTCACCTTCCCATTATTTAAAAATTATTTTGCATGGGATCAGGGGAACACTTTCCTCTCAACTGAATTACAGAATGGTTTGGGTTGGAAGGGACCTTAAAAATCATCTAGTTCCACCCCCCCCAAAGACACGAACAATGGCAGCTTCCACTAGAGCAGGTTGCTCAGAGCCCCATCCAGCCTGACTTTGAACACTTCCAGGGATGGGGCATCCACAGTGTCTCTGGGAAATGTGTACCAGTGCCTCACCACTGTCATGGTGAAGAATTTCTTCCTTAGATCTAATCTGAACATACCTCTTTTAGTTTAAAGGGCATTCCCCCCTATGCTATCACTACATACCCTTGTCAAAAGTCCCTCCAGCTCTCCTGTATTCCCTCTAGGTACTACAAGATGCTGGAAATTCCCTTCTCCAGACTGAACAGACCCAACTCTCTCAGCCTATCTTAATAGGAGAAGTGCCCCAGCCCTCTGAGCATCTTCTTGCTCTCCTCTGGACTTGCTCCAACAGGTCCATGTCCTTCTTACACCGGGGCCCCTAGAGGTGGACGCAGTACTGCCAGTGGGGTCTCACCAGAGCAGAGTAGAGGGGCAGAATCCCCTCCTTCACCTTGCTGGCCACGCTGTTTGGATGCAGCCCAGGACATGGTTGGCTTTATGAGCTGCAATTGCACATTGCCAGGACATGTTGAGCTTCTCATCAGCCAACAGCCCCAAGTCCTTCTCCCCAGGGCTGCTCTCAGTACCTCCTCCACCCAGCCTGCATGTGTGCTTGGGATTGCCCCAACCCACGCAGGACCTTGCACTTGGCCTTCTACTGAACTATTGAACTTCATGAGTTTCACACAGGCCCAAGTCTCAAGCCTGTCCAGGTCCCTCTGAATGGCAGTGTGCACACTTCCCTGCAGTGTGTTGACTGCATGACAGAGCTTGGTGGTGCTGGCAAAGTTGCTGAGGGTGCCCTCAATCCACTCTTCATGTCAATGGCAAAGACGTTAAAGAGCACCAGTCCCAATATTAATCCCTGAGGAACTAAACTTGTCACTAGTGTCCACTTGGACACCAAGACATTAAACACAACTCTCTGAGTGTGATTTCTTCTCAGAGAAAGCTGTGTGTTTCTTGCTGTTCCGGTTCAGGAAAGTTCTTTAATTCAAAACAAAATTATGCTTTGTGTCAGTCTTCCAGGTCCAGATCCCCAACCATAATGGGCAAGTGACACTACCATCCATGCATTTGCCCTCTTAAAAAGGCACCAAATAAGCCAGCCCATACCGACCAAAGAAGCACAAGGTAAACAGAGGGAGGTGTACTGATCAGTAAGAGAGGGTTAAGAGAAAAGAATTGGAAAAAAACCCGAAGATTACAACTTGCAGCTAAGGGAAATGAGATATATACTCTGTAAGACAAACCGTATCAATATTGTTCTGTAAAAGACCCTCAAGTCAGTTTGAGAGTCATGTGTCTTTTATCCTTAACTAAGAAATAATTCCTCTAAGTGTCTCTTCTATTTTCAATGTGTTCAAGAGTTCTTTTGAAACCTACCTTGGAAGGCAGCCAACAAGTCTCTGCCACTGAGCAGAGGATCTGCAGCTGAATACCAATTGAGTTCACTGTGTAATACACTGAGGTTTGATCTATGCACCCAATGCAGAAGAGAAGAGAGACCGAACTCTGAGTAACTTGCTTTGATAAAGTGAACATCATGAAGTAGAAGATTGGGACTAGTTGATACGAATTATCTTTGCCAGCCAAGTGGCACAACACAGACATCCTGACAGAGCTCTGGGAGACTGGGTATCTTCTGTTCTCCTGATAGTTATAGCGTAGCTCAAACCAGCAAAAAATTGTGTGTTCCACAATCAGAAGGTTGCAATATATAACAGATTGTAGAAAAGATCCTATAAAACATAGGAAACAGTGGACTGTAGATAAGGGACAGAGTTGAAAGTCCTTCAGCTACCTTTGCTTCTTCAGTTTATCATGGAAATTTTCTTGTATGAACAGCCAACTTATCTTCTAATGATGCTAACTGTCATCTAAGATATAAATGTGCCATGCTGAGACCTCTGGGCATCTTCTCCTTTTGTAAGATCAAGATTTTCTGAAAGATTTCTGTCAATTCATACAGAGCCAGGTATCACTCAGCCATTTTTAACCACAGAGCAAGAGGAAACATAACTGAGCGTTCTTTTCTCACTGTGTGTTCAATCTACATATAAGCTACATAATGTCTTGCAGCCAGGGGTTTTCTGTGAATAAAAATCCGAATGAAAATGAGAACATAGAGAAGCAGAAGGTCACTCTTAGGTCAATAGGCCCAGTCTAAGCTCACAGACCTTTTTGCACCTCAGTTTGGATATCTAAGCATAATATTTCTCCAGCTCAGAAGGGTACTGGAATGAGGAGCACAGAGAAGGGTGCAGCTGGAGCGAGGTTCACATAGACAAGTCCTGTTATCTTGAGGAAGTCTTAAACAGGAGTTTGACCATTCATTAATTACCATTAGTCTTTGCCAGGGACTTCATAGTCTCTCAGATTAAGTTTGTTGGAAGTTCTGCTAGTATTTGCTCCAAAATCACTAACATACAACTTTCAGTTATAGCATTGGTTGAGCCACTCTCTCTTATCTGCAATTATATATGAGTAAACAATACCTGTTCATCCTGGAATGTGCTCAGATAATAATTATCATTCTTAATTAGTTAAAAATCTGATATGTAACTGTCTAAATGTAAACCATCATCCACTTTTCCCATAATAAATGTAAGATGTAATAAAGAAAAGAAGTTTGCAGAAAAGCACACAGACAATTTTGAACTCCAACACCAAATATCTTGTTAAAAAAAAAAAAAAAGAAAGATAAGAAGACTTACTAAATTGGAAACCTTTAAAGATAAAATGGCAGTTTCATCAAGCAACTGACACAAGTTCCCAAGGAAAAGCAAAGCACATTCCATCCTATTTTAGATCACTTACAGAAATTCATAAAGTGAGAATCATAGTCATGCAACCCCAAATTTCCCTGTTTTTCATCATTCCTGTATGTCAGAGTGTTAGGGCATTTTATGGAAAGTGACTGGCTAACCTGTGTTTTCCTTTGGGTTTATCAGCAAATAGGATTTCTCCCTCTTTTTGAGGTTGCCTGAGGTACTTCCGAAGTCACACAGGGATTTCCCAGTGGCTCATTTCAGTTTGCATGCTACAGATCTGCTTGGAACAACTCCAGGCAATACAGTCCTGGAGAAAAGAATGGTGGAGAGCAGGTTCATATTGAAGCCTTCTCCAAGCTCAAGAGTGGTCCAACCCAACAGGCAAAAACCTAGGCAAAAATGTAATAGGAGGCCTGCATGCATGAACAAGGAGTTTCTGACTAAACTTAAACATAAAAAGGAAGCATACAAGCAGCGTCAGATTGACCAGGAGGAATATATAGATACTGCCCAAACCCACAGGTAAGGATTGAGAAAAGCCAAAGCCTACCTGGGCTTGAATCTGGCAAGGAACAAGAATAACAATAAGAAAAGTTTCTACAGCTCTATCAACAGCAGAAAAAAGACTACGGAAAATGTGTGCCCAGAGCTGAATGAGCTGGGGAACTTGGTGAAAAAAGGAAAAGTACTTCTGGATGCTTCTTTCCTTCAGTATTTACTGGTAGAAATTAATTTGGGAATCTCAGACTCTGAGACCAGAAAAAAAGTTCTAGATAAGGCAAGACCCTCGATGGAGGGGAAACAGGTCAGGTAACACTTAAACTGCACATACCTAAGTCCATGGGAACTAATAATAGCTGAGAAACTGATGACATTGTGAGGCTACTCTTGCCACAGTAGTCAGGGCAACTAGGGGAATTTCCTAAGGACTGACAGAAAGCAAATGTCACACCTGTCTTCAAGAACAGCAAGAAGGAGAATCCAGAGATGTACAGCCAGCCTCAACTTGATCTTTGGGCAGGTGATGGAGCACTTCCAAATTTGTTAAGCACAAGTAGGTGACTGTGAGTTTTCAGCATGAATTTATGAAGGAAAAATCATGCCTGAGCAAAGACAGCCTTCCATAAGAAGATGAGTATCCTAGTGGATAAGGGGAAAGCAGTGTATGTTCTTCATTTTGATTCTACTGATGCAAAGTCTCCCATAACTTAGTCACAAACAGATGAAGAATAGCCCAGGCAAATGGACAGTGAGGCAGGCAGAAAACTGTTATCAAGTACCAGGCTGAAAAGGTTATGGTCATCAGGACAATGTCCAGCTGGAGGCCACACATTATTGGTGCAGCCCAAGGCCAGTACTGGAGCCAAAACTGCTCACCATCTCCATGAAAGATCCAGAAAATGGGACAGACTGCATCCTCAGCAGATTTTTAGGGGATTCAAGAATGGAAGGAGTGTTTGATGCACTGGAGGGTTGTGCTGCCAAACAGGGAGACCTCAAAATGCTGGAGAAATGAGCCAACAGGTAACAGGTTGAAATGCAGCTTTGCAGAGGAAAGACGTTGAATATGTGCCAGTATTGGGCAGCTGTGGCAAAGAAGGTCAATAGCATAACGTGATGCTTTAGAAGGTCAAGGGAGGGGATCCTGCCCTGCTACTCTGCTCTGGTGAGACATCTGGAGTGCCGGATCCAATGCTGGGGTCCTCAACACAAAAAAGACTTACTCGAGTGAGACTAGTAAAAGTCTACGAAAATTGTTCAGGAACTGGAGCATCTGCCGTACAAGGAGAGGTCAAGAGGGCTGGGACTGTTCAACCTGTAAAACAGAAAGCTCTGGGGCATCTTTTCGGTGTCTATAAATACCTGATTGAGTGGAATAATGAAGATGCAGTCAAATTCTTCAAAGTGTTGACCAATTACAGAACAAGAGGGAATGGGTACAAATTAAAGAAAAAGAAAATTAAATCTAAGCATAAAAAACCTTTTTTTTTTTTCACTTTGAGGAGAGTCAAACACTAGTGCGTGTTGCCCAGACAGTCTGTGTTTGAATACTTTGGAGATACTCAGATTCTTACTGTACATGATTCTGGCCAACCTGTTCTGGTTGACCTTACTCTGAGCAGAGGGTAGGACTAGACTGTCTGCAGAAGTCCCTTTCTACATTAGAGATTTTGTAACTCAGCAGTTCTGTATGAAGTCATATTCTTACCACCAGTTTTTCAAGGCATTGTGGCTATGTCTAACAAGTCAAGGACAGGCAGATTTCACAAGAACCTGTACAATACAAAACCTGCTGTGCCCTTGGAAAAAAGCAGGCTCACACTTCCCCAGAGAGAGGAGGGAACTGAACCCAGCTTTTCCACAACTTCTGTGGTTTCCTAACAGATGGGCCAGAAAGTTAGTGACAATGCAGGAAATGGAACATAACAAAGTTTATTCCCAAGTCTCTTTCTGGGTGCTTACACTAAGAGCTTGTGGGCTTCTAAGTGGAAAGAGCTGGACTCTGGAGGGTGATGGAGAACAATGGGAAACAAGCTGTTACTCTGCATTACCCTCTGAACAAAAGTGTATTTTTAAGAATAGTTCTGCTCCAGCCCCAGCAGTACATGAGGTACTCTAATGAGATTTTCCAAGATCTATTGTTTCTGCCAAGCTTCATGTCCTACATTTGCATACCCTGGTATTTACAATGCCTTGAAAATTAAGAAATAAAAAGCACTGCCCTTTGCAAATCTTAAATCTAGCTACACACAAACAGCTTTCAACCTGCAGATCACAGCAGGACAGGAATAGCCTAAGACAAGTAGCACCCTGATCATTTAGAGGAGAGGTAAATCTGAGGGGCTGCAAGGAAGAATCAGCTTGATGGGCTTTTGGATGCTGATGAGCTGATGCATGACAAACTGACTGTACAACAGAGGCACTAAGGGAGGTGGATTAAGGAAAACGGGAAAGAAAGTCTGCAGCATAGACTGTAACCATATTGTTGACTATGCAAAAAAATGTTGGTAGAGATATCTATAACCTTTTTCTCCTCTCTGACCATAGAAGGGAAAGGAAGGGCAAAAGGAAATGAATTCTTCAGTTATAAATAAAAACAGAGAGGTAGCATGAAGATTACATTACTCCAATGCAAAATTAAATTATCTACCCTGCTCTTACTGAATAGGGAGCTCTAATACAGAGCCCTGACTCAGATTTTAAAAGCAGAATGTACAAAAAAAAAAAAAGAAAATAGCAGTCAATGATTTTACAAGGTCATTATAAAAAGAATTGGAAATACTTTTAAGCTCCAAATGAAAACAAAGAAGTAATTTAGAAGATTGCTTTTGTTTCTTGTTATTCTTTTAAGTGTGTGCCATTGAGAAACCTCATCATGCACTGTCAGTATTATAAAGGTGATAAGCAGGCCAGATGGATTCAGGTTACCCTGAGGCTTCTGCTGAATTTCTCAGGTGCCTATGAGTAAATCCTTCACTTTCCCCAGACCTAGTAACACTTTACCTAAGCTTCATATGCACTTTTGAGCACTGCTTTTCCAAAAGAATTTGGATGAGCTGAAGAGATTTTAAAGGAGCTCAGTGCGAATGATCAGTCCGATTGGTCAGTTGTCCTCAAATATACGTAAATGAACTACAAATCAGATGAATTGTTGAATTGTAGAATGAATCATAGAATGGTTTGAGTCAGAAGGGACGTCAAAGATCATCTAGTTAGGGCCCTCTATGGCATGGACTGGGGCACCTTCCACTAGACCAGGTTGCTCCAAACCCCATCCAACCCAGCCTCAAACACTGCCAAGGATGGGGCAGACTCAATTTCTCTAAGCAACCTGTTCCACTATTCTCATGGTAAAGACTTTTTTCCTAATATCTTATCTAAATCTACACTCTTTCAGTTTAAACCTTTCTTAGATGATCTAAGTTGTCTTCATGTCCCCTACGGATATAACAAAACAATTATTTTTTTCCCTTCCCCTTCAGGCATTTACACATGCTACAAAATTTAAAAGTAGCTTTTAGTTCAAAGTCCAGAGAGAAAGCTTCAAAACGTGATTCTGTAAACCAGACCTTAATTTCCTTGTGAGATCTTGTTGTACGTGTTATCTGTATGTGAACCCTGAAAGTAGTCTCATGTTCACCACTGCTACACCAAGCAGCTGATACCAACAGAGTCAGCTCGATGCCACCAAATCCAGTGAACTCAGAGAATACACGCAGTAAATACTTTTCTATTTTAAATTATGATACAAAAGTTATTCAGATTGTTTTATCCAGTTCTCTGGCAGCATGTTTTGATCTTTTCCACCTCATCTTAATGCATCAAGATTTATTTGACTACAAGGAGATTTAAGCTGTTACCAGACCCACAAGACAAATGTTCATTAAGCTGAGGAAGCTTCAAGGCATGGCTATCTTCCATGGGCAAAAATGTAACAGGATGATGAATTATCCTGCTCAGGGGTTTGTGTTTGTTTTCGCAATGAATGCACTTTAAATTGCTGGTAGGAGAAGGTTTTGCTGGAACAGATGGGTGACATTAACACAACAGAGTACAACTGTCACTGGTGGAAATTTTTGTCTTTAACTTTGTACTCTCTTCCTACATATATATATATAGGGTTTTTTTCCTCTTTAAGAAGCTGGCAGTTTTAACTCAAATAAGTTTTGTATTAAATAAATATTTTGAAAAGTTGCAGAGAAGTAACCTTAAGAAACTGTTAGAGTAGCTTTGGTTTTACCTTCACTGCATTAAAAATTTGCCATGGCATCACTTTCCCTATGAAAGATTTAAATTAACTTTACACCACAGAGTAGAAAGGCTCTGCATTTTCAGAAATAAAACAGGTTTTCTGTTCTTTTTTGCCAACTAGATAATTAGATGGGGTGTTTTTATATTAATTCCTCTTCACCTTCTTACAATCCCTTCATTGCCTATGTTGGACACGGTCATTTTCATTTCTCAGCCAGACCCTGGCCTGATATCTCAGCTGCAGACCCCAGGTAAATCACTGACACCCTCAAAGTGCCTGCCAATGTTCCACAAAGGTTCACACTAACACCATGTGAAGCAACTTCTGTCTCATTAAAAAGGCTGCTGTAAATAATAATGATGCAATTATTGTAACACAAAATCCTGTAATTATAAATTTGCAGGGTGTGTTTATTGAAGAATACCTGAAACCTTAACAAATTGTCTTCTCACCAGAAATGCTCTTTATGACCTGCCACCAGCTGGGTGTCTTTAGCAAACTGTTTTTAAGTCCCTCTACATGTCTCTTCTTGCCCTGGTTATTTGAACTATACTCTCCTGACAGGAATGGTTGTCTCCTATTGTGCTATTTTTCAGTGGCTAGTGAGACAGCCACCTCTGTGTGCCACTAGGTTGAACTCTGTATTCACCTGCTCCTTGTCAAGCCACAGCGTACATGTTGAACTGCTACAGCACTGAAACAGGCTCTTTGGTCACTGTACCACAGGCACTCATAAAAACAAACAGAGGCTGAACTGTGCCCCACAGGGTTTGTGCTTAATGGCTCTGTGCATCATTTTGGCTAAACTGTTGACTGGAAAATATCTCTGAGCCTTCAAGATTCCCTTGACAGGCTGTTTGAAAAATAAACTAACTAGAACTCATGATCTTTCGTCTCAGTGCAAAGCTTGTCACTTTAAAATGCAGCCTACAAAGAAATGTTAGAGGCTGCTTTTTTAAGGTGAGATGCACAATCTGCTGGGAGATATAATTTGTTTGATTAGAAGTTTGCATCCAGTCAAGTACAAGCCTGACTGTAGGTCATCTTCAGGATCATATTTTAAAAGGGATGGAATTTGACTCAGAATTTTGATGTAGCTTTGGTAGAATCCTTACCCAGGGAAACATCCTGTAGTTTACCTAGCAGGAGCTAGGGTCCATGCCATGGCTTGTTCCTATACTAACCCCTATTCTCCTTCCCACCCTTTTGTCATTCCTTTAAAATGAAAAGAACACTCAACTTCAATTGCTCAGTGGAGCAAGACCTGATAAGGATATCACTTCAAGAAGAAAGTGACCCCAAGAAGGTCTGTCCGTTCTTGAGTGGGGGAAGAGGGGGACCCCATAGCTCAAAGAAATTCCTTACAGAATTTTACTCCTGCAGTAGAATAGGTGTGCTGATAGATAATATTTCAAAAGGCAGTTGGGCTAACAGCATTCAAAGGCTCCTTCCACTAAACTTAGTAGAATTTATCTCATGATTTGATTAGAAAGAAGGATAAATAGACTTTCTGCCTCTCATCATATCAATATGAGAGTCACAACACTCTCTATTCGTGTTCGTGGGTAGAGTTTGCCCTTACACTTGGTTGTAAGTTTAGCTATTTGCAGTTAATTAGTTAATTCTTACATGAGAGAAAAAAAGAAGACAAGCAGTGTTATGTATTTGGAAAGAAGGGATTTAGATTTTTATAGTTCCCGGGTAGCTTGAGTCTTAACCGGAGCAGAAGGTAATTGCTTATGGTTTTATAGTCTGAACAGACCTTTAAATAAGACCAAAACAAAGTAGACACTTTTATTTTACTTCCTCTGTTGTTTCCTAACAGCAGCATTTTCAAAAGGACTTATTTTTGTTCAGCAGCTCCAAGAACACTGGAGACTCAATCACATTTCTTCTGATCTTCAGTCATAGTATAGCATCTCCAGTACTACAGAATGCCTTCTATGAAGGCCTTTCTTGCCTTTTAGATCCCTATTGCAAAAAATGAATGTCAGGGTGAATTTTTCCACATCAAAAGCTGTTGCCGTGTCCTTAGAGCCACAAAAAGAAGGCCTGGATATCATATGGCACAATTGCAGTGTCAACTCCTAAACTGCAAGGACTCTTGTAAAAAAAGAAAAAGGAGTGCTCTTAACCCCTGAAATGCCATGCTAGGGATGAGAAACACTCTCCAAATGATCTGGAGGGCTCTCAATTCCTCCCTGCTCCTGGGAGATAGAAAACGTATGCACTGCTTCATATACACATAAGAAAAAGATAGTCTATTCCAGCAAGGAAGAGAAAATACAAAGCTGCAAAATACAGACAGACAAGGAAACAAGGTAAAAGGAGAAACCTTATGAGGTACCTGCCTCTTGCTGAGGTGTTCTTCAGACAGCTGAATGGAGAAAGTTGTGCTCACCAACAACCCTTCTGTATGTAGCTCCCTGGAAAAGGCCAGGGAGAGTGGCCAGTGACCACAGACAGGATTACTCACATGATTCACAGAGGGTTTCTCTGTCCTCTACATATGTCTTTTTTAGGGTCCTACTCTGTTTTAATCAGCTGTGTCTCTGGGATACGGGAAGCTATAGTAGGTACATTTATAAATGGAGACTTGCCTTCCTTTCTCTTCCCAGTTAAATTCAGTAGTAAACATGTCTTGTATATCCAGACTGCTAATCCAGTCCTTCGCCTGGACTGGAAAGCTGCGTAACTGACTTGGGAAAACAAACGTCATAACTATGGATGTCCCCCCCCCCTCCTTTTATTCTTTCCCCAGCTCTATGTGCTGAGCATGATGCAATATGGTACAGAGTATCCCTGTGGTCAGTTGGGGTCAGCTGTCCCAGCTGTGTCCCCTCCCAACTCCTTGTGCACCCTCAGCCTCCCCACTGGTGGGGTGGGGTGAGGAGCAGAAAAGGCTTTGTCTCCATGTAAGAACTGCTCAGCAATAATGTAAACATCCTCGTGTTATCAGCACTGTTTCCAACACAAACCCAAATCATAGCTGCATAGCAACTACTATGGAAAAAGATATAACACTATCCTAGCCAAACTAGCACACCAATTAACATTTTTTCCATAAGTTTGCCATGTATCTATCTTCTCTAGTGCTCAGATAGGCATAGGAACGGGGTGAAATGTACACATGCTTCCTAACAGCTAGGTAAACTTAAAGACAAGCCGGAAGAACATAAGACCTTAATAACCATAAGACAGAAGCCAGACAATATTTCTACATCTCTAAGACAAATAGAGTTTTGGAGATCATCTCCCAAAATCAACCTTATCCTTTAAATCTACTTACAAAAGCAAAGAGAACAAGATTTCTCATGCCAGGACACCCTGAAATTACACAGTGCCCAGCAACTTGAAAAAAGAAAAACAGTTGTGTCTGAATTCTCGTCTCTTTACACGACTAAGCCCTGAAAATTCAGTAAGAAAATGCTACCAAATATCTGTGGGGTTTTTAGCCTTACCCTGGTCACTGCAGGCTGTTTCAAAGTAGCACATGTTAAAAACTGCAAGTAGGGAACAGAGGATTAGATCTTCCCTCAGCTCATTCCCGCTCAGATGTCCTGGCCAGGCAAGTAAAAAGAAATGAGCACTTTCAGACAGGTACAGCTTCAAATCCATTGAAGATGGTACACCAGTCATCACTACATGGCCCTGGTTCAGTTTTTCAAGTTTCTTCACTGTCTGCCCTCAAAATGAAAGAAAAAACTTCCCATGACTGACTGGGTTACTACATTGTGATGTGAGGGTTTCTTTGTACATGTCAAGCCTGACCTGAGGGGTAGTGCAAGTAGAACGGTTACTTCACATCATTTGGGACTTTGGGTTGTCGCTTTTAGTTCACTTTTTTCAGTCACAGAAGTTGGCCTCAGGCTGACGATAGAACAGGTTTCCTGGAAACAGTCCATATGTCTTGAATATATATACATATATAAAATATCATGTTTCTCTTCCTTATAGAAGCATGAAATGCCTGGTTTTGTTACTAAAGAGTTCTGGTAGGCTTTAATCCATTAAAATGAACCTTGGACTTCACACTAGAACATTCCATCTGTGTCCCACAGGTGGTCCATGGTGCATTGCACCAATGTTACTGGCAGAGCCATAGCTTTGACATTGGCTGTTGGAGTAGTCACATTTTTGCCAGTCCATTTAGCTGGTCCTTCTGCCGCTTGCTCTCACCCTTACGTCTTCCAGGCATAAAGCACTAAGACGATGCTTTCCTAGACTGGGGGTCTGGAAAATTGTAGAATTTCAGTTTGTCACTAAGTATCTTTGTAGAAACTTTAAACAAGTGCTGTTATCAGTCACTTTTTAGAATCAGAGTCACAGAATGGTTTGGGTTGGAAGGACCTTAAAGATTCTCTAGTTCCAAACCTCTTGCCATGGGCAGGAAGGCCACTCACTTGATCAGGTTGCTCAGGGTCCCATCCAACCCGGCCTTGAACACTTCCAGGGATGGGGCATTGAAAACCTTTCTTTTAAACATGGACACAAATTTTTCTGCCCTAAAATCCCACCACATTTAGATAAACAGCATTCAGATTTTCCCTCTATGCTTAAAAGGAAATGCTAACATGCAGTAACATAGAGTGCCTTGCAGCAAGACAATGGCATCCATGGGATCAATTTTCCATGGCTCCAGCCATGTGCTGAGAAAAGTCATTCAGTTCACCGTAAAACCACCCAGTGAAATCAGGATTGAAAGTTCATGTCAAGACTCCCTGCACATTCCCAGGCATCTGGGAAATCATAGGTTCTAACAAACTCTGGGTCATTGGAGCCACTGAGTTGTTAACACACTGTTTGATTGGCTGCGTTTACTGAGCTGCACAACAATTTCCAACATAACTGCACCAGCAAGGCTCCTGCTGTGTCTCTGCTGTCACTATCCACTCTCCTCAGCTGTTAGCCTTGAATTGTAGTTTGGGCCCACACCAGCCAACACTCTTCCGGAGATATGCAGAACATAGTTTGTGGAATAGCACAGGACAGGGACAGTACCCAGTGGGGAGCAGAGGGGTTTTTATCCTGCTCTGGATAAAAGAGGAAAGAGGACTTAGACATGTCACGCCTCTTGTTTTCAGGACCTGAGAGAGGATCCTGGTCCATTTTATTTTAAGAACGAGACCATGAATACATGGACCAAGCATAAAGCTTTGTACATGTTGTACCAAAAATACTCAGTAAGAAAACAGCTATACAGTCCAACCTCAGTACTTCTCCTGCAGCCAAAGAAGGTCATGTCATAAGGTACCTAGAAAAGGAGATTATTTTTCTCAAGAGAAGAACATCAGGAAAAACACACCTGACAACCATTTTGCCCAGCCACACATCTCTGTTCATATCAACTGAGGCTCTGCCCCATTTTACAAATTACATTTAAAAAATGAGAACTTCAAGCACTTTGTCACTTGTGACTGGCCATGTTTTATCGTCCCTTTACCTTCTTTGTTATAGTAGAGTTGTCTACAAAGTTTGGTATGCTCCACTTTCTCCCTCTCACTATGCAAAAACTATCCAAGGCTGAAGCTGTCTGGTTATTGACACATCTACGTGGACAAAGAGGCCTCTTTTCCCAGACAGTCTCTTTTGGAACCAAAACTGAAGTTTTATCAGCCACAGTCCAGGCCCTTTTATTCCAAAATTTCTTTAACAAAAGCTTTCTTGAAAGTGTTCCTTCGTGTCTCTACACAGAATCATAGAATGGGCCACACTGGAAAGGACCTTGAAAGATAATTTCATCCAACCCCTTGTGGGAAAGGGAGCCTAGTTGAGATTAACTAGTACCTTGTCCAATCATGCCTTGAAAACCTCCAGGGAGATACATGAGACAAGCAGACCATGCTAAATGATCAAAATCTTTCCCCCATCCTTAAAAATAATCTAAATCCCATAAAGCAGCCTTGGGGAGGTTTCCCCACAGAAAAGCGCTGGAAATCTGTTGTGATACACTGCAGGATCTCCCAAAGAATTGCACTGCAATTCAAGGCTGTAGCAAGCCAAGCCTTCACAGCCTCTCTCTGGAGCTGGTTTTTTCCACCGCAGCAGCCCAGAACCATGGACACACAAAATTACCACCTTCTCTTTGTTGTCTTTTAGCAGCAGCATAGATTCTGCCCAAATGTCTGCTTACACACAAATCTCCAGAAAAAGAACAGCAGCAAAATACTTATGACTCTCTGGTATAAAGTTAATTAGCCATTTGTCTGCCAATCTATAACTCCCTGTTTTAACACAATTTAACACAGTTTATTTGGGTGATGATTTGGGACAACATTAGCTGGAGAGCCCATAAGCCTTTTGTGAATTATCTGGGCTGCAAGCACTTAGCTAATATACTTTACCTCTAACTCAGTTATGTCTCCATAGTAATTGCTGTTTACACAGTATGTTTGCTAACCCTGGATAATATTCTTTCCATGTGATTCTTCAAAATTAAGCTAATATGACACCAAGACTATTAATTTTCATTGAAATGCTATGAAAAGGCTATTAAAGTGCTGGTCATCAGCCTAATAGCAATAATATATATTCCTTTGCTCTCTCAGGATCTGAAGTGGACAAAATGGCCATTGATAATAGATGTTCTATTCAGATGAATAACTGAATGAGGCAGACTTTTAAATACAAGAGAAATCTAAAGTGATACAAGTGTTTTATTCATTACCATAAGGGCTGGATTTCTATCCAAGTGGCACTACTGAAAGAAAGACAGAAATCATGTTAGACTGCCTCCAACAATGTGATATCCATCTGGATCTGACCTCTGTGGACAAGGAGCTGCACCATCTGACTGCTGCTGAGGTCTGAGTTTCTGAGCACTCATTTGAGATAAAATATTATCTGCTACACAGAGGTTCAGCTGTGGCCTGACCCTACTGCTCAAGACCCTCTACCAGCACAGAGCTGGAATAACTCTTGTCCAAAAGCATCATACTCCCTGCAAAGGTAGAAATAGCTTGGACCTCCATCTGTCATTAACTGGTTCAAGTTCAATGAAGTTAGCGGTAAATGGATTTTACGACCTGGCCCTGAGCATCTTAGAAAGTCACTCACATTCTATCCAAACACAATGAATTGTCTGTTGTTCTCAGACATTTTGTTTGATATGGATGGCTGCCCTTGTGTTCACTCTGCCTTTAGATTAAAAGTTGTTGGAGCAAGGACACAAGGTCTTTACCATCAGTCCAGGCCCACTGAGAGGAAATAAAACAGCTTATATTGCTAAAGAACAAAATAAAACTGCCAGGGACAAGGCCCAAGTGATTGTATTGTGAGTCTGGACAACATCTCAAGGGAGAGTTCCAGGGGTGGGAAAAAGGTTGTCCCAGGGAGGGGACTGGTGTCACTTTCCTTAACTGTCTAGTGCCTCAACCGCTCCTGAAACCAGAACGAGAGGAGGCTCCAGAAGTTCTTGTTTTCAACAAACCACATATTTGAATGGAACCTCTTGAAATAATTTTATAGTTCAAGAAGACTGTTTATTTTGATCTTTGAAACAAGAGATTAGTCAACAGGATTTACTGCTGGTCAAGTTAGCTTCATCAGACGTTGCTACATTTCCAGCCTTCACAGACAAGCAAACAGTAGTTTAATTTACGCACATTGATATGTGTTCTTTATTCTTCGAATTTTGCCTAGAGTTTCTGAAAGGATTGCCTACAGTCATTAAAGCTTGAAAAACAGCCCTTTTTGTGTAGCTATGTAGTATAAGAATAAAAACTAAGTGCCTCAGTAAAAAGCATGCATCATTTTTATAGATTTTCAAAATGCAAGAACCTCAAAAACCATCTGCATAGGGGTTGTTATATGTAAAGATATACAATAAATGCATCTGATTCATTATTACTATTTATTATTACATACTTATTACTTATATTCATAGCAACTATTTTTCCTAGTCATAACACTTTTTAATGTGCTTTTTCAAACAGTTCTGTATACACCTTGCCAACTATTTCTTTCTTTTTTAATCATTTATTTTTAAATGTTTTTTATTTAAGTTTCAATAAAAGATTACAGTTTATAGCCGACTCTGAAAGATGTAGTTTCTCTAGGGCTGTGGGACAACTAAAGCAACAGATTCAATAAGGGTAGAGTGATGAGATACCACAAGAACTCCCTCAGGGATCTCTAGCTACAGACTTGGTGCATGTCGAAGGAAAAGATCAGTTCATTTCATTTTATGATCTCTTTCCAGCTTCATTCTCTTTCCAAAGGTATGCAGTTAAATAGAAAAGGAATGTTTCGTGACTTAATTTAAAGAAGTTATCAGGTATTTGTCTCTAACATCAGCAAGGATGGAATAAATTTACACCTCCTGGGGCACACCTTTCCTGCAAACACCCAAATTCTCTACAGATTTTCCTTCTCAAGGTCTTTTCACATAAGCAGATTTTCAGATTGTTTTTTTCCTCTTGTGACTTGCCTTAGGCAAAGAGCATTTTCAGGTAATCAGGGGCTTCAACAATACCAGAGAGATTTCCTATTTATTTCTTACCACTGTAAGCACAGATACATAACCTCAACTTCCCTATCTTAACATCTTGCTTAACCCCTTTTTCTTATTTTAGGGGCTCTAATCCACAATCTGAGAAATGATTAGTCCAGGAACCACTTTCTAAGAAGCTGCACTTTGGAGTTGTATCTCATGTTGCAGTCTCCTTCCAGCTCTACCATGAAGAGTCCTAACACTAGCTCTGTGTGCTTTGGGCACACATACATTACTATGCTATTGGATTTTCTTCCCTAAAAGAGTCACAACAAAAGAAAGCCTGTTTTTAGACAGGGTTTCCTCAAAATTTAAGGAAAACTATAAAAACTAACTTCTTAATTTCTAGGAATCCAAAGCAGAGGTCAGAATAAAGCCCAGTTCTTCAAAACTGCATTTAAAAAAGAAGAAAAAAGTTCACAACAAATAATTCCCTTGTCACATTAGATGCTAGTTAAAATGCAGAGTGTACAGTTCCAAAGTGTTAGCATTATTTGTAGTTTTTTCCTGTATGAATTCCCTTTAGGCAATTCATTGCAGGGCTTGGTATTCACTTTTTTAAATGCTGTGCAGGTTTATGCTGCCATTACACTAAATGCTGCTATGCAGTTTAAAAAGCATACCTTGAAAGCATGAGAATTTCTGTCCTGCCAGATGCAAGCTAGCAGAAAATGCTACATCATCTCCCTAAATATCAATTATGCACTAGGCTGCCCTTGGAGACTGCAGCTGAGGTGGGCTGCATGATCCCCAAGCCTTCCACCTCACAGGCAACTTTTTCAGCTAATGAGCCATTTGTGAAATATTTTGGGGGAAGAGTCTGTCCTTTGTTCTTGTGGCAGCTGTATGTTTTTAATCTGATTTCAGTTCTGGAGGATCTTGTGCCTACTGATATTTGCCTGGCACTTGCTGAGGAAGATGACTGGGTCCAGCTGCAAGGGAGAGACACGCCTCTCCACTTTCCAGAGGTGCTTAGGTAAGTGTCTAATCACTCTGGAGCAAGCAACTCTGCTTAAGCTTAGGGGAGGACAAAAGCAGACAGAAAATTTTCAGATCAGACTGGGAGGTGTGCAGTGATTTTAGAGTAGTCACAAAATTAAATAGGAGTTGAGAAGTCTTTCTGTTTCTTTATCATCAGTTTGGTCATACGCACCTACCTTGTCTTCAGAAACCAGTCCAACCCTCTGCAGTGAGGACTCAAAGCATCCCTTTGCTTTGAAGTCAAACCCTGAGGAGAAGGGAGGTAAAAAATCCTGCAGAAAGAGGAGGTCATCTCTCTCCTTCTTTAGTAGCTCAGCAGTAAGGGAACTTGCCTGGATAAGGATTGTGGTTATTATCCCAGTCTGTCTTCAGGGATTTGAAATTTTTACCTTCTAGGTAACTGTTCTTATCACTGGGATAAGCCTCACCTGCAGAATTTGCCAAAACCCTCTAGCAGATTGTTCCACTTTTATGTGCATAAATGCACATTAAAGAGAGAAACTGTGTGATATGAATTTCACATTTGCTACATCAGTAAACAAAACCTCTCTTTTTTTCTCCCCCCTCCCCCCCCAGATGACACCTCTCCACAAGGCAATAGCCCTGTTCATAGTTCTCTATCTCATTAAATATCAAACTACTCTATTAAAGTGAAACAGTTTTTATAGACGGTATAGAAAAATTCCCCATTTGGTGCACAAGGCTGTGGTTCAGGTTCCTTGTGATGCTGTTTCCTATCCTCTGAGGCAGGCAAATATCAAAATCACACATTCTCATTATTAATCACTGGGAGGAAATACCACAACCACCTCCTCTTGCAGCTGCAAGCCTGATCCAATCTCCCAGTATGCATTCAAAACCTATGAGAGAAACAGATTTCATAGGTGCATTCCTCCAGCACTTGGTAGGCTCAGACATCTTTCTCTTTATGAGGCTGACTCTGGTGAGGTACCATATCCTCTCATATCCTCAGCTTCTGCTAGATTCAAAGGCTGATGAAAGCAGCAGTGTAGTGCTTAGCAAGCTGCAGCATAATTCCCCTCGAAGATGTAAGTGCTGTCAGGATCCCTCCTGCATTTTGGTCTTGCCAATGAAATCTGCAATCTGTTCTAAAAACACCCCAGGTTTTACCAGACCTGATCAGTTGTCTGTTTCTGATATCTAATGCACCTGGTTCATTCCCTTTCCTTTTATCAGGATGCTGTTCTGAATGCTTTCAAATCCATAAATTTCTTGGAGGATACAGGTGATTGAATAAAACCATCTGGACTTTCCAGGTGGTATAATATACATTAATCAGCTATAGAGAGCAGTTTCTTTATGACCATCGCCACTTATAAGCAAACTTTAGATTCATCATATTTTATCAAGTAAAATTTCTGTAATTCTGTTCCTTAAGCATAATGCTTAGTCTGAAAGGTCTACAGGCATATACACAAAAACAACATGAAACACCAGAATTAAAATTGACCGTGAAATTGAAATTCATCTCCTTATGACTTTGTTCACTATTTTTTTAAACCTACATCTTATTTGCTGTCTACTATGTACAGAACTTCTTGAACAGATATTTAATGGTTTATTTTTTCTTCTGTCTGAAAGGTAAGCAGTCCCATGAATGCTTTGCTTTCAGATCACAGGGCACTTCAAACTAAAAAAACCCTGAACTTCCGAGCTGAGTTTGAGTAGCTAGCAGATAGAAGAGATGGAGACAGCAGCAGCTTTCCTGGAGGGCAGTGTCAATAAAAAACAGAAAGCAACCAGAGCAGGATATAGCATCCCAATAAGCCTGCCCATGAAGAAAGACGAGTTCCCACTTCAGCCTCCCTCATACCTTCTTCTGCTTCAACCACTGCTTTGACCAACCAAAGTCAAGAGTATGGACACTACTGGTAGACAAATCTGCTGGGAATTATGCAAATCCAAAACAGGACATTTGTTATGGAAATCATGGAGCTACAAAGCTACTTGTACACAGGAGTGCTGCTACCACTCAGGCAAAGAGGTAGAACCTCTTGATTAGATAGATCTCTTGATTGCTGGTCTTGATTAGATACTTGGGGGGAGAAGGGGGAGGAAACAGCAAACTTTTTGCTAAACTGAGGACTATCTGAGCTCTCCTTATACAAGTGTTTATGAACAGTCTGTTACCTAGCTATATCCCAGCTATCCACGATACATTAGATATTGCAAGGCAGTCATTTCTTACTATGGTCTGTAGAAAAATATCCCCCAGTTTGTCCTCCTACCATTTCTCTGAAAGAGCAAAATCTCAGAAGCAAAAAGGCAAGATGCCACCTTCTCAGCTCCCAGTACAGTTTGATCGAGGGTTGCACACAACCAGCTTCTGCCTGTTTTGTTACTGTCAGTATTCTGGGGTACAAAAGCAGACACACAAGCCTGCAGAAAAGGTTGTGTGTGCCAGGATGGTATGGCTAGGAGCATGCAAGCTGATATTCCTTGGTGGCCAGCTTCACACAGGCTTCAATTACTGCTAATGATATGCATGCTCCATTTGCTCCAGCAGGGATCTGTTTACAAATTAATGGTGTTCAGGTTGCTTCAGAAAGTGACCTAGAGTAAGGATATGGCACACTGGGTACCCAGACCCCAATTTCCTCTCTACAAGATCATTCTTGAAGACATGTGCTATCACTTAGAACTCCTTTAGAAACTTCCCTGTGTTCCGTTCCCCTGAATATGTGTTTTCTCCCAGAAAGGAATATGAAAGAATTAGTCCTTTGAGAACTAGTTCTGTTTGAAGAAATCTACAATTTCTGGTAATTTGAGCTGTATGGAACACGCTGGAAATGTGAGAAATGGGAGCTTAAGATGGCTTTGGCCATTAGAACCCATTGGCTTCCAAAGCAACATGCTACTGAGAATAAAATTTCTGCTTTGGGCGTTGTGTGTATACCTATTCTCTTGTGGGTGTGATGGGTTGATTGCATGATTTGATAGCCTTGAAGAAGACTGAACTCCTTTCATCTAATTTCAGATCTAACTGAAACACCGTCAGTCCAGAGGCACAGTGAGAACTGGAATGTTTCTGAACTCCTCTCCTGCTGAGAACAGCAAAGGCTCAATGAAGGTCTTCGCAAATTCCGAAAGGCAAGACAGTCTGCTCGAAAAGCAGCATTTGCTTGAGATGTTGGTTTTGTTTTGAGTTTGTTGGTTTTTTGGCTTTTCTTTTTGCTGCAGCAGACTAGAAATAGACTAACTTTTCCAGAAGGGAAGTTTTGTCAACAGAAACAATACCTTTTATTAAACCAAATGCTACAGCTGGAGAAAAAACAAGCACATTTCAGGAGTGTAAAGAACTGAAGAAAGTTTATGTACCTTAAAGCTTGCCATCTGCTCTAATACAAGTTATTTCATCTCCCTATAATCCTTCTCTTGTTTATAACCTTGGAGCATCATAAGTATGCAGAAATTTACGTTTAGTTGATATGAAAAATGTCTGTGTAATAGAATAACCAGTAGGCCTCTGGGAAATAAACTGATTTGATTTATAGAGAAAAAGTTAATGCTCTTTTTTTTTATTTACGGAACTAACTTGGGCTCAGGTTCTAGCTATTTGCTTGGCGGGTTGATATTTTCCAGTGGAGTGCTTGCTTTTTCTATGTTATGAGGGTCAAATCTATTCAAGGTTGGCGTGATCTCTCGCTAAAAGCTTTACCACAGAAGTTGCTTTCTCACAAACAGCTGATTTTATGAAATCAACATTTTTCTGACCAAAAGGAATCTCTCAAAACAAAATTTCATCCGTCTCTTTGTTTGTTTGTGGAGGCAGACAAAAAATAATTAATAACATAAAAAATAGCTGAAAGCTGGAGAAAAAATAATGCTAGAAACAAAGCATTATGATGTGCATAATAGTTTCTGTCATCCTGGACTTGGGAGTGGGAAGACAGATTTAATAAAAAGCAGAAAAACAGTTCTCATTAGTGAGTAGGCCATTTCCAGAATGAAGGGCTCATGAAAATTGCTGTGAAGGGTTGACCCTGGCTGGACACCATGTGCCCAATAACATTGCTTTATCCCTCCTCAGTTCAGCAGGGAAAAAAATATAATAAAATTCTCATGGAATGAGATAAGGACAGGGAGAGGTCACTCACCAATTACCATCATGGGCAAAACAGACTCAACTTTAACTCAATTTGTCGCCAATAAAATCAGAATAAGGTAATGAGAAATAAGAACTAAATATTAAAAACATCTTTCTTAAAAACTCCTCCCCTCCAGCAGCTCAGAAGCACAAGGAGTGGGGGCTGTAGTCTGTTCATCACACATTTTCTCTGCTGCTCCTCCCTCCTCAGGAGGAGGATTCCTCCCACTCTTCCCCTGCTCCAGCCTCAGCTCCCTCCCACAGGAGACAGTCCTCCACCAGCTGTTCCAGAGTGAGTCCCACGAGCTTCCCATGGAGTCACAGCCTCCTTTAAGTTTCCTCTTGCTCCAGCATGGGATCCTTCAGGAGCTGCAGGTGGATCTCTGCTCCACCCTGCACCTCCATGGGCTGCAGGGGCACAGCTGCCTCACCATGGGCTGCACCAGGGGCTGCAGGGGAATCTCAGCTCTGGCACCTGGAGCACCTCCTGCCCCTCCTTCTGCACTGACCTTGGGGTCTGTTCTTGTCACATATTCTTGCTCCTCTCTCTTGCTGCTGTTGCCCAGAAGTTTGTCCCCCCCCCTTACATCTTTTATTCCAGAGGTGCTTCCACCACTGCTGCTGGGCTTAGCCTTGGCCAGTGGTGGGTTGTTCCTGGGTCTGGCTGGCTTCATGAGGGAACATGAAGGGAAGCTTCCAGCAGCTCCTCACAGAAGACAGTACTGCAGTCCCACACTACCAAAACCCAACAGACTACCTGGTTTGAATTAAAAAGAGGGAAAAGGGGATTTAAATCAGATCATGTCTATAGAGCTCTCTCATAAAGGGTATAACTGCATGAGGCTGTTGTAAGGTGATGAGAAGTGTAAGAAAGTATTGGCGTTATTTTAAAAATAGAGAGAAAAAAACACCAAACAGAAAAAGTGGGGTTTAGCCCTTCAACAGACATCTTAATGAGACTCCAAGTTAACTCTAAGAAGTTCCTTTTTCCTGTGGCTCTGAAGTACAAGTACATTTTCTTTTCAAGAATCAAGAATATAAAAACTGCACTGTCACACACTGTTCAGATACCTGTAAGGACTCTCTCCATCTGCTGCCAAGTTTTCCCTCATGAGTCGCCTTCATAAATCAGCCTCATTTTTCATTTAACTTTTCACCTGTCTGATCATGACAATAAGCTGCATCTCTTTTCATAGCTGCTGCCAGGTGCCACAAAGGTAGAACCATACCTCTGACTGGGTGGGTGGTAGTTTAGGGGTCAGTCGATGTGACCAAGCCTTCAAGTCCAGGCAATTTATTTCAAAAATCTTATTGTTAAAATGAGAATAAGGAATGAAAAAATAAACATAGGTCAACCAGTGTAAAAATGCTGAAGAGTACATTTTTTCCTTTGCAGACAACAATATTTTGAATAACAATCTGTACAAAACAGACCTCAGTCTCCAAATAACATTTTCAGAAAGAAGGTAGAAGGGGATGTGCAAGCCTGACTCGTTAACATCAAACCACAGCACAGCAGCCTCCCTTTTCAGCACTCCAGGAAAATACCACCCATATCAATAATATTAAAAAGCAGTTGGTCATATGTAGTCAAGCTCTCTATACCTTCTGTTGCAACAGGGATGAAGTCTTTCTCCCATCCCATCCCATCCTATCCCATCCCATCCCATCCCATCCCATCCCATCCCCCATCCCATCCCATCCCAATCAGGCCATAAAGCAATCCCACCTTTACCACCAGCTTCCAGATGAAGTGATGCACTTTATTAACCGGCACAACCAACACCATGCAACAGACAAGCACCAAAATCACAGCTGGAAAAGACATCTCAGTGCCAGACCCATACACTGTCCACCAGGTCCAAGGATGATTGGATGAACTGCTCAGCTTTCACACAGATCTGCAGAACTGAGCATCCACTCAGTGGTTAAACCTCAGACAGACCAAAATCTAAGATACTTGCCTCTTCCACTGCTGAAGCAGTAAGTACTGTTAACAAAGTCAAAATAATCAAGCTCAGAAATCTAATAGAAAAGGCTGTTAACTGGTCCCGTGCCTGCAGAAAGTGCTGTGAGATTAATATGGACTGATTCTGTCAAGAATTCTCACAGTAACCACTCAGCTCAGCTGCACCAGCAGCGCTGTGGTTTCCCAGCAGGAGCAGGTCAGTAGTGGGGAGTTTGGAATGTCAGCAGGAGCTCTATGGAGTTCTGCACGTTTTGATACGTCCATGCAGTGCACAGAGCCTCTGCCCATCTGAGGTCAGGCTGATTCCCTGACACATTTCACAAGAAATGCTCCTAATTTCTGAAACTATTTTGATCTCATTTTTTTTCAAGTCAGACACCTGTATTTTGGGTATTGATTGGAAGACCTTCCAGGAGTTTTTTAAGTGGGCACATATTTCCCCCCCGCTCCCTTTTACTGATGCCTGCAGTGTAAATGGGATGAAACCCCAGCCTGTCATATGGAGCTGTCTGAGGAACAAGACATCCCAGCTTATCTCTGCTCTCGACTCCTTATCACCTGGCATCCCACAGGCTGGAAGCCTTTTCTGTTATTCCAGTCTATTGTAGAGGATGTATCTTCATTATTATTTTGACATTTTATCTGCATTAGCCCCCTACAAGCTCAAACTGGCAAGTTCTTTCTGAGTATAAAAATATGGTATATGCATATGCTTATTTTAACACATAGATTCCTGTAAATATTGTTATTTTTTTCTCTTTTTCTGTTTTTTTTTTTTTTAATTTCATAGGATTCATTCTACCTAACATTAGCTGGAAAGATACTTCTATAAATTGTCTTTCCAGGTAAGAGAGGGAGACGACAGTTTTTTCCATCCAAGCCCAGGCTCCTGTTCAGCCCTCATTTATTCTCCATGGATTACAGGGAGAGCTGAGACAGCCAGCTCAGTCTATATGCCTGAATCTCAGTCTGCTAATGTGAAGTGCATCTCACTCTCTTCCTGGTAAAACTAATCTCAAAACCTGAAAAATCAACACTTTCTAATTTTTTTTTTTTTAACTAAATTGTATCTCCACTGGGCTTTTTTATTTTCTTTAGCACAAGTCTAGGGATGCATAAGGATAAGGATTCAATTTGGATGAGCTCTTTGCTTTAGCAGGAGCTTAGGTACTATTCCAACAGAGCCCCAAGTATTTGCATAGCTGCATTTGGATGAATTTTGTCTCTTCAGCTTCTGCTGATGGAGATTGAGAACACCACTGTCGGACTGTTTTTAAAAACAGGCTGGAACCAAAAAAGTAAAGCATAATAGGCTTTACTCATTGTTCCTATTAACAACACCTAATTCTAACCATCTTCAAAATAATCATCAAGGTTGAAACAGCAGTTTAGATTCCTTCTACACTTAACAGAAAGATACAGGTACCTCCATAGGACATTTTTCCAGCACTAGTCTTAGGAAGAAATTAAATGACCCTCAAACACACTTGCTTTTCTCCCTTAACTGCAGAAGGAGGCACAAATGCTTCTTCAGACAAACTATCAAATTTTTAAGTAGCTAAAACTAGATAAGACAAATTTTAGTTGATTTAACTAGTAGGCATAATCCATCAGTTATACTTTCATTACACAAGTATTTACTCAATTCCCTCAGCGCAGCATCTCATTAACTGGAATTCATTTAACCATTTAGGACAGATGTCTGAGCAGCAACAAAAGGAGAGCTCAGACATCAAACGTGACTGAATGGATTCAGTGGCAATAAAATTCAGAAAATGCCTCTGTACAGCAACCAACCTGTCAGTCCTAGAGTGAGACAGTCCTAGAGTGTTCAGCCTCACAGCATCTCCCCTATGTTTCAGCAAGTAAAATTGGGATATTTTCATATCAATGTATTCTACCTAGGAGTGAGAGTACATAAAAGAGCTGATTGTTGGAGCATGTTGCTCAACAATAACTTACCTAACACAGAAGTATTGCTGTGTGGAATACTGCACAAAAATACCTAAGAAGTTGCTGCGGTTTCAAAAGACTGGAGAGAAACCTGCTCTTTTTGGGGAAACTGCGACACCTGCTGGTTTTTAACGACAAACCTAGAAATGCTGTATCGATACCAATTTCAGAAGAGGCTCACTGTGTGAGGGCACAAATGTGACTTTGGAGACCCAAATGGTGGTGACATCATTGCAGTGCATCAAGACATGAGTTGAATTTTTGGAAACCCAGTGAAGTCATCAAGATTTAAAAAGAATTTGAAGATCACCTTCACAAAAAAGCTTCACAAAACATCACGGATCATTGGAGTCTGACAGAATTACTCTCAAGATGTCGGAAGTCAATATTCAGAAAGAAAGTTTAAGTTCCATTTTCCGTGTTTCCTGTTGCCCTCCTACAATTGCACACATAAATATAATTTAACACTGCATTCAAAACATAAACTCTTCAGTTCTGCACTGAGAAGCAAAATCCTTGCAGAGAGAAGCAATAGAAACCAGCTAGTTGCTAGCAACTTTTACTAGTAGATATTTACTGATTAGGAAAACAATATCACAATTCACTAGGAGTGCTGGCCTGTTCTCAGGTGCCTGGTTTTAAAAAAAATGCTAAAAACAGAACAATCATGAGTGCAATCTTTAAAGATATGTTTCTTTTCACAAGCAAGGAAGTATGAGTTTGACATGCTCTGAATTGCTCTGCAGAAGGCTAAACACTTGCACATCTCCCAGCAACTGCTGTTTTATTTCAAACGTGTGTGAAGGCCTCTATTCATAAACTGTGTGCACAATCATATTCATGCATCACTTTTGGACATTTACAATGAAAGATGGCTCATAAAGACAAGAGGATGTTGTATTTTTAAGTGTGGAAATTAACACTGAAAATAAAAGTTTTCCCTTGCCCTTGAAGGGCAAAAGTCTGGACCCATTCTTCTTAGCTTAGAATTAAACTGAAATTACGTTCAGTTCTTTTATGACCTCCAGAGTGCTTTATTATTGAAGTATAAGGTATCAGGCCAAAAGGAATCAGGTACAGCCATGGTTGCAGGAAAACAGATTATTTTCTCATCCATTCAGGGTATAGTGAACAAAAAAAGTACGTTTTTCACTATTGGCAATGTGGCTACAGCTGAGGTCCTTAAGGAGCAGAGGGCTTTGCTGCAAAATCTGCTACTGTTTAACAGACCTCAGCAATACTGATTTCTAAACCAGAAAATTAACAGAAGGCTGCAAAGAATTAAATGTCTCCAACTGCACCTTTCAAGCATTCCAAAAAATTCATCAGCGTATTCTTGACACAGACCAGATAAAACATAAAGTTGACAGTCACAGAGTGCCATCACCTGAGACACCAAAACAGGGTTTTTTCTGCATTCTTGTCAGCAGCTTGTTTTAAAAAAAGCCCAAAAACAGGAGGAGAAAATAAGGAAGACTAGATAAAAAAACTTTGGAAAATGTCAGTACCCAGAATTATGCCCAGATGTTCAATAGGAAACCAGTCACTGGAAACCTGGAGTTGGCATCATTGTATTTTGATGCACAGCAGAAAGAACACTTCCAAGGCAGAACTGGCAAAGGACCAGCATCTGTTACCTGCTAATTAACACTTTAAACACAGCATTGCAGGTGGCTGAAACAGAACAATGCAAACCTGGAGCGTACTGGCATGCCGAACCTCGCTCCACTGGGAGGGATCTTGCTCCTTCCCTCCTTGCTGCAGAATCCATTCCAGAACCGCCTGCAGTCTTCTGCATTTGTCTGCTTCTTCATTGCCTTGACAGCCAGTATTATAGTTATTTAGATGTTGTGTAACTGTGTTACTTAATGTTTGCACAGTGCTTTGAATATGTGAATTGCTATCCAGCTATTCAGTGTTATTATTTCCATTAGGATGAACCATAAAAGCATAATGAAAAAGATGGTGCTTCCGTTGAATAACCTCCTTTAAAGAGGAATAGCAAATCTATCAGGTCTTGTCAAGATGTTCCACTACCCAAATATTTGAAATTATGTCTGCATTTGCAATACACACACACACATACATACATGTACATGTACATTATTTTATTTCAAAGATCATTATACTGGGTTAACTACTCCTTGAGTTTATTGCTATCAAAGAGAAAATATAAAATATGAATATAATAATGATTTTGTTAAGTCAAAATTTAATAGCATGTCTTAATGACAATATAAGAAAACTAACCTTGGAAATCAAAGTTAATGACATTCTTTGATGTTGCTCTAACTGTCTCAACTTTGCATCTTGTAAAGGTCAGACTGGTTTTATTGATTCAGAGAAATTAAGCAGAAAATTTGTACATTGTACAAATGTAATTATACTACTAACAGTTTAAGGGCATAAATTGTAATGTGTATACTGGAATCAAAATAAAATGACTTTTCTAATTCCGGGATAACTATTAACAAGAGTCTGCCTCTCAGTTTAAAACTAAGCATGTGATGAATTGTATCAGTATGACTACAATAGTATAGACTAATAATTTATGGTAGCTTAACTTTCTATATCAAGAATTCTGTGGGTTTGAAAAGCTACACAGTCAATCAGTTGGGGGAAAAAAAAAAAAAACCAACACCAAAACCAACCAGTTTTCCAGCCATAGGGGCATAGATAATTCCAATCCTCCTGGAGATTTTATCTCAGAGAGAAAGACTAGCTAGACTAAAGTTTCCTAACTTAAAAGTAATCATGATGGAATTCATTGAAAAGACACTCCAAAGAAGACTGGTAATAGTTACGGTGGATATAGAAGCATCTATGTTTGCACAGAGGGTTTTTTTATAATGCATGGAAAAAAAGAACAAACCTATTTGTTAGAAGCCAGTCCTTTTCTTCCAGCTATAGCTTTTCATCTAACAAGAGTTATCCCTCTCTTTACAATGCATGCTCCATTTAAAAAGATTGATAGATTAATATTACTGAAGTGATAGCTTCAAAGAACATGTCACATCTGATGACAAGGTATGCTTTCTTTAAAGACTAAATCAAATGAAACATTTACTTTTTAACACACAATCTAAGGGTCTCAGTTCACATTTGTAGGTTCAGAGGAAGTCTGGAAGTACCCATGGGGTGAGAATGCTAATGAATTGTCAGGTAAGCAGGAGGTTCTGAAAAAAAGTTGGCTTTCTTTAGTATTTAGTCCAATTTTTTTGGACCATAGGCTTAGAGAATTGATCAATATTTGAGAAAAAGAATTAATGTGAGACTCATGTAGATGTCTCCATCCTTCTGAAGCAGTCATTAGAGTCTCTGTTACAGCTGATAAAGGAAAATGGGCACTTTTAGAGATCATTTATCCCAATGTAGATTGTAAAATGAAACAGACAGACCTCCATATGGAGAGACTGGAATGAATAGTAAAATTATGAGACGAATGGATTCCACATTGGCTCCAATACCGTAATCAGTAATTAATTGTCATAACTGTGTGTCTAGAAGAGAAAACAAAATGTCTTGAACATTTTTGTGTTGTCTTCCTCTCACCACCTCAGTTAATAGAAAGAGCAGCCTTAGAAGAGGAAAGGCAGAGACCTTAAATCCCTACATGAAGCTGTCTTGATGGTTGAAGATTTATTCAGGAAATAGAAGCTGCAGTTTAACATCCCATCCCTGTTCTTGCCCAGCTGTCCTCACTTAGCTACTTGGCCCTTCCATAGCACAAGAGCCCTTGGGAAACTGCCCTGGCTGAGGGCAAACATCCAGGAGAACAGAACGGCTTCTCCTCTTTCTTCATTTTGGAAGGAAATAGGGAAAAAAATGCCCCAAAAGGTCAAAGCAAAAAAAGTTTCAAAAAGCCCCCAAACCCACACAAAAAAACAAAAGCTCTGTAATGAGCGGAATCTTCAGATTTGCTCCTCCAGCCTGGCCTCTGAAGGTACCCTTCATCAGACCAGTGAGATGGCTGATACATAAACACCATTTCTACCTCTGTCCTAGCATCCTTTCAGCCTCCATCTGGACTCTCTCCCCAGATTCCATTTCTCTCTGTTTGTTAGAGATGTTCATTTAACACATCCGGAATGAAATACGGAGTGAATCAAGCCTGTGTCACTATGAGGCTGTTTCCAGCCACCATTTTCACTCAGCTTGTTCCCTCTGCTTCCTGGACCTCCCCATGTGTTTCTTCACTAATCATTCTGTTGGCTTTGGGCATGGACTGGCTCTCACAAGCGATGTTCATATTGCTAAACAAATGGGTAGAACGGGGAAAACTCAAACCCTGGACCTGTAAACATCCACATCATTTATTATTTATTCCTGATTCTTATCCTCCTTTCAGTAGCAGTGTAGATATCAGCACAGTGACCATGAAATTCTTACTATGATAGTACAGATTGCTTCATAAGCTCTGCCTGAACAAATATTCAATGATGCTTCTTCATGCAGGGAGCTCTGAAGAGCTCAACCTTCCTTGCAGAGCTTTACACTTTCATTTCTAAATGAAACCCCTGACAGCCTTGCACATCTGCCTGAAGATCTCTGCAAAACACAGGGTACAGTGTGGTTTCTCCTGTGGCTGAAGGTCACATCTCAATCAGTTGAGGAAAAGCCTTTATGTTCTTCCAGATGCTTTTTGTGCACAATTTCAAATGGGCTGAGGTAACCTCTGTCTTTTCCTTAGACTAAATACTCTGAAACAGCAATAAGCTGTTGAAATTCAAGTCATATCTTCCATCAAAGAGATTACTTCACTGTGCTCAGAAACGCTGTCTGGGGACAGCCAAAAAGGAGAAGTATTTTGCTGATCTTCTGGCACCTTTAGGAACACTAATGAATCCATCATGGGAAGGTCAGAAAAGGCAGCACCACACCACTTCCAAGTCACTGCCACAGGAATACAGGAATTATTTTAATCTCAAAAATTCTCCTTCAGATTTTCAATTTAGAGAGGAGCTGCCTTTGGCAGGAACCATGCAAGAGAGGCTTGGTCTGAAATAATTTAGCTTTGTGGAAGGATGGAGCAAAGCAAGTGGAGGGAGAGATGGAGGGAGAAGCTGTAGTACGTATAAAGTCACAGGCTTTATTTCCTCCACACCTGTTATGGGAGGAAGTTAGAAGGCACATCCTTACTGCAGAGAGAGTTCCTCTGAGAACATATAATCCAAGAAAGCTGTCATTTTTCAAGTCTCTCCGGCTGTCACTGTGCTGCTATTAACTCTGACTCAGTTCCAGCATTTCTGCATCAAATGGTATTAACACCAGCCTTGTGAAAATTATTATTTCTTTGTTATATCAAAAAGTTATCAAATACATGTTATTCCTTTTATCTAAATATTTTCTCCTATTTGGTTTAGAAGCAAGCAGGAAATAAAGGAAGCAGGAGAAAGACAGTTCTGAGAGCACAGAACTGAAAACTCAAATGTTTATTGTAGAGAGATGCTTATGTAGAGGTATGGGCAGGTATGAAAAAAAGGTGTCATTTATCAAAGAGTACTAGTGGTTAAGCTGAAGATGCCCATTGCAGAGGGGTTGGACTAGATGACCTTTAAAGGCTCCTTCCAACCCAAGCCATGCAAGTGTTATGTGATCAGTCGGGTGGTTCTGAGGCAACCCTGAGGTGGCACATTCTGCAAAGCCCATTTTACTTTTAAGGCAAAATGAAGGAACGGTGTCCAGTTACCCTTTTCTACAAGATGTCACTAAAGAGAGTTATACATGTGCTTTCAGAGTAGAGAAATGTTCTCAACAGCAACAGCCGACATTTTGGGGCTCAGTAAAGTGAAATACACTTTGCACTAGGTAACAGTAGGATTGGAGTGAATATACCCATTTCTTCTCAGCATGCCTGTGTGAGTTGAAGCATAAAATAGATTCTGCCTAGATTCCTAATCTGGAATGTATATTAAAATTGTTTAGATGTCATCAGTAACTAATATAAATTGTAAGTCAATGGTTGGCATAGAGAGCTTTTAAAATCTTAACTCATAGGACAGATTATCTCAGCAATTAGCCCACAAATTTTTTAGTGAAGAATCAGCCAGGTATTCTTCCACCTACTGATAAGTTTAAGGTCCAAATAACACGATGAAGGATATTGGGGCTTTCTAGTGAGGCAAAGTTCAGCTTGTTGAATGACAACTCTGCAAGCTGTTTTTTACACTAGCTCTGCAGGAGAAAGTACTAGACAAGGTCATTTGGAAGATATGCATCAGCCAATCTCCTACCTGTGTATATTGCTGCTCAAAACATCTCACTGGGGTTACTGTTCTTCACTTATTTCCTGTTCTTATTCCCCCACTCTAGTACCTCTACTCCAACCCTCTCTATCAGCTACAAGAACCAGAGATTTTCAAATTCCAAAGTGCATCAGAAATCTGCAATTGTGCAGCGATGCCTAGGACTTCTGCCAGTGCAAAAGAAATCAGATTCTGTTTGAATAGCTGCTGAAGGAGAAATACAGTCATTTATCACATAGAAATGCACTAAGCTCTCTCCTGGCAGCCCAGTGGTTTGCATTCTATGTTGTGTCATTAGCCTTGTCTTCTGGAAACACTCAGAAAGTAGGAAGAGTGAATTCCACAGTATCCAAAGGAATTTTACAAACAATTAACCTGTTATTAGTGAGGATGGCAGGGAGCTTCACATCCCACCACACATGTGGTTGTCAGTAGGTCTGAGTAAGAGGGCAACTGCGGTCTTTTTCTTTGGACCTGGCACACCATGTCCTCTCTGGGAGCCCTGAGCACTCCTTTGCCCCTGAAAGCAATCATTTCTCTTCTGTCAGATAGTTATGATGAGAAAACCATTAGGAATATTGTGGGTGTTTCACCACATATTTGGTTTTCGTGGGATACTTCCGGATTGAGGGAAAAACACGGCTTAACATAGAAATTGTAAAGGAAGGTTATATAACCTCCCCACATATATAACAGTTCATTTTATCTATTTTCAGGCTTAAGAGAAATACTTTTGTTCCATATCATCCTTGTCTCTGTATAAATTTGTCAGTGGGAATGTGACAGTGTCACTCACTCCAAGGCAGCACTATCTCAAGGAATATTTTTCAAATGTTATATCCCAAGAAAATTAAGTTCCCTGACAACACTCCACCCTTAGAGAGGTCACTCGCTGTGTAGAAGCAGACACAGCTTCCACTGTAATCAGTTGTCTGAGGACTTTTCCAGAAGTAAATCTCTCAGAGCCCTGAAAATGCTTGGTGCTGTACAGCTGAGGCATAAGATGTGGTCTCTGTCTAAAAACATTAAGGAAATTTGAGATAGAAGTTGTGTTCAACACTTAACGCGTCATAGTTCCAGGCAAACTTGGGCTCTATGGTATATTTTCATATTTCATTTTGAATGTACTTAATTTATTTTATGGCTGCTGCTTGGTATATGTGTGTATGCACACATAGATATTTATGCATATATATGTATATATATGTGTATAGATGAGTATATATATAATGTGTGTGTTGGTACTGACTACTTGCTGAGAATCCTTCCTGAGCATGTTATGATTTTAGCAAAGCCTGTGAAAGAAAGACAAAAAGATGGAGTCACGAAATCTCAGGTCAAAGAATTTGCTTTTGTAGAATTAAAGAACAGAAAGTAGGTTATTATGAAGACTGGAAATAGAATTAAAAATAAAATAGAAAGAAAAGGATGGAAAATTAGATTTTTTGGCTAAATATGTTGTCTTCTTTTCTCTAAAGGCTACCAGAGAACTTCACAAGATAGATGGTTTATATTTCAGACAGTAATACTTTCTATAGTCTCCCCAAAACATATCTCTATCCCAAAGGGTACCTGTTCTCCCTCTATTATCCTAATATGAAACAAAATTAATTCTGACTGCATGAGTAGAAAATTACTGTAGTGAAAATCTCCCATGACAGTAAAATAGCAACCTTTAAGTGTCTCAACATATCAGTGAACTCAACACTTTCATTTTCTCACAGATTTGAATTGGTGTCTTTGCTATTACTTGTGTTAAAAGAGCTTCATAGTCATTTTTCAAGGCAAAAAATGGGTCCATGAGCACTGTTAGTCCATAACCCCAACACGGACACATTGAAAGAAATTTCTGAAACAGCCAAGTGCCTGCTCAAGGAAACAGGAGAATTAAGACCATAATCCAGGGTGCAGATGATTCTCAATTCTGATAAAGATGTAATTTCCATGTTCCTTTCTCCTCTGGTGATCTTAAAACATTTTTAAGGGGGGAGTGCCATCCTCCTCTCCACCTTTTATATATCTGGCTGCAGTTTAGGGCAGTTTTGCAGAAAGCCAGTCTGCCTGTTTCTAAGTCAAAACATATTTCCACGTCCTTTCATGATAATTTAAGGGAGGGGAACAACACTCTCTGTATATTATCCTGGTCCACATCTCCAGTTAGAACCCAAGTATCCAGAAAGAGAAAACTGTTGGTATAGTTAAACTGCATATAGCAGTAGACTGGAACTAGCTCTGCTAGAAAGATACTCCAGTGAAAATCCTTACTCCCAAATTACTCCTTTGCCCAGAACTGACTCACATAAAATTGGAAAATAATCTGGGGAGAGTCTTCATAAACATTATGGTCAAAAAGCTTTCTCTTCACTGATGGTGAATTCAAAACTTTAAGTAGTATTTGGCTTACACATTTGATAAGAGCTTTAATGGAAGGACCTTTCCCATAGTGTATTTGAATAATAAAGAGAGAAATGAGGCATTTACAGGGCAAAAAATAATACACATTTTTCACTGTACTTACTGTATTTTTAACATTTTCTGTCATTGTTTGTAAAATTCACAGTAACAGGGCTGTTTCGACAATTGAACTTTCCTCAATGACTTTGTCAACTTCATTGTCTTTCAGAGTTATTCAAATATTCTCAATTAATATTAGAGTAATGAGAATTTTGGAAAGCAAAGATTGTAGTGAATATTTGATGAAGTAATGGTATGTCAACAGGCTAAGAATGACTTGAATAAGGAAATGAAATTTGGGTAGGGAATTAAACTATTAAAGCAGAAAATGTCTAATTAAATGGAAACCATGCATTAAACTTCACTTATTCTCTACATAAGAATTCTTTTTCAAATTTTATTTAAGTAATATTATACAGCAACATATAATTAAAAATCTAATACAATATTCAAATTATAAAAGGCATTCCACTTTTAACTGGAAAAACAGCTTATGTGAGTGATTTCCATTAACTGAAACAAATACTTTCACTATCAAAATGTATTTGATGTTGTATGTTCAGCATACAGAACACAGAACTGATTTCAAGGAAAAAGTAAAAACAATAAGAAAATGCATTCACAAGTGTATGAAGCATTTACACTTCTTCTAGATAGTAGAGGAAATGCTCTCAGCTCCTGAATGCTTCATAAATGCTAGCATGCATATTCATATTTCATAAAGTTTATACCCAAAAGCTCATCGTCTGCTTATTATTTACTGAATGTCACTCTCCCAGTTAACACATTTCAATAATTCAGTCCCAAATCAGAAACAATTGAACATGACTTGCATTTGCGAAAGTCATCTGAGGATAGTGGAGGGACTGATGGCAACGCTTGCCAGCCCCTCCTACCAGTGACAAGGATGACAGATTGGTCACCCTATTTTCCAGCAGAAGCTCATAGAATCACAGAATTGTAAGATCATAGAATCCTAGAATGGTTTGTCTGGAAGGGACCTTAAAGATCATCTAGTTCCAACCCCTCTGCCACTGGTGGGGATGTCTTTCACCGGACCAAGTTGTTCATACCCCCATCCAACCTGGCCTTGAACAATTCCAGGGATGGGGCATCCAAAACTTCTCTGGGCAACCTGTGCCTGTGCCTCACCACCCTCTGATGGATTCCTCCTGATAGACATTGCACCCTCCTGTATCTAGGCTCCTTTATCCTGATACCCAGCCTTGTCCTCAAATGAGACAAACAATTCAAATGCTGTATCAGCAGTCCTGGTGTCACTGTAATGTCTCAGAGCCCAAATCACAGAGTAGGATGGTGGTGTGGCTGATTAAACAAAGAACAGAGACAGGTTTCCTGTCTCATCTTCATAACTGAGTGTGTGATCACCGAAAGAAAAACTCAGGAATTGTTTTTTGGTTAAGAATAACTTTTCCAAGGAGTAGGAATCTTTGTTCACATTTGAGAAGTGATTTCAGGTCTAAAAAGGTACCTGAAAAAAACATGAAAATAATTTATTTCTTCATTTTTAGGTGAAGAAATGTGATTTTTTTTTCAATTCAAAACCCTTTTTAAAAATTCTGTTTTTATTACTATGGGTAATTTTATTCTCGAGTGGAAAACTTGACTGCTTGAATATCAAAGTGAAAAATCTGTTAGAATTACATATTTATAGCGTACTTACAATCTACCAACCACACAAGCCACAACAACTAGCTAAAGAAGGGAGACATAGGTAGTCTTAAACTGCAGCTTCCTAGCAGTTCAAATTCTACCAAGCTATTTCCAAGCATGCACACGAGTGACCGAGAAGATCTTAAGAGTGAGACTTCTGACCGAGTCATGAAGATATCTTTCCCAAACCTAACATGTCTGAGGGAGAGCTCAGAGGAATTTGCTTGAAAATTTTATGATTGCTGCCAAAAGCTCTTATATTTTTAAGTTTAATCAATTTCTCACTGGTTGTTTGGTAATTTCTTACATCATCCTAAATATCCAGACACTACTATATTCCTATAAAAACTATCTGGAACTCATCCCACGGTACACACAGAAACAAAAACTGATAGCAAATTCTTCTCAGAACACCTGTAAAGTCAGGAACATGAATAACTAAAGATCAGAATAGCAAAAATATTTTAAAAATTTTTCTAGCTGGCTAGCATAAATACCCATGTCGCCCCAAACCAATTTTTCTAGTGGAGTTTGCATCTCCAGATCCGCACTAAAGTGCTGAGTACACCTAACACATTTGGGGCATCAGGGAATTTAAAGACTGAGAAAAGCTGTTGTGGGAAGAACATAATTGTGGTTAATACCAAATGAGATCAAAAGAAACCCATCAGTATGAAATGGGCTGTGTAGAATATCTCCCAGTATAGCTATTGCATTAATGAGCATGCAGTTTCATGAAGCCAAGTTGTTAGACACTGGACTGTGATACTAATTACACCCTATGAGATATAAACATAGAAAAGCTGCTCTGAATCCTGCAGTAAGTTAACATGTAGATGTAGATTCACCAGGAAGATAATGGTGTGAATCTCCTTGCTCCCCAGGTTCTGACATGTGAGAGTTAATATGCATGGATCAAAAAGAAAAAGGGGCAGTGAAGTAACATCATGATGGATTGAAATACATTTGCTGATGTGAGGAAGAGTTCTTCAGCTCTGGAGCACAAAGCCAGGTCAACCATGCATGATTCAGGATATCTTATGATGGTAAAAGCACCTGAACACAGGAAATTCGGACCTAAGATTCAGCTAGATACAGGCAGGAACTGCAATTCACTCTCTGCTAGCTATAAGAGATTTTCTAACTCTAACACCTCTGTATATGGCCCAGTCTACGTCTGTAAAACAAACCAAATCTATCCAAAACTTCTTCTGTGAGTGTAACACACTTCCAGCAGCACGTGGCTGGAAGCTGTTACAGCTGCCTGGCACCAGCATAGCCAGACTCAAGGCTCTTCCGAGAGCACTGAGGAAAGATTGTTATTCCTTTAGACTCTTCTTTAGTGACTCTTCTAAGTCCCAACAGACCTTTGGTCTTGCCCATTAGAGACTTTCAAATGTCTTCTGAGACCTATAGGAGAGGACAAGGGGCAATGGTTTTAAACCAAAAGAGAGTTGATCTAGATTAGATATGAGGAAGAGGTATTTTATAATGAGGCTGGCACAGAGTGCCCAGAGAATGCTGGATGTGCCATCCCTGAAAACATTCAAGGTCAAGTTGGACTGGGTTTTGAGTAACCTGTTCTAGTTGAAGATGTCTCTGATCATGGCAGGGGAGTTGGACTACATGGCCTTTAAAGGTCCCTTCCAACCCAAAATGTTTTATGATTCTACAGTTCTACAATGCTGCAGATCTGTTTTCAGTTGTTTGAGCTCAACAAATACACAACAGTATCACCAGCAGAAGTACAGGATATTCAGGACAAGGAGTCAAGACAGAAGAGATCAGGCAAAAAACCACTAGGATTTCTCTAGCATAGTTCATTCTGACCCAAGGCCACAATTTTCTCCTTTTCTTATCATTATACTAGTTTGGCTGGTTATTTTTGTGGAGCAATTTTTTTCCTTGCCCATTCAAATTATTGGCAATGTATAAGCAAACTCCATCTCCATTCCCTTATCCTTTTTGGAAAAGAACACATCATCTGTTTTCTCTTTGCATTGCAACAAAAGTGCTGTAGGAAAATGCAAAGGAAAAAGTAGAATCTTCCCTGGGTAGATGTCCAGATTGCATCCTTAATATGACATATTAGCTGTCATGCATGTCATTGATGTTTCTAAAAGCTATCCCTACTTTTCAGTATTGTCTTGCTGTTGCCAAGGAGTCTTTTTGTAAATACTTGCTTTTGGAAAAATATAGTGACAAAACATTTTCCAGGTTTCTATGACTGCTGCAGTCTAATTTATTTTGATTCGGTCTGTGTTTACATCTGCTTTCAGTCTTCATGTCCCCTCCTTTGAGAATCCACCTAGCCTATGCTAATTTCCAAAAAATTGATTGGGAATTTCATGTTACAGTCTTCCTCTAAAAAAAAAAGGCATTTGATTTTGTCATTCTTCCGCCTGAAATATTTGTGAAGTACAGGATATAACTGTAGCAGATGTGAATAAGAAACAGAGCTCCCAAGCCATCTATGATACACAGTTATTTCACTGGGATAAGAAGAGCCTTTCCTTTCATTGCCTCATCATATTGTGTTCCAGCTCTTGGCTAGTATTTCCAGTAAACCTCACAGACCCATATGAACCATTGGAGCAAAGTCACGTATTTTAAACCTCCATTCAGCAAAACACAGAGTGCCTTTAATGCTAACAAAATTTAAACGTGAGATTAAATCACTTTGAACAGCATTCTCAAAGTTATCTTCCCACTTCATAGTATCTTCCCTTGCATATTTGACATTTGACATATTTTTAGCTGTAGATCTAATTCCAAGTCCATGGCTAAAATCCTGGGTGTGTCTTTTTAATCATCCTTAGTTATAAATCAGCTGAAAAGATTCATACAATGGGTGAACACGAAGCTCACACCTGCAAAAATGCATGTTTATTGCAGATTTCCTCATCCCTGGTCAAGTGTCTAAGTACAAATCCATGTCAGCAGATGTTGCCCCTGACAGCCATGCAGTTTGAAGCTGCTTGAGATTTCCTGAAAGCATTTTCTTCAGGGGAAAAATAAAAAGTAGAAGCAAAGAGAAGTCTGTTGTGTTCCTCTCCAGTCTGTTTTCACAGGCAGTGACACTCGACTATTCCTGCACTGTAGCATAGTAACAAGGAGGTTTCTCCCATCTGGCCTCAGCTGATTCAAACATACCTTTCACTCTTCTGGCTTTTCACCCCAGTTCATGACATGAGGAGAAGAAGTTGTGCATGTCACTAACTCTCCACTCTGATTTTCATGTGAACTGTGACAATGGATGAGGATCTGTCTAGGCTTTAGATTTGGTTGAAAAATTCCATTGTCCTTTGAGGAGAAACAGCCTTTGCCCTTTCTATGCATTTTTACAATGATTTTTGGGGACATATAATTCAGAGGGTGTCAATCCGCTGATTTTTACAAAATTTAACATGTATTCCAAAATTTTCACTGTTCTAAATAAAAGCTGATTTGAAAGGCAAAATATGCATAATTGCAGTGATTTCTGTTTTTTCTCTTTACTGCTTCTGTGTTTCTTCATTTACTGCCATGTCTCCTCCATTTCCTATGTCCCTCTGTTTAAATATGAAGTTAAATAGTTTCCAGATGCAATTTTACTGCTCCCTTACCCACATAATGAAAACTAAAAGACACTGTAGAATCCCTGTTGAGGCACCACTATCAATAAGTTTGGCAAACAACCGCCATAAAGTCTTTTTATTGCTCTGATGATTTAAAAAGTAAGTCATCGAGAACTGAATGACGTGCAATAATGGTTTAATAGTAACAGATTCACTTTGGGGGTGTCATGACATGTCTTGAGAACTTTTGTTTAAAATATGCATAAAAATACACAGGATACAGTTTGGCAAGTGAAACTTTTCATAGGCTATAAACTGCAATTAGTCTGTGGCTTAATCCAGTTATATTTGTGTGATAAACAAGGCTGTTGAGAAAAATCACACCATATTTATTCTTAAAGCAAAATACTTATACAAGCTTACTTCCGTTTTCTTTAGCCTTTCAATAAGGCCAGTTTGCACCTTTTTGGTTTATAATAACAAGCAAAAAAAAAAAAAAAAACTAAACCAAAAAACCTCCCAGATTTTACATTCTATATTGCAGCAAATTTGATGCTTTTGTCAGAGATTATTTACACCTAGAACTCAGAGTAAAACAACAGACTCTAGAAGACTAAATGAAGGAGTTTATCTTTCTAATCCTAAATTTTAAATGTAGGAAAAGTTTAAGATTCAAAGTCACCTATGTGAGTTTGTCTAACAAATAGTTACTCTCTCTCATAGTTTTTTCCATGAGGACTTTATTTCTCCCTTTAAACAAAATAGAAAAGATTTTGGAGTTGTTGGTCCAGACATACTATATTTTTACTGGATAGTAAATATTCTTGAAGCTTACCTTGGACCAGGTAATGGTTTTGGAAACAGAGTATGGATCATAATACCAAAACAGATGGAAAACATTAATTTCTGTATGCAAATTTTTTCATGTAAGCCCCATATTTCTGAATGTATTCTTAGAATGGTAACAAGTACACCTGATTGGTGTAAATGAGGTCAGAATTCAAGTCAGGGAGTAAACCATTTCCCTTCAAAACAGTGTAGTATCTAAGGATTTACATAAATGGAGAAGATTGTACTGGGCAAGTGATTTTCGAAACGGGAGAGTAAGAATGAGATTTTAACATGAGATTTTAAAAAGAAAACAAAACAAAAAGTAACATTAGTAGAAATCAGTAAATTGGTAAAAAAACATTCAGTAACAAGTTCAGTCCTCCTAAAATCCCCATCTATGTGCACATGGAAGGGCAGAGGAAGGCAGTTACCTGCCCACAGCTTCTCCTCAGGAAGGTTGCTCTCCAGACCTGCACTCCAGACCTCTTGCCTTGCAAAGTTGCACCTCAACCAGGACATGGCAGTCCCTGGGCCTCCAGCTTCACTCATACAAGAGAATATAACCTGAAAAGTCCAGATTTCCTCCTTTTCATTCTCTTGGTTCTCCAATTTACTTTCTTCCACACTCAGTCCAGCCTCAGGTCACTGCAGATTTTGAGCTATTCCTTATTCTCCAGATGAACACCAGCTCTCGCTGTATGACACCAGCTGGATTCTCCCTTGAACAAGACCATGTTACAGCATCCCCTTATTTTGTGGTGCAAGTTGAATCAGCACTGGCTTGACCCAAGGTGAAACTTGTAGCAAAAACCTGTAGCTGCTGTCAGAAGAGAAGCATTTCTGTTTTGTCAATGATGCTTCTGTTACTTGTTTTCAGAAAGAATCAAAAAACCATTCTCTTCAGTCTGAAGGCTTTCCCTTCCCTTTTGCTATTACACTCAAGGTTTTTTAAAGAAAGGACTCCTTTTCATGGAAGTCTCAGCCTCCCCAAACACTTCTGATTTTCCCATTTGCAGTCATTTGAATGAAATTAGCCACTGGTACAGGAATCTTTCAACATCTGGCATTTAAGGAAAATAGCGTTGCAGGAGACAGAAAACAGTTTTAAAAATTTTTGTAGAGTAGAACACATCAGTCTGTGAAAGAAGTGCTTACAGTGTTGAAGGTCATACGAGGTCTCAGCTTCCAGTGCAAGTCTATATCCTTTTCACTAGGATTATAGAGACCTGTCTTAAAATTTAAATGCTGCCGTGGAAACTGTATACATTCTTTTACTCAGCTGGAAAAGTATTCAACAAAAATTTCTGCTCCAAACATATTTTTGTTTTATCTCACCCCATTGAGACTGTAAAATTGAATTGGTACAGCTGCTTGAGATGGCCATGAGGAGTTGCAGCAGCAGGATGCAATCTGCTTAGGGCATCTCCCATACTGAGACGTGGAGATACATGCCTTATATGACATCATTTTGCATATAGATGTCTATATGAATGAGTCACTAACAAATGATGTAATTAGAGAAGCAGCATTACAAAACACTCGTGTGGTTTGTAGTAAATTACAAAATACATATGTAGGGCCATACTTGGTAGATATTTCCTAGTTAGACCATTAAACATGTTTATCCTGGTAGTCCCAAGACAGACCACAGTATAACATACATGAATTGGTCAGAGAAAAACACACATAGCTTCTCATTTCCCATCCATCAAGGCCCATGAAATTAGAAGCAATAACATAGTGCAATAGATAAAGGATTTATTAATAGTCCTCAAGGGAGAAACTCACATTGCTGAGTGGACAGTTTGACATACATATTCTTTTCCATATCTAGTTCCTGGGAACCTGGGGAAAAAGCTATTGACTAGATAGAGATGAAGTCTGAGTAATTGCATTATGTCACAAATTTATGCCTAGCATCTGGCGATGATTCTGTCTCCAAAGTAAGAAGCTCAGATATGACAACAATGAACAATGAATCTGATTCTCATCCTCATTAAATTGGGACTACATTGCTGTAATTTCAGTCTATTTTTTCTCCTAATATTCAGTCATTCTAATATCAGCCGATTCAGGATGTGAATAGCTAATTAGATTTGCGTGATGTCATGCATCCCAAAGAAGAAGCTGAAATTTGCCTGAATTCTTCTGAAAAAAAAAAAAAAAAAGTAAAGCTAAAAGAGTCAAGACGTACTGCTCTGTAAATAAAACTGGTTTTCATATTCTAATCAAGTGGAACAGACAGTTTTGTGCCTCCTGAGTAACTGCATGGTTTAGGTCACTGACTGGTTTCATTAAAGGTCAAGAGACAATTTTCATATAGAGGCTCTGAAATATTAGAGAAGTTAATTTGTGAATCAGGTACTCTTTGGTGTGACAGCCTCCATCACCAGATGTGTAGCAGCTAGAGGTGTTATCTTCTACAGCTGCTTGTCCAGCTATCCCACTACCCAATTGTATAAAATCTCGTGGCTGCCTTGCCGATCAGGGCCTACTAAAAACACTGAGTAACAGTAATTTGAATCGGAATTAAGCATTTGGAGTGACGAGGCAAAGTTGGTTTGGACCTCAAGGCATACTGTAAGTGTTAAATATCACTGCCATGTTGGACAAAGAGATGCTTTAATCTACTAACACAAGATATATCAGTGAACAGGTCAGGTCATACACAGAGAGAGTTTCATTCTGTTTCAGTCTCCCTTTCTGAACAGTTTCATGAGTACTTGTTTCCTTTTCCAGCCAACTCACCTCAAAGCTTATGGTCAAAGCAAGCACAGAGCTCCCAGAAATTTACGCTACTTTGCCTTGAAGGGAAAATGTTTATTTGAAAGCAAAGACTTTTCGGAAATATATTTCATAGAATCATAGGTCCATTAAGTTTGGGAAAGACCTCCAAGATCATAGAGTCCAACTTCTGTTTTCTGAAAACACTGTCTTTCCTTGATATGGGATAAGGATATGACATTTGTTCTCTTGGCCACAGACCTTAAGATATCTATCATTGCTAATTTTGTAGACATAAGACCTTCTGCAATTGTATTAGCATCATATTTTTAGCTGCTTTGTTCTCACACAGACAAGAATCTAATTTTAAGAACAGGTGGTCCAATTACAGTATAATTTATGAGATGATACTTCAATATTATTTTGGATTATAGCAAGTAAATCACAATCCTAGTCCTTCCAGTGGCCACAGTGGTACTACTACTGACAGCAACAAAAGTCAGCTGAGGTCCAAAGGGAATGGCAGAGCCACTGTTCACCTGGGCATCACTTCTACCAAGAGAGATTTTCATACTTATGCCTAATTGATTTCCTGTAGACAGTTAAACACTAAGTAGATAAACAAAATGGAAAAGTCCCTGATTCCACTTATGGGTGTGGTTTGAAGGTAAATAGATTGCATTCGAACTGGTGTAAGAACCATCCAGGGCCCATTTTTTCTGTATTGAATCGCAGGGCCCACAACATTTTCTTCCTTTCAGATCGTACATTAAGGTATTTCTCATTACATTGGGCAGTCTCCCTCAGTCTATATCCTGCTTACCCTCACATCTGTCTTTCAACTGGCAATGTCAGAATCACAGCAAGTCCATTAGTAAAAGAAGTTCATTCTTGACAATTTCAGGTACTTAAAAGCTTGCTGTTGGTTCCATTTTGTACACTGGAACAATGCCAGCTAGACTTGTGCAATAAAAATACCAGCACTGAAATGAGGGCGCTTTATCAGCTAGAGAAAGTAGTAATCAGGACTTCAATCGGGGTTTGTAGAACCTTATGGAAGGAATGGGTGAAATGAATGGGTCTTCTACTTTGATGTTAGAGGAATCCTTTGTAATATACCCAGACCTGATTTTTTTGTTGCCCCTATTTTGCTTTGTAAAACAGGGAAAGTCCACTAAACAGACCTGTAATGTTCTGTATTTGCACTGACATAAACAATATCAGCTTCCTTTTATGCAGATTGCCTATGATTTAGTTGACAATAAAAACCTTTGACCATCATTAGAAATCTGGTCTGCACACTACATTTGCATTCTGCTGTTGTAGGATGGATGTCGTCAGCACTTTCCACAGGTGCATCAGGTCTCGGTACTCACCAACAATATGATCTTTTATTCACACCACTGACAGGATCAGTAAAAACCACAGATTCTTCCCTCTCACGGGTTACTGGGGAAGCTGATTTCTTCCAAAGATAGAGAAGAAAAAACAAGAGAACACGTGCAACAAAAAAACCCTTCACAACACCACAAAAAAAAATAAAAATACGCCTTTAATGCCCTTCTTTTTTCAGAGAAATGGAAGCATCCACAATCCAGTTAAAGGTTAAGTAAATCACTTCAGTCACAGCCTGGTATCAGCCTTACCTCTCTTTTGGATGGCTTCATTCAAAGAGTAGTTTTCCTCCTTTGTGCCGCTTCTAGTAGCTGATAAGTCTGCTCCTTTACCTGGACTGTTCCCTCTCCACAAGCCTAGCACCTTCTACACTACACAGTTCCTTTTCTTGACATGCAGTGACGAGGGACATGTTGTGACAGGGCTCCTCAGGCGTAGCTGAACTCAGCCATCCTGCTGCCCAGGACCATAGGCTGAGCTGTGGCTGACTCTGTCTCAGTGCATCCCCTGGGTCTGTAACCTGACAGTCATATATATTTCAGTTTCTAATCACATATCTCTTTCTCTCAGCCATCTGCTTCCCCACATTTCCCCTACCACTGATTTTGCCTGAATTGAGACTACACGTAGCTGTAATTCTAATGTCACTTCAGACCAATCTCAGCCCATTCCCCAGAGATCTTGTTTGTTCATTGCCTGTCAAGGTTCACATTACATAAAAATGGTGGGCCTGAATTAGACTGAAGGTTAGTCTCTCTGACACCATGACAGGTACGTAGCCTCCAACAATCTCTCAGATTTTTTTGAGACACACTGGGATGGTATTCAGGTTCCTAAATATAAATGCCTGCTGCTGTTTCAGGTCCCTATGTATACCTTGCTTGGCAACCAGCTATTTCTCCAGGAGGTCACGGGTCTTCCAAAGATCCAGTGGCATATCTGCCAACTCCAGGCAGATGTGTCATGTATTTTAAGATATCTGGTTCGGGCAATAAGTCCCAGAACTCATATCTTTATGTTCAATATTCTTTGATAAATTTCTGGTCTATGCACTTGCCTACTCTTTTTAATTACACAGTTTTAGCTCTAAGAAAATCTTACAAGAAGGTTCACAAGATTTAAAAAAATGACATGCTTTTGTTAGTTATGAACGTGCTATTTGCAGCTAACCTGTAGCTGAAGCAGAGGCTTCTTACAGCCGTAGGACAGATGCACACAGGTATAGTTAATACTTGCTTTCTTGCCTTAAACTCACACTTCAGCACAAAAATACCATCATCATCATCATCAAAGCATGTTGTCACATAGCAGTGTATTATAAGGTAAGTTGAAATTTAAATAATAGCCATAACCGCAAAACACAGATGGTGACTTGAGATACGGCTTTAACGATGAGATCCACAAAAAAATATGTGCAAGTACTAAAATCTGCAAGAGGAGAACTAAGGATATGCACAGGGCAGGAAGGGTATCTGATAGAACTAGAATTCCTGTACAATAAGCAAAACCACTACAAGACCTGATCCCAAAACCAAAACATCAAGAAGAGAGTATCACCCTTTTTGTTTCGGTTACGGGGCAGAATAACATAAAACTTCAAGGATGGATGAGAAAAAATAGGAAACACAGCCCATTTTAGTTCTGGTTTCCCACATCAGAGAGTTTTGAGGATTGGGCAGCTCAGTCTCAGAGACTGAGGACCATCAGAGACCACAGCAATCAATCCTAACTGAAACTGCATCTGTTCCACATGTATTCTCACAGCTAGTTAAGAATAAGTTCATAAAAGACAATTTTGTTCTACATGTGGTGATAATGAAATTCTTTTCAATGTCATTCATGATTTTACAGACCTCCATCAATTCCCACTCTTTTCTGTTTAAAGAGCCCTTGCCTATTTATTTGTTCAAAATATAGAAGACAATTTTTGACTTTAAACATCTGTAATCTTTTTCTAAACTTTTTTAAGTTCTGCTATAGCTTTTTAAGATGGAGGAAATAGAGTTGCTAAAATTTCAACTCACCACAGCCTAAATGGAGACGCAACAACATACATAGCTGTTGATTCTGTTCTTTCCTTACTAATTCCTAACAGCTCACTCGCCGTTTCGGCTGCTTACAGTATTTCTTGTGGGTATGGCAGAACAGACCTTCCCGTCTGGAATTGTGAGGTGTTAGTTAATTGCTGCCATTTACAGGGTTTGTATATCGCATTGCATGGACTTCCCCAATTTACAGATGAAGTTAAGATCATATTTACCCAGTGTAGGATTAACACTTTCAGTTGCAAGTAACTTAAAACAGGAATTTTGCCTAACTGAATAACTAGCTCAGTTATTCTCTCTGAACTTGACTATAAAAGTGGGAGAAAGAAAAGAGATATCCAGAAGGGAGCATAACTTTTTCAGAGTGTTCACATAATACTACAGAGAAAAAGGGCCATGGGGTTTTTTAGTATAATTCTGGCTGCATGTTGGAATGCAAACAGCATCATATCCCCTTACAATGAAAAAGTAATTCATGTAAGTGAGACCAAGAGGTGTATTTATATTCCTTTTCACTGCTGGTTTTAATACACAGTTCCTTTTGGAGTTTGCTTGGTTTCTTTGAGTCTCGGTCCTCCACATGCTTCCCAGGAATCAGCACTCTGTTATTGCATATTCTATTCTTCCCACCGCTCTGCTGGCTGTAGGAGCTCAATATCATTAAGTTTCAAATTATTGTTCATTATGGAAAACGTGCAAAGAGGAAAAAAAAAAAAAAGGAGAACTGATTGCAACAGAGTTTGTAGAATACTGTATGCACAACCCATTGATTCCACAACTGTTCGAGAGATCATAGTATTTTCTTGCCTTTGATAACCACTATGATATCAAGTTACTCTGGGTTTCCTTCTGCTCCTGTGTCTTTGCAGTAATACAGATTTAGAGTTTCAAATATCTAGAATTAGGGTGTTTTTTCTACCTTTATGCTTTTGCACAAGTAAGAAATATTGGTACCTTGTGCTTAAGTTAATTTTAGATATTCTGAAGGTTTATTTAGCAACAGTAATAAGAAGGTATATATGGATAAGTCATGATTGTAATCAAACATTAGGAATACTCATGAGATTTTATGGATTACCTGACATAAATATAAATATATATAACGAGAGGAGACTGGAAATTGAGTTTAAACAGCCTGTTTCTCCTGGAGCACAAATTGCTGTTATTCAAGATGAATAAAGAAAGAAGATATCTATCCCTAATGAAAAAATTCATCAGTTACTCAGGATCTTATTGGCACAATTCAGGTCTCAATTCTGTGAGACACTTAAGGAAGATTTAGATAAAATATCACACAAAAAGTTCCCTTAAATTTTAATATTTCTATAATATTTGGTTTGCTTCTCTTCACCAGAGATAAAAATTAGTTTATCTGCAATGTTTGAGTGGAGTAGTCTACCACCTTACTCCCTGAGCCAGACAGCCACTGACACTCCTATTTTCATTTTCCCATAGCTAACAATAACTTACCACATTTGTCACCCTCATTGATTTTACTAGCCATGGATCCAATATTTCCACCTTGATACAAGCAGAACTCCTCCAGAACCCCCAAGAAATGGCTGATAAACAGAGTCTTACGTAACTTCAGGCANATATATATATAATGTTCCCCCTATTTAATTGGAAATAAGCATTTTTCTCCTATGTATCTATTTCACTACCAATCAGTCTCCTAGCTACAAGCCAATTCCCCTTGTATTCTAGCATTTGCTCTCAGGGGCACAGAGCAGCTCTGTGCTGCTGAGAGCTCACTAATGTGTTGGCAACATGAGTATTTACCTCCATTCAGCACAGTCAGTGTAGCCCAGCTGGGTGTCCTGTGCCTTGAGCAGCCCCGAGCACACAGCGAGAACTTCAGCAGTTATCTCAGAGTTTATTTTCTTGACTTTTTTTGTTGTCTGGAAGAAAGGTCTTTGATATGGGAGATCAGGGTGAATGCATGGAGTGCTGCCAAGGGATGGGCCATGAGCCAGCTTTTATTCCATCAGAATGGACAAGCCCTAGTGCAAGTTGCTCAGAGAGATTGTGGAGTCTCCATCCTTGGAGATACTCAGAACCTGTCAAGACACAGCTCTGTGTGACCCTACTTTGAGCAGAGGGTTTGGACTAGACAATCTGAAGAAGTCCTGCATCAACTATCCTGTAATTATATTAAATGTCCTACAAGAGCCATCCCCAAAAGAGCTACTGCACCACGGAGTGCACTCTGGAGACGGGGTTTATATTCCTATCCTTAGTCCCAGGAAGGGAAAACATCTGATGGAGCTTGATGGAAGAAGTACCACAAAACTACACCAAGTGCTATTGAGGACTGATCACTGTTGTAAAGGACTACAGTAATTTTCTGCAGGGAAGTGAGATTTTTCAAACAACTCAGGATCTGTCTGACTGAAAGCAGCAGGGAGAAAGTTCTTTCCTCCTCTTTGGTAATCAGTTCTCATTATATAATAGAGTGAGTGGAAACACTTCAGATCAGGTTGCAAACACCTTATAGGTCTTAGTCTCACTTCTGTGTTTATCCTGTCTGTCTTTATCATTACACAGATGCAACACTTCTAAGACAGAAGGAGTTCTGAACAAAGTAATCTTTGCTAGATGACAGAAGAACAGTGGATTTTTCTGCTCTGAAGGGCTGCAGTCCCATTCTGCAGCCCCATACAATATTCATCTCATGTCTGAACAGCACCTCACCCAACCCAAAATGATGTCAGATAAAAAAACCATGATTTTTCAACAGTCAACATCTACCCAAGGTCTGTTCACAACCTTTTCTCCTCTCCAAACTGGACTTTTTCACATTAACACATGAGCAGGACACTTAGAACTATCTGCCAGCACCAACTGCTGTTACCCTAGATGGTGTGCTGTGATAGCAACATAAACATGTCACAACACTAATGAGACCCTTGCCCTTCAGTCATATCTTTATAGATGTTCACATGCAATTCCAAAGATTTTCTGGTGATAAAATCATGCCATTGGATTTCTTACTGAAATGAGAGTTCACGAATGCAGCAGCCACTGACCCGATTTCCATGGCTTTGGCTTTGTCTCAGGCACTCTGTCTATATACAAGAAGGTCATTTCTGTAATGACAATGAAAAGTCTTCGCACTTCAGTAAGCTGGGAGGATTTGGAGAACCCTGAGCTCTCTCTTGCTTCTGCTTTTGTGGCTAGTTGGTGCAGGTAAAGAGAAAGGAACTCCTTCATCACGCCTTTCATGGGTAAGCTGTTCCCCTTCATGCTACCAGGAACTGAGGTACAGAGTGAAGGAAAACTTGTCTCTCTTGTTCACAGATGAACAACACATACACATCCGGTGTTTGAGTATTTTCAAGTTCTTTATAAAAATAAGTGATAAAACAAAACAGCTTGCTTTCTTGCCTTAAGATTAGACACAGGCGCAGTCAGAATTTCACAAAAAATTATTCATACCATCAATTTTTAACTGAGATTAATTGACCTTTCAGTACTGTGAACTAATAAGGCTTTCAAGGAATGGTACAGCATTAATTAGAAAGGGGAGCTCTCAATGGTTGCTAAGAAACAAGTATGTATTTGTAATCACTTTTTTACCCTTGGCAGCGATGTCTTGTCATAGACTCAAGAATGTTTCTCTCGGAACAAATCCCTGTCATTTGCAATTAGCAGGCTAAGAATTTAAAATCTAGCTGCTGATTAGTATAATGAGACAGGAGGACGTATGTCTGCTGAAGTAAAGATAGAGAATCACAGTATCTATATTAAAGGCCTAGACACGACATGCAGGTCTGGGCATGCTGAATTGCCAGGTCCATAGCATGGTTTTCATCTAGGTCAACTAACAATCTCACAGGGAAAAGCCAGGCATGGTTATGGGGGTACCATGACCAGGCAGCTCTTCCAGCATGCAACTCAGATGCAGTCACCCTTCCTTAGGACACCCAAGACAGCTTTGTCATGCTGATTGGCTTCGGGGCTTGCAATGGTCCCCAGCCTGCTTTATCTGCAGCTATAGGATAGCCATAGAAACCTGAAAAAAAAGAATAGAGAATAATTAAAAACCAAAACAACTACTGAAAGAAGGGATACTTTAACACCTTTGCAATTTCCCCTCAGAAACAACTCTTAATATTTTTTAAATGACATCTCAGATATGATTAGCTTTGTGATGCATAATTGCATTCCTTTATTTTAAATATTCCCTAGTCTGTTGCAATATGTGCCTTGGAAAACAACACACTAAAATCCTGCACAGCATTCTGTTTATGTGAATTGTTGCCTTTACTGCCATGTGGCCACTTCCCACGGGTGAAGTTAGGAATGTGCTGAAGCATTTACAGAACTTAATGGACTACATAGGAATATGAGGAAATCAACTGCATCCAGAGCACTTCCAAAACATGAAGAATAATAAAACCAGGAAACCCTAGAGATTTTTTTTTTATTTTCCCTGGAAAGTCTTACTAGTAACAACAGAGCAAGGTTTTTAAACAAAAACATGACATTCATAGTAACATTCCTTTTAAAACAGTGTCTGCATGTAAAGAATGACCTTCAGCTTTTATGAAAGATATTTTTACAGGGCCTTGCACAGATTGGTTCCTGGTACAAAAACAAAAAAATTCTAAGTTTGAAACTAAACTGAAAATAAGCAAGTTATAAATCACAGAGGAAGCTGGTGAGAGAGAAATGTCTGGATCATTTGGGAAACTGGTCTTCAAGAATCACAGGAGTTTGAGAACAATCTTAAAGGCAGTAATTCAGGACCTCATTCTGGTCAACTCAGCAATAAAAATACCAGAGAGATTACTTACTTAATCAGAGGCTGGGAACGTTTGCATTTTTAAATTACTGGGATTTCTAAAGGTGATTGAAAAAGTTTTGCTATTGTCTATCGATTGCATTTGGGTTTGCTGTATTTACATAATGGATTTATTTTTGTCTCAATCCACAGCTTATTTTCAGGAACGGAAGAGAGGTGTTGCCTTCCTCTGAGGCAACTGAAGAAGGAGCATAATTAGTTACGCTGAGATGGATCACAGCTAGGAACAAGGGATTGTGTCTCAGCAGAAAGTCTTGTCTCAAGGTGAAACACTCTATCAGATCTGTCAGGATTGAGTTTTCACTTGAATAATTCTGGCAGATTGTTTTTCTAGGATTTCTTCTAAAGCACAGGATCTAGCTCATCTTGAAGTCTCTATTTATTTGTTTTACATAAATGCCATTGAGGGAAGATTACTGATCTTGATCTTTCTTGCTGCCTTCCTCTTCAATTTACAGTAAGCAGGATACTTCATGTGCTCTGTGGGATCTCCATCTGTGATACAGCTCCCAAAGATTATGGAGATCTTAATTTGCCTCCCCAGGAATCATTTCCCATCCCATACTTTCTTTTTCTTGAGTATATATGGGAATAAGACATTGATTCTTCAATATAACAGAAAAATTATGTTTCAGAGAGTAAAATGGAAAGTAAACTATTTCAGATTAGAATTAAGGCCATTTTTTCTTAATATAAAATACTTAACTTGTTGGAACAGCTTTCCTTGGACTGTTGCAGATATCCTTTTACAGTCGTCTTTGCATATAATCTTTTAAAACTTCAAAAGATGAGAACGTAGGGTGGCTGTACTGGCTGTGCATGGTGAGCCAAACTGACAAGAGCCACCTATTCTGCCTTTATAACATCTCACCTTTCCACCTTGTGAAATCACAAATGTAACAAACCTGGCCCAGGCCTAGGGGGAGGTGTAAAATACACATCCTTTTTTTGTGTTCTCTCACTTCTTCCCATATATTCTTATAAAACCGGGAAATGTCAAGGCAGAAGTAAACTATATTTTTTCTGGTACAGTCGGACAGCCAAAGATAGCAAAACATCCTCACTACCTGCATGGAGATTACCCTGGCTTGGAACAGCAATCTGGCACCTGATCTGCAGAGCAGCATCTTCCAGCAGCAGCAGCCACTTCCCAACTTCACTGCAACCCCAATGTCTTACATTTGGTACTTCTGCATAAAAGTCTAGCTGGTTTTTTCTGTTATCCTATGCAATTTGTCTTCTTTGAAGATAAATATTAGCAATTATTTCTGTAACAAAATTTCTGAAAACTTACTGCTTTGTGGTCAAGGATTGGCCAAGACAAATATTAAACACCATCTATTATTATCTCAGACTATGACTCCTCTTTCATCATTAAGAACCTGGAAACAGGACTGTCCTCTTTAATTAGCCCTCCTTTATAATCCTACCACCATACAGACATGGTATTAATCTGAGCAGTGGCAACGACTGTTATCTACTACCTCAACTGATTAATCTTTGCTTGTGTAAGAGAAGCTTAAAGGAAACATATTGCTAATTTTGGAGAAAAACTAGAAAAGACTAGTTACATTGTTGTCCTTTGAAAGGGAAGCTTCTATTAAACACAGTCATTCCTCATCTATCTCATTATTTCACACTCCTTGTGAAGAACATCTTGACCAGATAAAAAAAAAGTGAGGCAATTAAGGTAAGTATGTTTACTGATGGGATACCTAACTCACCTGTGTAATTAAGGCCAGATGTTTATTTTTTAGCTTGTAATGTAACTCAGAAAAGCATTCTCAAAGCTTTCTGCCACCAGGAATGAGCAAAATGCAATTTTGTCCTTTGAGTAAGCTTTTCATTTTCCATTTAAGATCTGAACCTTCTCCAGGCATTTCTTCTGGCTCCTTCCTATTTCAGTGAAAATCCTCAAAGAATAATTTTTATCTACTGGGATACTAGACACTTTTTTTAACTAAGTTCCCTTACCTAGTGGCCATTTCTCCTCACTACTCTCCTTGGCCACCTTCTTTAGTCACAGGGCAACTGCCACTAAAGGATGCAGAGAGGTCAGGGATATACAGGGAGTACAGCATCTCAGACACAGAAAATCACTCCTAAACATGTGCATTAAAGGGAGACCAGAGAGGAGCAGTGAAAAGCCAGCACCAAGGTTATACTCAGGTTCAAGAGAACCAGATTTTGCCAGAATCAAAGGACAGCCTTTCCCAAAGACATGGTGAATAGCTTTTATATGAATGTCAGAGTGGCTCGGGTCACCATAAAAAAGGTTACAGCAAATCATGTTCTGATTTTGGTGTTCAACCTACTAAATATCACAGATGTCATATTAAAAATTTAGAAACTCTGCTAGATTAATATTGCAGTTATCTTAAAGCAGAAGCATACTGAAAGTAACACTAAAACACAGAGAAATTTTTAAAAAGCATCCTACTTTGTACTGCACTTATTACACCCTTTTCCATTTTGTGGAACTTACAGTCAATACTAATGCATAGTTTTGTCTTTTTTCTAAAGCTCTGTCATGGTTTAGGAATAGCACTGCCCAATTCAGTGCCCCCACCAAAACTCTCATCAACCAGATGTTGCTTGCTCACTCCCTCCTCCTTTCCTTCCCTCTCCCACTCCATGGATGGGGTTGAGATTTGGAGGCACAACAGTGAAAATTACTGGCTGAGATAAGAACAATTTGCTGGAAACAGAAATGAGATAAGAAAAGGGAGAGTAACAGCAGCAATATTAATAACAAAAGGTATATGACAAAGAAACTATTTACGTGGAAATAAAACAGTATCCTTTCGCCTCCCAGCCTCCCACGATTTCTCCAGAGAAGACACCCTTTCTCACAACCCTGGCAAGTGATGAAATGGTATCCAATAACAGCAGGGTCTGGCCATGTCCCCTTTCCAGTTACTGTAAAAAACTAACCCTGTCCTGGCCAAAACCAGGACATGCTCACTAAATATGCTAACAAAATTGTTATTAACCAGCACGACAGGAGAAAAAATGGGGACAACAAGTTATACTTTAAAATATGGCTGTCATCCTCCCTCCTCTAACCAATCCTTTCCATGCCCTCACCAACCCAACAGCAAACTCAGCAGAGAGGGTGAAGTAGATGTGGGTAGGCAGGTATTAAGATCTGTGTAAACCATCTACAAAACTGCTGTAAAATACCGTGACTACAGCTATTATTTTGTTGTTTTAGCAGTAACTGAGTGGGAAAGCCATTTCCTAGCAATCAATGAACATAACTCTGCCAGAACAATCAATCACTGTCCCAGAATCCATTATTTAGGAGGGGAAATGTTTACTAGAAAAATCCTGTAAGTGGTTTGGAAGCTAAACTGAGAAAAGAAGTTGCTAAGGGCCATCTTCTCAATGGATATGTATTATCCACTTAGGAAGCCCATGGCTCAGCATTACCTTATACCAGCTGAGACTAGAGATGCATAGGCTGAAAAACTGACAAAAACCCTTTCCCTGCCACAGGGACAATGGTCCATCAGAGACATTTAACCTAACAACCTATAACTTCTCCATAAAATGTGGATATTGCTTGTAGTTATTCACTGAGTTTCTAACATTTTTACGTTACCTCACACACAAATCTGCATTGCTGTCAACGTGAATTGTACTTCAAAGGCCAGAATTAGATTTTTTGTTACTGAAACATGAACCTTGCTATCCAAGTATGTTTCTTATCCTCACAGGGCAGCATTTTGATCTCAGAAAAAAAGCACAATGAATGTATTTCTACAAAAAAAAAAAGTAGGTATGAAATAAGGACCCACAGATAATGCGATATTCCACAATGCCATACTTAGAAGTCAAGTCTTGAACTCAGAAGTTAGGTGTCCAGTTTAGGAGTTAGAGGTTGTACAGCCGAGTTAGACACTCTGAACATCACGCATTGGAAGGAAAGGCTCTGACATCTCACCCACCAGCAGTGGAGTGTCCTCATACCTGAGACAAAACATCAGAGAAACACAAACCCATCAGACAGACACACATCTTCAAAACTGGGCCTAGGCACCTCTGCAACATAGGGATTTAGAGCCTCAAATTATGTTTACCTCCATATCAGTACATTAGTGGTACAATACTTTGCCAGGAAGAGAGAGCTTAAAGTAGGATTCAGAGTACCAAATTGCTCCATTAACATATTCCAGTGTCTTCAGCAGAGAAGGGCAGCAGAGTGGAGACTCTTGTAAGTAGTGTGCACAATACAGCTTTGTAAATGTTCAGTGAAATATGAAAATGGCTTTCCTGGATCGTCTATCCCTGTTCTTTCATATCACAGGCAGCCACAACGTATCATCTTTCACATATAGTCATAGAACTTGCATGAATTAAACAAAGTCTGTCCTTAAGAGAGTATCTTATTCTCATTCTCTTTACCACAAGAAAGTTGCAGAACATCAAACCTTGTACTATCTAAACCAGAAATCAAATTCATGGAAAATTAGGTTATACCCGTTTGTTCTTGTGCCAAGGTTGGCCTTTAACTGAAACATCTAAACTCAATAGGAGATGCTTTTACTCCTGCAGTACTTGTTAAGGAATAGATCTTCTCTTAATCCTGGCTGTGCTCAAGTGATTAAGTCAAAATCTGTTGTGTAAGGAGACATGAATGTCTCCTTCCTTTCTGTGGAACTTACTCTTTTTGTAAGACTTTTGGCTTTAAAGCTCTTTTTTCTTGATGGTGACTATTTTAACTGTATCCCTCATGCAGGCTGCTCAGGACCTTGCTCACTTTCTACCTAAAGTCCCTCTGCTCACATGCCCCGAACTCACATTTGCCTTTTTCACAATTTTTTTTTACTCATGCCATAGTCATTCTGTTACAAGGAGATTTATTTTTTTTTTCCTTTCCACTATTTCTTTCAGCTGATAAGTTCCCTTTTTTGGTTTGTAATTGTTTCATTAGCTCAGCCCAGGTGTCCTATTTGAACCCTTCTCACCATACACTTTTTCTTGTGTGACAGTCCAGACCCCATGTACTTCCAACAGCTCCATGGCAGATTTGCTACTGAATCCTAGCAAGGTTTGAGGCATTGCATTTCCATTGACTTCATGCTCCAGCTGTACCTGTGTAGAAGGGTACAAAATCATGACATACTTAATGATGATAAAAGGGGCACATACTGCTTATAATTAATGTTAAGCTTTTTTTCTCTTCCTATGTTTTCTGAAGTTCCTATAGAAATTTGTTAGTTTTATGATATTTCAATTTCTGTTTCTTTGCCTACCTGTGGGATTATTGAGCCCACTCCAGCCATTCACAGCTGTGGGGAAAACTGGGGTCACTCAGAGAACACCTATGCAGAGGGGAAAAATCACACAAGAAAAAATAGAGAAGTCAATGAAAGGAAAACATGAGTAAAACCTTGATAAGTGGTGCATTATGACACTAAAAATAGAACAATATTAATGATATATTTCCTTAATTTCTTGTTGCACATGCCTGTCTCGGTCAAGGATTTCAAATAAGGCCTATTACAACCTGAGCTGAACGGAAAGTAAAATGGCTTAGCATTCAAAGGCTTTTCATAATTCAGGACTAAGGCCAAAGGGCTTAACTTGATACACATAGAAAATCTCCTATACTCCAAAATATGCTGGCTGTGTCCACACTGCTTTCTGGAGCACAGTCACAGGCCCAGATTATCTCTCACTTTCTCATGGGTTTGAACCACAGCAAAAACCATGCTAGTGACTAAACCACTGCCTTCCAGTCCTTTATCAGCATTTTTTACTGACACAGTCTAAGGAATCCATTCTGTTCCTGGCTCTGCTTCATATTCCTGCAAATTCAGGGGCACATTGCTCCGGAGGTGACTCTGCTCCATTAAAATCTCTTTGATTTTAGTGGGGATGAGCTCTCCACATCTCAGTTCTCTGGCTGTAAAATGGAAGCTGTTGGGAGGAATGGATTAGAAGTAGAAGACTGGTGAGGAGGACTGTAAATCACTTGAGTGACCTTGCATCTGGGAGTAGCTCTTCAGAATCCTGTGTAAACAGCAGGCCAGTCATGGACCAGGTTTAATGGTGCCTGCATCTCCACTTGTGTACCCCTGTCCATGTGTTGCTTTGGGGGTTCCCTGCTCAGCAAGGTAATGGAAATAAATTTACTCTGTGTTCTACACACAAGTTTGTGGTTGTTCCAGGTGTCTGCCTGTGTCAACTCACACAGCAACCACTATTGTAGTGTTTGAGATGAAGAAAGATAATAGAAAACCTTTAAAACAGAAGATGTCCCTTTTCCTAGGGAATGGCTGGGGGGAAAGGTGAATTTCTTTCATCTGCACTTCAAATGCTGTTTCTAAACCAGTCATGAACACTTCAGAGTTAAAGATTCCCTTCTGGTACACCTATGAGCATAAGGATAACTTAGGTATAAGCCAGTGGATAAATCTGTATCATATTCATTTCTTTTTGCTTTTTGTCCTACTTCTTTCAATTCCTATTTCTGAGGATCTCATTTTTCACCTGGGACTCAAAAAAGCCATTTCCAGTATGAAATGCAGATAGGAGGTGACAGCCATCTTTGTGTTAGCTCTAGTTTTCATTCGCAGGTACTGACCATCTGTCCTAACAGGCTGGAGTTAGAATACAGAATGAAAACTTGCAAATTAAAGTCACCCCAATGTCAAAATATAATCAAATTTTGAAGAGTCAGGAATACTGTAAAGCACTAACAATTTTTTTAGAGATATTGTGCTCAGCAGCCTAGTCTTTTACAAAGCAGTGTGGTGCCTGGATGAACACATCTCTGATATTCACTCCCTTCCCCAATTGGTTTGCACACTTGGCAATTAATAAGCCATATCAGATAGAACTCGGAGTAACCAAGGCTTTTTCTTATAGCATGCAATTCCAGAATGCCCAAAAGTTTTATATTTTTTTAAAAAGGGAAAAAAAAAATAGAAAAATATGTTCTCAAAATAAAAAAAAAAAAAAGAAAAGAAAATTGCAGTACCTGAGGAAAAGAAATCAAACATTTTATACCACTTTTTCCCCACTGTCTGTACCCTCACAGGTGGGTGGCCTCCTCCTACATATGGTTGCAGCCAGTTAAGTGCATCTGGTAGCAAACTCCAATCAGTCTCCACTGGTACTAAGAAACTCTCTGTGATCACATCTGTATCCTGGTTTCTTACTCTCCATTTTTGGGTGGGGTCTGGTTGTGTCTACATCATCTCCACCCCATTACCTCTTCCGCACTCATATCACATCCTCTGAAACCTGTTCAACCTCAGCAGCTCTCTCAGGGATGACACAATCACCCCTCCAAAAGTCTCCTCTTGGCCCAGACACCTAAAGGAAGGTGTACATTTTTGGGAGGAAAGAAGGAAGATCAATCTGTTATGGACATGTGGCTGTGTTTTACCTCTCCTGAACAGTGAGCAGTTGTGCCTGAGCTGTTTCATCTGCACCTCCACTGGTGCTACAAGTAAATATCACAGAATGTCACAGAATACTCTGAGTTGGAAGCAAGCCACAGGGATCTTCGAGTCCAACTCTTAAGTGAACGACCCATCTGGGGATTGAACCCACAACCTTGGTAATATTAGCACCAAGCTCTAATAACTGAGCTCAAAAACTTACCTAACTAATGCAGAAATCGGCTGATGTGTGGTTCGTGCTGGGATTTCTGCAGAGAACATGTTTTCCCAAAGTCCAAAACATTTCTTTGATGTGCTGAAATTCTGAGATCCTCATCTGCCTAATTCTCTAAGAAAAGGGGAGCTCTTCAGCCCTGACACATCCTCAAAGCTGCCCTCTGATACTACACCAGCCCTTGCCAAAGGTTTGTTTCCAGCCTGCCTCCAAGCTACCCACAAAGCTATCTGCTGTGGTGACTGGCAGCCCCAGGACCCCACTAAACACCAGAAGGGAAGAAATTCCTCCAGAGGACAATTTGCAGAAGGAGCATGACTTACTGTCGTAGGTTGACCCTGAGTCTGATGGACAGATCTCTTGACCAGTCACGCTTCTTGAAATTTCCATATTTAAGCCAGTGGAGACACAGGAAGTGTCCCTTTTTCTTCTGCTCGAACCTCCTGGCGGGGAGTTTGGGGGGGGAATTTGGCCGGGGCTCTTCGGAGCAGCCCTGGGCCTCCCCTCCCCCGGCCCCGGCGGGCACGGGCCCCGGCTCCGGGAGAGTCACCTCGGAGCCGTGGGCGGCAGCTGCTGCTGCAGAGCCGAGACCGTCTGAAGCTACTGCTGAGGAACCCCCCCACATGACCGTGAGGAGGCGGCGGGAGCTGACGGAGCTTTCCTACAACCAACTCAGCCTATACTGAACTGTAAAATAACATCAAGTGTGAGCAGCATAACAGGAGCGAGCTTTTCTCCATCGCAAGACCCGAGAAAAAGAGGATTGGTTTCCTCATCATGG
>VZRV01001168.1:77851-294168 GCA_013398115.1 Falcunculus frontatus | reverse complement strand
GAGGAAGTAGGAGGGGGGGGGTGTTGGAGGAAAAAGGGGTTTTTGTCTTAATCTCTTATTTTACTTTACTCTTAACTCTGTTAGTAATAAAGTTTCTTTCATATTCTTTAAGTTTGAGCCTGCTTTGCCTGTCTTCAAACCTCTTATCTCACAGAAGGTAAGAAATGCGAACTAAACCACTACACTTAATTGGTGTTTCCGCCCGGTTAACAAACCTAACCCGCTACACTTACACACATAAATTGCCTGTTGGAGGATGTTTTCTCTCTCCATTGACTATGTGAGGAGCCTGGGGAGATCAGCCTTCCGACTCAAATACTGCATTTAGATGCTTGAAGTTCAGTAATGTAATTCACAGGATTGCTAAGCATATATAACTGTCTAGGTAGGCAACAGATAAGAGATGTAACTACATTTTGATGCCTGTGATAAAATCCTGCAGGTAGAGGGATGCCCTAATCAGTCATCAAGTACATCTATCACCAAAACTGGATTTTCATTTAATCAGCAAATTTTATTACATTTTCCAGTTTGGTTTTAGCAACCCATATAAGCCCTTCTACTGATAAAGGAACTAGAGGAGACAGTGGTTTTGTGTCTGCTACACACCAGCAGGACAATTTCTGGAGCTGTGTATAGAATCACAACAAATTATTTGCATATGTCTGTACAAGAAGCCAGATGGTCCCAAGGACCTTGGGAAAGCCTTTACAGAGACTGAAGGGACAGACAGCTCCCAAGTGTTCCCAATCCAGTGCTTGATTAGTGGAGCCATACAGCACCGAACACAGAGCTGAGCACTAAAATCTCCTCAGGAAAAGAAGGAAATTGAGTCCTCCTATACCCAAATGAAAATTCTCACCTATCAGTCAGATCAAACACCCTTCTCCTTCTCAGCCCTGGAAAGGCTTCAGCTGCCTGTGAAAACCTGCTGCTACTTTGCTTTATCAAGTTGCTGCCCAGTGCAGCAGTGCCCAAAGCACTGTGTGTCCCAGAAGGGTGGCATTCTGGAGCAAAGGAACCTGTTCAGCTCTTAAAACTAATTCCCACTTGACAGGAGTGGAAGGCAGAAAGAAAAGGCTCTGGCAGCTCCCAGTAAAGTACAAACCATAAAAGAATTTCCCTGCATACTCAGATCTTCATAGGTTAGCTAATAAAGATGGTGAGCACTATGTTGTCAGCGAAAGCAATGATTTTCAGCTACCCAGAGCAGAAAAAATACATGTGTTTCTGTTCAGCCACAGAAGTCTTTAACATGATGATGGCTTGTTTTCGCCTTCTTTTTTTTCACACCTCAATGCTATAATTCCACAAGGACCTTATGACAATCGAGGTGTGTTTTGCAGTGACTAGAGTCGTTGCATAATTTTGAACAAAATGACACGTATTTCTTTTATCTCATTATCTTAATCTGAGTAGACCAAGTGACTCACAGAGACAAGAATACGTGTTAACATCCGAGAAAAAAAAAGATAATTTTAGATACGATAAAAAGGAAATGGATGACTCTGAGTGTTACATAACACGGACCTTTATATCCTCCTGTGTCCCAGATACAGGTGCAGACCCGAAATACCACAAGTTCCCCAACAACAGACCAGGCTAAAAAACCTGCCACCCTCTGTCCCAGACATGTGGACCCACAGAAATATATAAAAATATCAGGGAAGCCTAGTATACATGCTGGCTCTCAGTGAAATAAACAGCTGGCAGGAGGGAGCAAACAGCAAACTCACTGAATACTTCATTACCCATTTCAATTCTTTTGTTCCTAAGGGAGTTAGTAGAGCAAAAGCACTCTTACACTCTCTTATCTCAAACTTACAACCACTTTGAGATAGGAAAGGCAATTTTCAGGGAGCTCATGGTAACTGACTCGCGTCTCCCAGTGACTTTATGCACTTGGCCAGTGTACTTCTGGTGAAGGCAGGAACCCTGTGTGGATTTATATGGCACAAGGATCTGCCTTCATTAGCATCATGTCTCTGTGGGTGGTATCAGTCCCCAGGAACCATACACTTGAAATGGCCTCATTAGACAATTGAAGCCAAATAACTAGTGCTAAACAGAAAGAAAAAAGGGCCAGCTTCTTCTCCTTGCATGAGTGAAGGAGTGAAGGGGAACATCCCTAAGACCTGTATCTCAGCCCCAAGTAAAAGGCTTTGGTTCCCTTCAGTCTATCTTCTGTGACAGTCCATGGCTTCTCTCGTTCTGGAAAGCTGCTCTAAGCATTTTGACACCTCAACTAACAAGCACAACCTGCCAGCAGAATAACTCTGATGCTCTGCTGCTGTATTCTGTGAAGTTACTCAAGATGAAAATAATCCATTCTCCAGTCGTCAGCCACCCAGGGGATAGGAGTGTGCAGGGGCTGGTCCTGACCCTCCCCTTCTCATCCCTGAGTGAAACACTGGAGAGATTAAAACCACTGCTGTATCCTATCCCAGAGGAAAACAGATGTTCACCACTCTTCTCCAACCAGTCCCTCTTCAGCCTGGGGGATATTCAGCTGGCAGGAGATGGTATTCACTATTCTCTACAAAAAATAAACAGGAATCTCCAGATGCACCTGGTTCCAACAATGTGTCTGCTCCTACAAGAGGGAATCCAGGTCTCAAAAGGCTGTGCCAGAAGTAGGGATGCTGGCTGGATAGGAATGGGCTTCATGGGCAGAAGACAAGCAGGGAAAAAGACATGTGGGAGTGGACTCATGGGTTTCTCCCAAGAAGATCTTGTGAGAAAAGGAAAAATAAAATATTGATAAGGAAGAGAAACAGATAAAACTAACAGAAAGTAATGTGGTAAATGTGAGAATGATGTTGTACAAACATCCAGGCTGTGGGTGGGGTGTCAAGAGTCCAGAGAAAAATACACAAGAGGTTCGGTGGGAGGACGGGGATTCAAAGTCTCCGAGGACATCTGCAAGCCAAGCTTAGCATCTGGGAATGCCCATTAGGACTGAGAGAGAAACAGCAATGTCCCTCCTGATCATGAAGTAAGGGGGGAAAGGACCCAAACTAAAACATTTCGAAGGTCAAAATGAGGATGTGTGGACTGATTGTACAACAGAGAAATAAATATCTGTGAAACACCAAAGATTTGAGGACAGGATTATTCCATTTAAAACAGAGCTCTATTCCCTGACTTTGAGTTTCATCAAGATAAGCCCCCTGATGAGGTATAGATGTTCTTCTTTCCTGGTTTTATTACCAACTATTTTGCCTTACTTTAAGTAAGAAGAGAATGTAACTATTGAAATTTTATGGACCCTCCAGGGAATGCCCTCACCAGAACAGAATTTACTGCAAGCATCCTTAGCTTCCACAAGACAGAAATACTTATTAGATCAGTATGGATGAGAGAATTTTCAAATCTAACACCAGGGTATAAAAATTTTGTCCATAAAAAAGACAAGTTGAGTTTTTGCTCTGGAGAGAAACATTCATAAATCAATCAGTGGATGGTATAATGCAGAATGTAATGTGAAGCAAGAAGCTCAGGAAAAAAGACAAATTAAGATAATAATTTCAGAAAACTGAAATATAAATAGTAATGTGGATTATCAAGTTTAAAATCCAATAACTTGTTTAGCATAAAAAGTGGGGGTGGTGTGGGGAGGGGGGAATTTTTACGACTCAAAGAGGCCACTGGTTTTCAGGAGAAGTTACAGCTGTTTTGAATACCCAGCAGTAACCACGTGGGAAAATAGAAAGTTCAGCTTCGCTCCTGGAAATCTGCTTGTTTGATGTTAATATGAAGCATAAAGAAATGTCATAGAGGCTGGTTTTCTGCAAAATTCTATTACTCCTTATAATTTAAAAACAAGCTAAATGGTCTTTAAGATGTTTGTTTAGGGTTGACATTTAAAAGTAGGATTTATTATTTATATGGTTCTTCAGACAGTTTGTCCTTTAGCTATACTTGGGGGATATGGCTTCAAAACATAAGTCATGGTTAAATAAGATTGCTGTGGAAAAAAAAAAGAGATAAGACAGGAGATAATTCAGGCCTGTCTCTTCAAGAGCAATTCTTGGTCATGGTACGAGGCTGAAAACAATGTGACTTTAAAATATCAACAAGAAGGAGCTCCATGGCTTTTGGTACTAACCATATTTTACATCCATATCCCTGCCTTTAACTGGCATTGAGGATATTTATCAATTTTCTAGGTAAGTCCTGTAAACTACTAGCCACTTGTAATGTCATATGAAAATATCGAGCCATAATTTAACACTTACTGTGAGGCAGGAAAATCCTGTGAATTTCTTCCAAGGTGGATTTCAACTTCCTATTCCAATTTTGTAAAAAAATTACCACATTTCCTCAGAAAAACAAGCATAACGGATTTTCCCAGTTTGCTTTTAGATGGCAAAGCAGCTGGATTCAATTTCCAGTCAGTCTCTCCTAAGACTTTACACTGAAAGCAGGGTTATATCAAAAGCAATGGAAATGCTGTTTGAACAAGGACTAGAGGAGTAAGCTGTACATTGTGTTATTTTAAGGGATTCTTCTTCCAAGGAGACAAATTGATAGACTCCATGAATATCAGTGTTAGTTTTTTAAACCACTCTTAAAATTAGTTAATTGGTTCAGGCCAATTAAACAATGTGCTTAGATAGCATATGTGATTGTAAGCAATATTGTATCCACCCTGCCAGATCATGGGACCATAAAGGAAAGGAGCTGGAAATTTAGGTCACTTAGGTCTTAAAAAGAAAAGTCTCCTTATCTCCTCATAGTACAAATCATTAGTCTGGCTAATTAGCCACCCAGTTTTTCCCAGTCTATCGAAATGCCGTTGCTTCAGACCACGTTCTCCATTCTTGAGGACAACCCATTGCTGATAGAGGTCGATCTATGGGGTATCATTGTTTGAACACAGGAAGGAAAGGATTTGTAGAAACGAGACGAGCACACATTCATGAATATGACAAAGACCAGGACAAGTGGCATCACATACTCCTTTTGCACACAGGCTATACATTTGTTCCACAGATTCCTCACTTCCCATAATTATGTCCTTTTAAAGGCTACTGATGTGATTTGTGCTAGGACAAGGCTCACATACGATCATTTACTGCATTTCACTTGTGGATCATTAATAACAAAGTGTGGTATCTCTGCTGCTCAGAATTGAGCACAGCAGAAGAAAAAAAGGGATAATTCCACATTTGTCTTTTGGTAACTTGTTCACAAAGTATTAATCTTCATTTGGAGCAGTGGGATCAATGTTCAAAGAATCATGTGCTCCAAGAATGAATTCATTCCAAGATTTCATAATCTGCTCTAGTATATTCCCAAAGGAGAAAAACTGCCTGAAACAGATTCTTCTTTCTATTTTTCCAAATATTTAGAAAAAATTCTTTACAAGTACCAAATCATTCTGCACTGTCATATCTCTCTTGTTCAACAAGGTATTTGTGACTGGTCTAATTCCACCACGAAGGTCACACATTGCTTTTTTCTGAGATCCACAGGAATCACTTCAAATGATGGAATAAGCACACATTCATAATGAATGCTGTTACAAGGATATAATTTTGATAAGCTTCAGACAGATTCCACTCTCCTAAGGCATGGCTGAGTGCTCTGCTCTTGAAGGCACTTGAAAACACAAATAGGTTTCGGGCATCAGTGGTCACGTACATTTTTATGAATGATCTTTGCAAATTTGGTGAGAGTTTTTTGGGTTGCAATTCAGCAGTGCCACTGTCAGGCCCTGGGAGACTGAGATCTGCAACAGGGACCAGGGCCTCACTCCAGCTCTTAGGCCAGCCAGGAGAGCTGGGTGAGCTGTGCTACGTGAGCTGTGCGCTTCCTGCTGCTCAGCGTGGTATTTGGCACGTGTCTCATCCTTGTAGCCATCTTCTATCCACACAGCCATGAGTGCTTGCTCTGAATACTGATGTTGGGGTCCTGAGTCCTCCTTTCAGAGTGAATGTCCAATATCTAAGGTTTACATTTTAAGACAGAACACCTGGCTTTGGCCTGGACCCATTGCTCCCTCCTGTTTTCCATGGTGTTCTGACTACCTAGACTTCGATCACTCATCCTTCCCACAGCCACCAATTTAAAAACAGCATTGATTTTTCTGACTTCAAGCCCTGGCTTGTATTCCTTGCAATACCTGACTGCTATCCTCATCCTAGAGTCCAGCCTGGCACTAGTCACTGTGTAGGAATTCCCATGTCTCTGGTGTGTCCCTAGTGGCCGCAGCTACAGAATGTCCCACACTGCCCCGACTATTAAGGATTTTGTTTACTTAAAGCATGACAAGGCACAGTGCAAGCAAACTTTCAGGTGTTTAAATATTAAGAACAAGAACTCAGGCGTGAGTATTCTGACAGCTTTTCTGACTAATGATAGCATTATTCTTTTGCTCAGTGATTCCACTCTTTCTACCATTCGTACTTTTCCTTTTGATTGGCTTTAAAGAGTATTCAGTCTGAAAAACAGCAGACGCCAATGCTCCCTGAGTGCTCCCTAGTGTATCCCTGTGGGCCAACATTATCAACACTTTAACCAACCCGTGAAAGAGGTGCTACCCTCAGTCCTCCTCCTTTTCATGACTTACTAATAGGCAAGTCTTCCTTTCAAACTAGTCTTTACTCTATTAGTTAAAGTGTTTTGTTATTTTCAGCATGTCTAGAAGCAAAGAAGTTAAGTCCCTCCTGACTGGGTTGTGTCTGAAAAGCAGATGTGTGTACCTGAGATTGTCATATACACCTTCTCTGTATTCTGATAAACAGGTTCTTCCAAACCTAGGTATCTGCCTAAGGATTAAAACTCTGGAACTTAAACTGTACTCATACGTACTCTATAGCATCTAACACTAAGAGATTGATGAAGATTGCCTGAAGCCTGTCCAAAACCATCAACAAAGTAATGGCAGATTCCTCTTAAGTAGTAAACCTCACTTTTGGAAATACATAAATTCACCTCCACCAACATAACAGTTGTGAGTTAATGGTCACTGCCTAAAGACCTTCATGCTCCTCGTTGCCAGAAACATCTGGGGATGTTAATATGGTTCACGTAGATTGTGCATTTAACTAATGTCAATACATGTTATGGCTGACTGAGACCACAAGTGCAAGGGATTTTCCTATAAACCCCATGGCAAAGGTGCAGAGGGCAACATCAGGACATGATGTGAAAGGAATCTACTGTTAGCCTGTGCAGACAGGCTTATGGAATGACTATTTCTTGTCCGAGATTGAAAGAGGAGTTACTGCCAGCTGTGGTCATTTGTTTTCGAGACCTCTCTGACACCTAAAGATTTGCCAACAGAACAGAAGATTTGCTTTCTGTGAACAACTCTTCCACGACCGCCGGGAATCTGCCTCCTTCTTGTGCTAAAGGGAGTGAATGCACTTCTTTTGGAGCATATTTGCAATGGGATCAAAGATGCTGGAAAAACTGAGGAACAATAGGAAATGAAATAATGTAAAACACCTCTGAGATATCGGGTTTGCCATCCTAATATCTATGAAAGCTGTTATCTGTGTAGAATGAATGTAAAAGATAACAGACAGCAGTGTAAAAGAAAACAGTAGGTTTTGAACAAAGTATGAGCGCATATCCATTAGAAAGGGGGAACAGAGATGAGATGGAGGAAAATATCTTTCATAAAGTCCGTTTACTTGCTCAAATCTCCTGTTGAAAGCCAAAGTCTCTTACATCACTCGCTTCCTCTGGACTGAAGAGAATATGTATTCACTACAGATGTCCTGCTTCACTATTTAAAATTATTTCTTATCTTTAACTTTAGAAGGTTGATTCTATTTATCAGAACAAAGAAGAGTGTGACAGCTAGACGGGGAACTAGTGGAAAGCTGGGAATATTTATTGCAGCCTTTTGGGGCTCAGGGTATCCGAGTCTTATTTAATATTTTGTCACATTGAACACTAAGCAATTTTTTTATCATCCTCACTCAGCTCTGATACACAAATACAGGCATCTATTAATTATACTGGCAGATAATATATATGAAGATGCCTACTTAGCTTCCATTTATGAGAAAATGCATTACACTAATCAGGGCTGCCCCAAGGGCACAAGTGACTTGTCCTTGTGAAGAGAGGCTTGTCCTCCCGCAATTAAAATCCTGAACAGAAAGAATCCACCTTTCTCATGAGGCAGCTACTTCTGACAGGCATCAAAAAGTATCTTTCCTTAGCCTCAGGGTATAGGAGCCAGAACAAGTAAAGAATTAAAACATTGTAATGAGAGTGGATTTTCACTGCTTATGAAGATATTTCCTACATAAAGTAAATATAGATGTTACTTGATATGCAGCAGTCAGAGCTAGGATTGTCTCTTAAGACGGAATATTAAAATGGCACCACAGTAGCAAATACCCTCCTTTCCAATCCCAGGGGCCCAGTGCATCACAAGAAAAACAGGGACATACTTGAATCACAACTTGATGATGTGTAGCTATAAAATAATGTCTTGGAACTGGGCGAGGCAGGAATTCAGTAGACTTCCCTAAGATGTACTGGGGGACCAAAACCCACTTCATGTGTATGAACTGGTCTTTGTTTATTTTTTTTCTGACTATCTGCTAGCTACAGTTTTTTCCAACTAAGAAATCTCACTCCGAGTAAGACTCATCTCATGGCCTGAAACTGAAGTCTCTGATTGATTATTGCTACCATAGCTAAGAAGTTATACTAGTCTAAGAAGCTGACCCACAGTAGCTTGACGATTTCTGTGTCCTGGCTATTACCATGCACTCTGCTCTGCACAAAACTGGATGGCAGGGAGCTACCTGGCATTATCCCATGTAAGGCACTGATATGGAAGGTGAGACATAACAACCATTTATCTAAGGGGTAGTCGAACCTGTTTCCAAGCCTGAAGAGCAGCAAATCAGATCTCTCGGTGGTTAAAACCAGTGTGTGTTGACTGGCTTCACTCGAGCTCGGCCAGGTCCTGGTTGTACCCTTTTCTTTCTCTGAAGACTCTTCTAAGACTTCCTAGAGGCAATTCCAGCTATAAGGATTTAATTTTGGAAAAAACCTTCAAAGTCCCACTTCCTCCCCAAAAGGAAAACAGCAGTGAAAAGAAGCTCATCCATGCCTAACTGTTCTAATGGTTAATATGTTCTTATTAATTTTTAATGCATTTTCTCATGAATCAAAATTGAAAATCAGGTTATGGATCTCAGAGTAACATATTCTGCTAGTCTGGTAGTCATGTCTTACCATTTTTTTTTTCCTAAGCAACTACTTTTCAGAGTATTGCATTCACAATTTGTTCATATTCTGTTCTTAATGCAATTTGCAAAGGGATACAATATGAAATGTGTAAGGGTAAAATCTGTTTTTCAAGCATTCACAAATGAATTTTGAGAGTGAATTCTTTCTGCAAGAGTCTACAATAGTCTGGGTGCCACATTACAAAAAAAATCTATCAACAGGTGAGTCCAGTTGATCTATTCTGCTGCATGCTAAGTTTATTTTTTATGGTAAATAGAACTTTTGAATTGGTGGTACAACTTGGAATAGACTTTTCAAAGTCAAATACAACCTGGCTTCACAGTCTTAATATCAAGAGAGATGATAAGCAGCAACGATATTAATAATAAATGTTCTCAAAATTGAGATGCAGAACCTGAGTGCAGAACGAGATACAGCTTGCCTCAATACACATATCTGTAGAAATCTAATCAAGACTGATCTTATATTCAGAGCCTGAGTGTCTCAGGTGGACTGGAGGCAGGAAAATGGCAAGAAGCTGTCACTTCTTGTAATCCTGGGCAAGGATAAGAGAATGAATGATTTAATTCCCCTTGCTCAACAAGGAACTAAAGAAAATGTTGAAATAGCAATGCAGAAGACCTCTTTAAAATGAAAACAAACTCTAACTGTCCGTGAAGTCAGCACTTTTTTGTGTACAGCATGAAATATTTAGATGCTGAAGAATTGAAAGCTGAATTCTGATGGAGTTCATTGTTGACTCACTTGCCCTAAGAAATTCATCCTCATAGTTTCCACAAGTATCTGCCTACAACCAGGACAACACTTGCTGTAGACATCGTCTCTTTCTATTCATCATTTATTTATACTGCCATGAAATAGGAGCCTTGTCTGAGCCTCTCTGACTCTATATCACAGGATAGAACACCATGAGAATCCCTACATGGGACTTTTAGAAGTTCACTGAAGTTTTAAGGAGAGAGAAATAAAGAGAGAGAGAGAGATGATCTTTTTACACTACTAAAGATTCCCAGAAATTAGAACAGTAAGTTTTACTCTGTACTCTTCTGATTGTACTTCCCCCCTTTGATCACCGTCAGAGAATAACAACTGAATAACAACTGATATAGGAGGAGGTTGTGTAACCCACAGTGATTTAATGACTTTTCTTCAGATTTTGCCTTCTCCAGAAATGACCATTGCCTTGTTTTGCTAAGAATTCAGTTTGGCACCCAAGCGATCATTCACATTTCCTTGGTTCGGGCAGACTGGCCGCAAGCAAAGCAGCACAACATTTTCCAGCGACAGTGGGGCACTCAGCCAAATTTACCACCTCCCCTTTCTTTCTGCATACTTCCTGTTGGAATACATCGTTACATATATTTGTCACATATCACAAACAATTTCTGTATGGTTGGGTGGCTGTACATGTGTGTATATACACACACATTTTTCCCCACCTGTCCCTTTTCATCCTGTACAACAATTGCTGTCCAGACCAGGGGCCTGACAAGTACATTCTTGCTGTTGGGGACTAATTAGTGTATTTGTTATTAAGACCGAGTCCAGCTCGATTTGGAGGAATTAGAGGCTTCTGTCAACTGCTGCCAGCCTCTCAGTGTTTGATGTATCTAGCAGTATTTATCAGTCCCCACCTCAACACAGATTTACTACAATAGCTGACAGCTTCTTTCACTAGTTGTCACTCACAAATTTGCTGAATCTGCCCCAGGCCTGCCTCGTTACCTGTATTTTCAAAGAATAACATCTCATACAAAATGCAAGCAAAGCCATCTCACTCTGCAGAAGGTGTCAGCTTTCAGCAGCCATTTGTTATGTACTCAGGCAAATGCCCTTCCACCATCTCCCACACCGCCTTTCACTGAGAGAACCTTCTTATAGCCCCCCAAACCTGCTCAGGCTGAATTCCTCCAAAATCTGCTGAGGTTAGGCATTCTGGGACTCTGTTATGTGAGTGATAAGTGCCATCATCTCACTGCTGCTTTGCTCTCCTCCCAGCTTCCTGCCTCTAGGCTTATAGAGAGCTTTCTGTAGTGGTCACTGTACCAGCTGGAGCCTCATATTTGAAAATGCAAAGAAGGAGCACTCTCAAGGTCTATTTGGGGTTTTCTTTCCATTATGTTCGACATCTCTGACCAATAATAAATATCTCCAAGTGGATTCTAAGAAAGAAATTATACACACCAAAAACAATTTTGTTAAAACATGTGGAACCTTGCCAGACTCAGGAAGATCTGCAGCACTTGGCAGCAGACTGAAATATGTAACTGCAACCAGGGAAATATTGTGAGTTTACTACCCTCAAAAAGTTTACTGTCCCGGAAAACTGTTATTGTGCGAAACACATGCCAAGTTAATATTGTAATGGATTTTATGGCTTGGAACAGCAGTTAGCTAGTGCTTGTAGCCAGAGGGCTATATTCTCAGATGGTGTAAAATAAGTAAATGGGGAGGAAATCACAGATTTATCAGGAACAGACTTTTAAATGTGGTACAGCTGGCCTGAGAATAAACCTGTGGTTGCAAACCTTCTCTTACAAAAATTGATTCAGCAGTTTTGTGTGATCGTGAACATAAGAAACGTGTAACATCTAATAAATCTAGAGGAAGAGAGATGTGTAAAATCTTGAAGACAGATGTATTAAATCTAATAAAGCAGTCTAAGATTTTTTTGTAATAATAGAAGACAATTATTCCTTGTTAATGCAGATGGAACTATTGTGCCTATGGTTATGATCACCTGAACCCACTCAAAAAAACTTTTGTAGCTCCTACCTGCTTCCTGCAGAGGTGTTGGAGGAGGTAAGAAGACAGCTGGAGTGGGGAGAGAAGGGCAGGCTCCAAGCTGTTTCAGGATGCCTTCACCTGGTATTGCTCAGGTCCTTTTCTTTGCAGTTCTGTAGTCTGTCTTCCACCTGCAGGTCTGTTACCTTTCACTAAAGATGCTACAGTGTTTTAGCCCATTCTCCTGCTGTTGTTTTCATGGTGTTATTCTCATGGTGTTGCACCTGCAAACCCTGACATTATTCTTACCTCTGATTTCTCATGGGAAGACACTGTCACCAGAGTAAGAATGACTCCTTCCTTCCCCTTGCTCTTCCCCCCCCTTTCTTCTATAGCTTGACGTTTATGTTAAATGAAAGCTTAAATGAGTCAATAACATCATGGATAACAGAGACTTGAATATCCAGTTAGACTTATAATATATATCCAAGCTCACTGTGAAACACTTGGGCTCATTCAGAGGAAACAGTGTTTTAAGCAGGAGTATCCAGAAAGGAGTTTGAACATTGTTTGAACACAATGGAAGGCATATGGTCACTATGGAAAACATGGTGGAAAATTATCATCACTAGCATCACCTGGAGCGGATCACCAGAAGATACCTTAATTGGAGACTCTTGCACCTCTTCTTGGCCATCCATGGCTGAAAGTTTTTGCTTTCCCCGTTCTCTTTCTTTCTCTCCTTTGTATTTTTCCCAGCAGTAATTTCAGAGTGGGTGTGTGCCATCAGCTACAGACTCCATGAATAAAACTTCAAACATTTAAGTCTGTCTCAGCATCCTTTGCACGACAACACCATCATACGACCAACCTTACCTCTTGCCTAGGGCAAAAAACTTCCTTTTGTGCCAGGCTTGACACTGACTTAGCATGTAACCCTTTGCAAGTTATTCCAGCCTAGGTGCTGTCTCCCACGGCAGCGATGTGGCTGTAGCAACTAAGCAGGAGTTCTGTCCCATCTCATCAGTGGGGAAACTCACAGTGCAACCCAGCCACGGCCTGAGTGGACTTCAGTCTCCCTCTACAAACATCTTTATCTTGGTATGTATAAACTCTCCCCTGGATTCTTCTGTAGCTTTATCTAGCACAGAGGCAACCTGAAAATTGCTTTCTCAGTTAAAGCTTAAAGTTGCTGTGTGCAGGAGTCCATGCTTTGTTTCCCCCATTATCTCGGTTCCTCAGCTGTAAACCACCCTCTGGTGTGGACTCCATACCCCACAACACAAAAGCCTTTTTCAGAGGCTTACGTGCAGTTATGGCACAAATTGCATCAATGAAGTCAGCGATGGCACGTCTGGACGCTACAGCTATGTGTATATTTGTAAGTTAAACAGTTACAAGGAAGGCTCCCAAGTTGTGGAAATTAATTGTCTGCTCTGTAAATTTGCACTATTAAATTATTCCAGTGCAGTTTGGGCTATGTCAGGTGGCTTTGGCCGTCTCCAAAATACTTTCTGGAAGAGCTTGAGAGCTAGAATGGGCCAGGGACAGTCACAGCAGGCAATTCATACGCAACCTCTATTTTGGAGGGTCAGAGAATTTAATAACACATTTTGGGACAGTTCTGTAACAGCCAGCCCCACCGCTACTGGGTGAAAACAACCCTAGAGAACTAAATGACAAAATTTAGTCCAATTAATCGTGTTTTTACAACACATTTAATCCCCAAAGATGCCATTGCCCATTCCAAAGGGTAAAACCACTTTCAGAAAGATCATTAATGTATAAAAAAATCTGCCCAGTATTATTAGTTTGAAATGTCAACACTTTCCTACTTACAGTGAGGTTTCAAAATCAATATTTAGTCTCTTTAGCAGATGTGGTTTGGGCTCTCATTGTTGTTAACCACCTGCAGCCCTTGCATCCCAGACTTTGAAAGAGATCAAAACTTCTGAAAAAGAGAACGCTTTAGTCAGCTCCTGAATAATGGAGCTGAAGCAGAAGAGACCAATTCCCTTCAATTTTCTAAGAATGGTAATGAAGGAAACTCTTCTTCTAAGCAATGACCTAACGTGAAGTCAAACCTAACCACTGTGTATTCAGAATGAATGCTCATCCACTATGGTTGTTTAGCTTTTTTGCGTGGAAATACAAAAAATGAAACATTGTAATCTCATGAAGTTGTGAAAAGAAGCACAAATTTTTTTATAATCAGTTCTTCCCGCTGGCTTTGGAATAATCTGAAATAGCTAGAAGTGATACACTTGTATGAATTTTCAGTACCATGCAAGGCTGATTAAATGAATTCATCAAATAGAAAGATAGAGTCATAAAATGGTTTAGATTGGAAAAGACCTCTAAGATCATTGAGTCCGACCATTAATCCAGCACTGTCAAGTCCACCACTAAACCATGTCTGTAAGCATCTACCTGTGCATACTTTAAACACCTCCAGGGATGGTAACTCCTCCACTTCCCTTGGACAGCCTGTTCCAGTGCTTGACAGCCCTTGCAGGAAAGAAATTTTTCTGAATGTCCAATTTAAAGCCCCTCTGGCACAACCTGAGACCATTTCCTCTTGTTCTATTTTTTGTTACTTGGGAGAAGAGACCTCCCACCACCTCAATACCTCTTCCTTTCAGGTAGTTGTAGAGAGTGAGAGCTAATCATCACAGACCCAAGAGGAATTTTCCTCAGTAAGCTTGAAAACTTCAAAATTAACATGACTGCAAAGAAATTAAAGGAATCAAGCGGAAATTTTAGCCTTCAGAGGAGCCAGGGCTTTCATGACACCAGAAAAGGTTCACACAACAAACACTGAATGGAAAATAAGTGCAGGAAAGGTTCAAAGACTGTTCAGCAGTGTACATTCTGGGGCAGCTAAAAATACCCAAAAAATACCCACAAGTAACCATGTGAGTAAGCTATGTACTATGGACTTGCACTTGAATTGAGTTTCCTATTTTTTTCTATTTTTATTTGCTCGGATTCTGTATCTCATCGTAACCGTCTCTAGTTTCCTCTCCAACAACAATTAGCTTTAGTTGTGTTTAGAATAATGGAGAATGTGCATGTCATATTCAGCTTTCAATTCTGCAGCTAAGCACCAGAATGCATGTAATCTGTGAATGGACCAGCAAAGGAAATACACAAATATACACATATATAATATAAACAACACCATTTTTCTACTGTCCCTTCTTTAATGTCCTCCAAGAGATTCTTGTACTCCTGTTCACACAGACTAGTACCTTTTTCTTCAAACAGCCTCACTGATTTTAAGGTGCTGTGAGAGAGAGTCAAACTTTATTCAACATATGTAAGAGACCCTTGTGGGTACAGTGGAAGAACAGGGTTTTCACAAGACATGTGAAGGAGGAAGGTGTTTAATGCAAAACACTTGGTCAGTTCTCATGTGGAACACGAAGAGCATTTTAATGAATGTTTAGCAATAGCCTTTATCCCTCTCTTGTATCTATTAAAATGAGAACCCAGGCTCAACAACTGTACTCCAAGGAATATTAGAAGATAAAGAACACTGGTTTTTAGGTTTGGGACTGGTTTTTTTGGGGTTGTTTTTTTTTTTTTTTTTGGAGGGGGTGGTCTTTTGAGGTCCTTTGTGGGGCTTTTTCAAAGTTAATCTCAGTAAGGGTTTTTAACAAGATATATAAAATTTTTCTTAATATTTAGGTTTTGTGGACTAAAGATTTAATTCTGTGCAAGTTTCTACTGCAGTTGCCATTAAAAAATCTCAGGATTAGATACACTTTTACTGTATTTCTTTCCTTCCCACTTCAGAAAAAAATTTGAAACGAAACCGAATTTTATCTTTGGTAATATTAGAATCATAATTTTCTATCAGGGAGATTAAAATGTAGTAGATTTGTAAGTGAGCCATATTTTGTTAGTTAGTGTTCAACCTAAATCCTAATGACATCCTAAAATTTATATTAATTCTCTGTTTTATATTGGGCATCCTTGGTTTATGGGCTTGATGTTCTTGATCTTTCAGTACCCTGCAAGACTGGCTCCATTTAGCTAAATGTTATTATACTGTGTTATAAAGCCCTGTGCAAATCATTGCTTTTTTGAAACATCTTGCAATGACAATTGGCTTCCTTTGTTGTTCACAGCTATATTAGAGTTACAAAGCTCCACAGTGGCACATTACCCATTAGGTTTTCTCCCATTTTACTTCACAGAGTTGAGCATTATCAGAGAAGGACTGAGAGCAAAGAATTTAATGCACTGTACTGGCACACTGACAGGAAAAGTGATCCATCAGTACAGGGTCTTTTTCCTCTATTTAATTTGATGAAACATGCATTGCTGTCAGTTCTGCAGCTTTCCGTGAGCAGGACTCTCCTGATCAACAGATGTGGATATTGAATGACTGCAAGATTATATCAGCCAAATGAAAAATGCATTTGGTCCCTGAAATGTGTTTTTATTCCACAACAGAAAAGTTATTCTTTCTCTGCAGCACACAGCCATTCACCAGGCTCAGCTTCTCTTTAATTATCCATTTCTACAGTTTCCCAAGATCTTGGAGATTTCTTTTGTTTTCTCTTTTAAAAGATCCTTACTATTCTTCCCAGTGTTCACAACTTGATAATATGTTCTGAGCTAGAACAAAAGTTTGCTAAGCATCAGTTGAAAGCATGGCTGAGAAAAGCACATCACTTAACTTCATGGGAGCGGCAGGAGCAACTTGCTCCACCCTTTGTAACAACAGTCCCACCATCTGCTTGGTGTCCTGAGCTTGCACTCTGAGGTCTGCTTGTAGAGGTCCTGAGCCTTAGTTCAGGTCATGTCTACTTATTCTCATAAAGACACATAAAAATTCTGCAGAAAGTATAGCCCTAAGGATTCAAATATATTATTTTATCAAAAGCATGTCTGTTAGATGCTTTGGCCCCTGAGACGATTCCAAGTAAAGAGAAGTTTCTTGTAGTAGAGCTGGATAAGGTAAGGGCCATTACTTTTCAGGCTATAAAATTTCACTCTAAAAACTTCAAGTATACCGAAAAGCACAGAATTTATTGCCTTCTCTAATACGATACCTGAATTTACTGAAACTAGGAAGTCAAGATATTTTTGTCTTCGGCCCAGTTTTCGTGTCCTAGATTGTCACTTCCCCAGCCCTGAAATAGCCTTAAAGAGATAGAGAGACAAAGATAGAGGAATCAGAGGCAGTTTGTCTATATTAACCTTCCAAAAGACTGAATTGGTAAAGGTGGGAAAAGTATGAAGAGAAAGGGAATGACTCCTGCTGTTTTAGGACTAGTTGAACAAGCAGGGACTCTTGGCTAGTACAGCTGGCTATGAGGAGTGCTTACTGAGCCAGGTGATTATTTCTAGAGAAGAGCACTGGCTCCATTCAGTCACCCTCTGAAATAGCTAACATCTGGCAGACACTTGTATCCTAACAGCAGGGAGGCTTCCCTCCCTCTTTTCATTGCTCTACACAGAAAAGTCAGTCGGGGTTGGCTGAAGTATGCTCTGGAGAATGTCCCCACCCCTGGGGTTCAGTGCTGAATGCAGCAGGATGAGTTGAAGGAATTCAGGAGTTGGCTCATTTGTATATGGAAGGAAAAGTGTCACCACCACCCCTGGGTTTGGGAAACAAGCAGGACTTCTGGAGTGGCGATGATGGTTTCTCTCTGTTCTGGGGGGTGCAAGGAAGATGGTTTCTGACACTTCTTTGTCATGAGCATCCTCCCACCTCAGAGAGAAAACGGTGTGATAGGAATCTTCTTATTTCCCTTTCCTGTGTCAGTGTTCAAATGGAAGGTCAAGGAGCACTACTTAAAAAACAAACCATGCTTATCTTGTATTCTTACTGTGCCAGGAAGGGACACACAGTCTGTCTCTAAGGGGGTCTGATTTATTCAGTCCCCAAACCTCTGTTTACATAAGGACTTGATGTTGTTCAATGTAGGCTTCAGTCCCACTGACATTTACCGGTTCCACTGTGGCCTCAGTAGATCTCAAGATCTGAGATAATAGTTTCAGTGTCTCACCAATAAGTAGTGCTCATGTGAAGCCAAGCAACACCACGTTAATATTTATGCTGACAGATGGATTCACTCAGTAAAGCTTTTTATTTTTCTGATAAAATGTATTATACCCACTTGGGAATGGTGTACAGCTTCACGGGAATTTTTTCCACGTATGAAGCAGATCTTTGATTATACAAGGAAAGATCCCACCAGTTGCAAAACACTGATGCTATTCTCAGGTACTGGGAATACTGCCCTCTGCATCCCAGGTTTATGCTCCAGTACCCACCCATAAGCAGATGCTGAAACACTCTTATTTTCATTACTTCAAATACACCTCACTTAGCTTGTAAATCAGACCTCAGAGAAAAGAGATAAAATGTCAACAGGCAGTTTTGGCAACCATTAAGAACACCCAGGAGGAACAAAATTTGTTGTTGAAGCTTTAATAAGACCCCACAAATCTGCAACAGCCTGAACTAAACCTTTTTCCTATATTTCATTTTATTCTCTTTGGCTATCAAACACAGATCCTTCAATAATTACTATTAGATCATCCAAGCAACCTCCTGTAAATCCTGCTCTATTAAGTTCACCTGGTTTTATCTGCTCTTGGAATGAATACCTTGCATTTAACAAAAAGGTTGTTCGTGTTTGGCTAAACCAGGCTCCCTGTGAAGCCAGTGGACAGTGAAAGATACATCAAGTGCTGGTTAATCTGCCATCTGATTAACTGAAAGACTGGTTTTTTTGTTTTGCCACTTGAATTATCTTGCTTCCACTTCTGATCCTTGTATTCTTCTTTTCCTCCTGAAGAGCTCTTTTAGTGCCTGTTGTCTCCTTCCCATGGAGGCACTTCCCCTCTATAACGAAGTCACCCTTCAGCCTGTCTTTTCAAACAGATTGAACTGTGCAATCTACTCAACTTGGAGTATTTTCCTCAGCTTCCATGTAATATCACCGACTCATAGGCTAGCTGAGGTGGGAAGGCATCTCTGGAGACCATCTGCTCAAAACAGGGTCAGCCAGAGAAGGCTGCTCAGGACTGTGTCTAAACAGGTTTGGAATAAATATCAAATAATAATATAAATAAAAAATTATTCAAGTTGCATGGATCTACGTCCGTCATTCCAGTCAGAGGGTGGAATGGTAAAATAGAGTTGGTTGAAAAGGATCTGTAGTGATCTGCTCTATTCCACCACACTCAATGCAAATGCAGCACCAAGTGGGATCATATTGCTCCAGTCAGGTTTTGAAAATTTCTAAGAATGTCCCCATAAGTTCACTGGGATGCTGTTGCAAAGCTTCAGCACCCTTGTGGTGAAGACTTTATTTTTTGTGTCCAGGTGTAATTTACTTGGCATCGTGTCTCCCTGGTGTTTGCTGTCTACAAACCAGGCATTTCTGCATTCAGATACTCCATCACCCCTGGAAATTTTTAAGTCCACTATAGTTATATGCATTCTTGCTTTTTACAGAAAATAAAAGTATTTTAAAAGTAGTTTGATTTATGTGTTCATCCAAGCTAGCCATAATCACCCTGGAGACAAATAGAGTTTCCACACTTGAATGCTCTAAAAACCACAGACCTCACACCAAAGTGTTAGCCAAGAGCTTCATAAATAAAAGTAAAATGGGAATTTTTTTAAAATTGTGTTCTAATCAGCTTTTAACCAAGAGCAAATCTTTCCAACACAATATGCAGGCTATGTGGAATAAAACTTCAGATCAACAATTCATTTTGATACAGAATTAGAATTCTGGAGGAACAGTCTAAGAACAACTAGAATATAGAATTTGAGATCAAAAGTGATTAAATGCTTCAGTTTCACCCTATTTTGCTAGTCTAGTCTCCAGTATGGGTTTTGGGCATTGCAGTAAGAGCCTGTCCTGACTGGGTTGTTACCTGCAGCCACGCAGCGGTGTTGAAGAACCTGCATGTCCATGTTACATCTTTTCTTCTTTTAGCTCCTCCTCTCCACCTGAACATCTCTACCCAGGTCCCATCCATCTCCTCAGGTAATGTCCAGTGGCTACAGTGCCACACAATGTCCTTCACAAAGGCAATTCAGGTGCAGTAGCTGAGCCAGCACACACCCAGAGGCAGGGAGCTGACAAGTGCTCAAAATTTCCAAGTATGGAAAGCCATGAGGAAGAAGAAATTTTGAGGGTGTACAAGATGTCCGTAAGATTTATATGTCTACCTTCATATAATCTGTTACATTTGAGGTCCCTATAGTAGATTTGGGAAGGATATTTACAAAAGTATTCTCCCTACCATCATCATTTAGGGAGCAAAGTATTAAGCACTTTCCTACAGCTTACAAATCACTGTGCATGGGGAATTTCAGTGTCTGGCATCTGTTAGGAGCATGCAACATACATTGAGTAAGGAACCTGATCCCTGGATAGTTCATTTACTTAATAAGTAGAGGCAAAGACTCTACTCATTTCCTCCTGCTACAGCACTGAGATGGCAACCTCACTACTCAGCTACCCAAACAAACTTTTAACCCTTAGCCCTGAGGCCGGCATGTAGGCATTGAATTTTCTGCTCAGCCGGCTCTGTAATAGTTCAGTCTCACTCTGGAGTGTACTTCCCTGTGTTGTACCAGGTTATCCCTGTATTGTGTCAGGCTATCTCTGAGCAACATGCTTACGTTCAGAGAACAACCTCATTAATAATGTCATATTATTCAGAAGTCAACCTTGTGCATCTTGTCATTCACTGTGTGTTTTGGCAACTGAAAAATAGCTTGTCTAAAGATGCATTCATTCTTGAAACGGAGAAGAATGCATAATTCTAGCACACCTCTGCAGAGGTGCATACCTTCTGCATGTTCCAGACATGCAGAAGTCATTGAAGCTTGATTATTTAAACAGAAAAGTATGGAATCAAAGAAACATAGAACCATAGACTGGTTGGCTTGGAAGAGAGCTTAAAAATCCTCTTGTTCCAACCCCCTGCCATGAGCAGGGACACATTCCACCAGACCAGGTTGCTCCAAGCCCCATCCAGCCTGGCCTTGAACACTTCCAGGGATGGGACATCCACACCTTCTCTGGGCACCCTGTGCCAGTGCCTCGCCACCCTCACAGTAAAGAATTTCTTTCTAATATCCAATCTAAACCTAGTCTCTTTCAGTTTATATGGGTGTGTAAATGTGTATATGTACACACTATTTGTATATAGTCCTGCTTTGGAATCAATTCCATTCATCCAAATTGCTGCACTTACCCATTAGCCACTCCAGCCCACAGCTGACCAATATGCCCTGGAAAAGCAATTATTTGGTCCTTACAGATTGTGTGTACCTCTTTTAAAAGGAATAGGTTTTAAAATTAGGGCAAAATGTTCCCCAGAACTGACTTGGATCCAGCAACACAATTATATGCATATTCAACTTTAAAATTGCACACTGTAGTACAGCTACTTATGAATTGTACCTCTGCAGAGCTACCAGCAAGCCACCAACGTATTTCTCTCTGGGTAATTTAGCTATGTAAGGCACATCCATACTCTATTAAACAAATCAAGAAAGTATATTGAGAAAGCTCATATGGATAAACAGATGCCAGAGCGTGAACTGCAGCAACTTTACTGCAGAACAACTTGGAGGCAATCTCTGTTAGGCAGTCACTTGTATCTCCTGAGCATGTTGGAAATATAAAACAAAATGAACTAATTTATTTCAGGGAAGTTAAGCAACTCCATTTCTCAGCAGTAAGCCACAGGGCCACACTAACTCATTTTCTTGCAGACATATGTACATGCTATTAAACTGCAAATCTTTGAGAGTTAGAAGAATATAAAACTATCTCCACAAAATAAAAACTATAAAATATATGTTGAAAAAGAAAACTCCAAGGTATGCCATCAGTAATGGATAATAAATAAAACAGCATTTGGGAATTAACATGAATTATTATTATTAATGATAATAATTTTTAAAACTCAAACAACACCACTATAAATAAAACAAAGGCAAAATTTTGACCATGAAAATAATCACCAGGTAAGAAGGAAATTATTGTGTTTCTGTAGAAATTATTGCTGTAGATGTAAAAGCTTCATATTATTAAAGACCTGGCTTTAGAAGAAAAAAAGTGTTTTCTGGCTTTTCTCATTCCAAGACTGACATTCCCGTGGCAAATGCTCTGATGAGATTTCCTGTGGAGTTGGGTGGAGAGGGAGTAAGGTAAACAATCAAAGGATGAAGTGTTGTCCCACAGCACACAGCTGGACATTGCAAACTAAGGAAAACTGACAAGCATTGGTTCATATAAATGATATCCCAGAGACCTGCAGGAAGCCACAAGGGACAACAGAAAGCCTTAGGAGGAGTCTTTTTTACATAAGGTTTTGCATGGAGGAGGAGGAATTAAGTAATGGAGCCAAGCATAATTAATTTGGATTATGGTAAAAGTTCTAGCAGAAGGTTGAAAAAGCAGCTGCACAGGGAGAGGGAGGAAGAAGTAAGGAGGTTACCTCAAACTTACTTCTGTTTCTTAGCCCTGAAGCTGAGTGAGGCATTCATGCCTTGAGTTTCTTGAGCACCAATGGCCTGAAGTAGAGACTGCGTAGTTATAATTAAAAATCTGCAATTACCCAAATGTCTGTCCCTGCTGAAGTTGTGCATTTCAGTTCTCTGGTCAGCAACACATGGATGGGCACTAAGCAGGCAGGGACACAGAAGAAACACATCCGTAATGATGACAGTGACAAGCAGTTGCAACATCAAACTTCAGATGCTGCTCTGCCTGGAAAGTTCATAATCTAGAATGAGATTTGCAGAAGATCCTGAGGTAGACCACCATGGCATGGTGGACTAGGCTGGAGGAAGAGACAAGAGACAGACTCCCCACTTTTGGCAAGCCCATGCATCATGTCAAGATATCAGCTATCAGCCTGGAGAAGAGAAGGCTCCAGGAAGACCTTGTAGCAGCCTTCCAGAACCTAAGGAGGTCTACAAGTAAGTTGGAGAGGCACTTTTTTGCAAGAGCATGGAGTGATAGGACAAAGGATAATGGTTTCACACAGGAAGAGGGTAGTTTTAGATTAGATATTAGGAATAAATTCTTAACTGTGAAGATGCTAAGGCACTGTAAGAGGTTGCCTAGAGAAGATGTGGATGCCCTATCCCTGGAAGTGTTCAAGGCCAGCCTGGATGGGCTTTGGAACAGCCTGATCTAGGGGGAAGTGTCCCTGCCCATGGGAGGGGGCTGGAACTAGATGATCTATAAGATCCCTTCTAAAAAAACCTATTCTGTGATCTTGTATTTTGGATTCAAAGACACATGGGGTGAAGAACAGGGTTTTGACAGAAGAGGACAGTTTTTGGCAAGCTGGAAAAGAGGACAGAATTTAAAACGTCCTTAAGGACACCATCAGGGTCTGCAATGATGTTGAGAGGCAGCCAAGCACTCACTGAGATGAGACATAGATGCCTGGGGAATAATGCCCTGCTGATAACATCAGTATTCCTAGAGTGCAACACACGAACTGTCTTTTGTGATTTACATGGGAAAAGCGTGCTCAATATTTGGCATAAATTGAGCCCTCAAGGAATTATTGCTCTGGTCTCCGCACGACCTCTGGCTGCCCCCAGCATGATGCACAGCAAATCTGACAGACCAACGGAGACAAATGTTGATGACTTTGAGGATAAATACCCTATGCCACGTGTGGACACTGCAAGACTTCCCAAACAATGCAAGCCAGCCCAGATCCAGCTAATTTAAGAATTTATTCACCATTCATTGCTCTGTCTGAAATAATTTAGTGAGCTAAAAAAGGACATCATTTTAAAACACAGCAATTACATTTGTTTGGGAGAGGTTTTTTACTTTTCTGTTTCTTCCTTATTTTTAGCTAAATATGCATCTGGTTTTATCTGAGTAATGTCCAAATCTCTTCTAATGAAACTTGCTTAGTGCAGGTCACAAGCCAGGTTTCAGCACTGTCTGTAATCAGAATTCAAGCTGACTAAATGCATGCTGAAGGGCAACCAGCATAGAAATGGTCTTAATATTTTCATTTTAAATTGAATTAAGAGTGCATAGACCTTACTTTATCAGAACAGCTACAATTTTCTCCTGAGAAAACCTATATACATTATTTTTGTAAGGTTAAACATATTTTTTACTCAGTTCTGGGAACTTAAGTGAAAACAGTTGGACTGAAACAAAAGAAAACATCTATAGGATCTTGGAGAACTCTGGTGTTTATGCCTCTGGGCTCCCATCTTCTAACACATACATGTGCCTTGTCAATCACATGGATTCCATGCAAAATTTTACAGGGCAAGGCCAGTTTTGCACAAGAAAATTTTAGGCTTAAATACCTAAAATTTTCACAAAGGGCAGAACAAGCAATAAGCACTCCTAAATTATCTGCTTAACTGACATTCTGCCTGCTGCTCTGAAAATCCAGCTCGTTTATTCTAATTGTCCTCAGAATACTGAAAAGCACTCAGCAGCCACCCATTCTGCTCAGGCCAGCAGCAGTGAAATCCCAGCTCCCTTCAAATATCATTTTTCATCTTGTTTACAAAGTCTGTCAAGTTCCCAAAGAATTAAGGTCTTACTCAGCTTTGCTGTGGTTGCAAACAGATAGGGAAGAACACGGGCAACAAAGAATCCATATCAGTTTGCATCAGAAGTTTCTATGTGGGCACAGAATATCAAGAGGCTCCTTCACTCATCCATCCAATCACTTGTGTCTGAAAGATGAACTCTGTCCGTGCTGCAGGGGCAGAAGAGAATTTATAACGTTGACCATCTCTACTGATGCTTCCACTTGAGTGACACTGGGATAAATTTCTTTGGTGAGTGAATTCAATGAATCTAAGTAACAAGCAGGGATGCTGAAAAGATTTTCTACTTTGGGATATATATTTCATACACTCATATATATATATACATATAGATACATTTATATGTATTTGTGTGTATATATATATATATATGTATATACATATATAAAAAATCAGAATGCCATTTGGATTTTGAATTTTTGAGGAAAAATTGTCAAGCAACCATCAGCTGCCTAGAGCCATAGAAGAGTGAGTTACAGTAATAATAGGTTGTTCTCCATTATGTTAAAACTCCTCTTAAACTCTGTCTTACCAGACACCATGGTAGATCATTAGGGGACTTCTTATCTGTGAAATCTTGCTTCACACACAGGAGCCTGACAGAAACAGAATAATAATTTTGTTGGTTCTTCCAACTCCTTCTGTCATTTTAGACTGTATTTATCAAAAGGGAACAGTGTTTCTGCCAAAGGTAATATTAACATAAGTTAACATGAATTCCTGCAATTAAATCTCCCTGAGAAACACTGCAAAGAAACATCCTTCTTCAGTGTTTTTAATCCAAAACACAGACATCTGAAAGCAAATCTGACTGCAAAGAAAGGTGACAAACCACTTGGTTTCCATTCTCTGAAGAGGAAAAACAGCATTAAATAATTATGAAATCGGTCCAGCCCAAGAGAATGGAAAAGGAAAGAAAACTTAAATACTTACTGAGTGATGACACACTGAGGGGAGAGAGGGTTTTGTATCTGGTGAAGGCAAGGGCAGGTTGCTCATGGATCTGCAGGTGAGGCTACGGCTCACCAACAAACAGCCAACTCAGAACCAGCTTCTCAGAACACATATTTTTTATTTGGGGAGAAGGCTATTGAGATCCCATCTCCCAGCTAAGAAGGTTGTTTTTACTTGTATTAAAATCAAATTATAAAATAAAGCCCCAGCCAAAACCACAAAACTCTCCTGGTTTTGTGTTACAGCTGGATGAAGCCTTCACACAGCTTTACGTGGTTTCCGCACAAAAATATAAATTATACACAGGTTTGGCAATAGGAAGAATACATTCCCCATTCAGGGTTAAAAGTGAATGAAATCTGCATGTTTATGGGCTTCTTCATGAGGCTTTTCCACAGCTGTATCTGTTTTATAAATAGAACCAGTCAAATTAGTTGTACAGTAATATCCATTACAAAAGCAGTTCTTCTGTATTTTTCCACCAATTCATCCTATTTTTTTCATAAAAATTGACTCTTTGTTTGGAAAGGTTTTGTCAATATCTTGTTTGAGCACTTGTACAGAAAAATCCCAGACTCTTCCAAATGGCCAATGTGATTATTCATTATTTTTTGCATGTCAGTAACTACAAAATCATGAAGTATTGTCTCCACTCTGTGAGTAGCAACGGAAGCACCAGAAGCTAAAGAACACTAGGTTATGAACACTTTTCTGGGGTGACTTTCTGGATGAATTATTCATGCAAAAATCCACGAAACTTTTGGGACTTTTTAAATCTTTTCAACTATACAAAGCAGTTTTTCTAGTATTCACAAATACAAATAATTTTTTCAAGCCAATTTTGGGATTATTATTTGGAAAATACTAAGCTATTCTTTCTACTATCAAATTAATCCTACACACAATTATGTTCATTCCTTAAGCCTTAAAAAACACTGCACTGTATCCTCTGACAGTTACAGTATTATAAGAGTTCTTGTAAAGTTTTTATTATACTCCTTCAAACTGGAATTGTAAATAGAGAAAATGAGGGAACAGGGGGATAGGGCTTTTTAGCCAAAAATAGGAATAGGAGAATAGTAAGAGATTCAGCAAGCTGACCTAGAAACCAAGCAGCTACTCTGCACCCAAGTTGAATAATGTAACCACCTGCTACACAGAGCTGAGGTGTGAGCTGAGGACCCCAGCACTGCGTTAGCCTTGAGCTCACCCATTTCTCTCCCGGAGTGACAAGCAAGGTGGAGAAAACAGCTCCTACTCAAAGGGGACCAGCCAAAAGGCCACATGGATGCCTCCAGATCTCACAATGACTGCCAGAGCAAGGACCTTCCTGCTCATTTCAGATGAGATACCGGACCTTGAGCTCCCTTGATTGCACGCCATCTGAGAAATGTGTCAGTGTCAAGGAGAGAAACCAGCATTTACTGAGAATATGTAGAGACCTAAGTGACAGAGCACCTTCTTAGAGCTGGCATAACCCAGCCTTTAGAGCCAGCAATTTTCTTTCTTTGCAAGAAATAGGTGTAAGTTAGTCTCCAGCTACAAAGACCAAAGGAGTTACCCAAATGAAGCAACAGAGGAAGGACGTTCCAAGTGACCCAAAATGCCTGGCTCACTCACAAGCAATGAGACAGGGAAGGGATTAAATCTAGGAAAAACAAAACAAAACAAACAAATAAACAAAAGGCAGATTTAATAGGTCCTTTCTGTTTACTGTAATAACAATGTTTGCTGAGCCAGGATTTGATTTGCTCTCCATATAGCCACAGATATTTGACAACCCAGGCTGTCACAGTGCAAATCTAACAGATGCAGGAGTGCTCATAGGCCTCTTTGCACGGGGTTGGTTAAATGCTTGAGAAATTAATAACGACTGAGAGAACTACCATAAACTTCCAGGGCAGCAACAGCTGTGGAAATGACATTCATGCAACATGCTCCCCGTAAAACTATTTGATGGAAAAGTTGAAATATTCCTGTATAAAATTTTTTTCCAAAAAATATTCTCCAAGGTCTAAGCTGCTACACAGGAGTTGAATAACCTCAAAGGTCAGCACAACAGGTCTGTGAAATCAACAGAGAGAGGAACTTTTATCCTGTCTCTGGGTCACATTCTATCCATAGTGTTGTCTGTGGAGTCTGCTACCAGAGAAAAACTCCACCAGAGAGAGTTCAGTGCTCAGGAACACCAAGGAAAGGTGGCTCCTGGTAGGAACAGCTCCCACTAGTAAAGCATTGTGAATGCCCCCATGGTTAAGGTGAAGGATCACCAGGCCAGCAGAGCAACGATGGCCATAAATAAGGCGACAACCAGGTAAGGGGAAAGGGCTTGGTGAGAGACCACCAGCTCAAGCCAGGGGTGGGTGAGAAAGGACACCCACCAGTGGGTAATACTCACACGTGTTGTGGAGTGCACACAGAGGGCACAGCAGAGCAGTTGTTCATAATGGGCTATGACTAATTATTTTCATTCACCAGCACATTTGGAACCATATTTCTCAAACAGTAACTTCGTGAATGGTAACGAGACCCCAGGGTATTTACCACACCACTTATCTGTTATTAGAGCACACTACTAATGTGTCTGTGGGAAGCTGAATATTAGCTGAGGGGCTGGAATAAAAGGGCATTCAAATGCCAAGGAAAATTAATTATATAAAAGCACAAAACAGTGATGAATCAATCAAACACCAGCACACTAACAGAGACAAGATAGGCAGGTCAGTTGCAGCAGGCATCCACCCTTCCAAAAATGTCTGGATCTAGGGATCAGAATCAAACTCCTGCTCCCTAGGGTCCCCTCTGTCTGAGTCCTCTCTCTCACACGATGCAATTGCATGGCCAGACATGCTGTGCTGCTGTGGCTTAAGAGATTACAGTCCCAGCATGTCCCTGGCCACTTGCCCTCACCTTTCCCTCCCACTACATTTGATGCCAGTTACTATCCTTCCGTAACCCCTAGCTAAAAGTGTGCTCATACCCAGATTTTTCTAAGACTTTTTAGTGCATTTTGCTTGTTCAGATCTTTCAAGAGGACATTTTGGCAGCCTGAAGCTTGGAAAAACTACGTCAGCAGAATTTAGGAGGAGTTGAGGAGGGCTGGTCATCAGGATTGGTGGGCTAAGCACTTCTACACCAGGTGAGCTATGGCCAGATCAGCCTGATGGACTGCACACAGAAACAGGAAAACTCTCCTCACAGCATCGGCCAAGGGAGGTGACACTTGCAATTTTTTTCAAGATTTAGGCCAAATTCTGCCCAACAAGGGGCTAAGATCATTTTGCCATTACTGTGTTGGATGACCCAAAATGTCACTCTTCTTCTTCCATTCCTCCCAGCAAAAGGAAGGCATGGAATTTGGGGGGGTTTGAGTGGACGTACAAGCTGTGAGATATCTTGCACAGAAATCCAGATGAACAGGCAGTGTTAAGCTGTGGTATATACATGTTGTACTTGCGACATGGAGATGGTGCAGTGCAGAAAACTATCTCCTCTACAGCCACAAATGTCCTTCAGTGATCAAAATCACCCACAGAAGATCCCAGCTGAGAAGCACCATGTCAAAATCAGGACAGTGTGACAGGGCTGTCAAAGCTGCTGCTACACAAGGTGTGGTAGCCCTTGAGCTACAGCTGAATGCTTTCAGGCACTCTCTTGTATTCCACTTCACTCCAGCACATGAAAAATAAATCCAGGAGCAGAACTAGCTAAGAGCAGAGGGCATACAACATTAGAAATGACTGTTTGGGATCTGCCATGCTGATCCTGGGGGAGAGGAAGCTGCATCTATGCCAGCCTGCTGGGAGGACTTATAACACCCAGAAATCAGGACAAATGTGCTGGCAGAACCCAGAGAGAACATGAAGCTGCTGCAATGCACCACGTGGCCAGGACTGCTGCGGGGAGCTCAGCACCATACACAGATTTCTGTGGGCACTTGCATATCATGCAACCCACAGAGGGTCCTGAGAAGGCTCTATTTTGCATGGTAAAAGTGTCAAATATGTTTTTACTGCATGTTAAAGAGGACTTGATGTTTGATTTGAAGAATGGTACCTTCAGTGACTAAAATACTACTACTCTTTATCCAGTCACATACACACAAATGCTGGCTCTACTGATAATTGGTGATTTGGTCCAAAAGACAAAATGTGAAAATGAAAATATCCCCCAGATCATCAGCAAATTTGGTTTTATCTGATGAACTAGAAACTTGCTGCAGAAAAGACCAGTGATGTGCTTATGGATTTGCAGTGCTCCATGATATCCAATAGAGCTGGCCAGATATAACACTTGTGCTTTGCCATGGGCAGCTCCCATTCTCATCTTGTATCATCCCCTCTGAACCTGTCTTCTTAACTGATATTCACAGAAAAACAGATTTCAGTGCTGTGCATATGAAGGAAAGCTGCAAAATCATTTTCAGTCAGCCAGCTGTTTTCAGCACAAATCCAAACCACAGCCCCATACCAGGTACTATGAAGAAAATTAACTCTATCCCAGACAAAAACAATGCAAGCCTAGGTAAGATTTATAGCACTTTTACAACAATCTCATCAGAAAGTTGCTTGTTATCTATTCATGGGAAGTGTCTTTTCTTGCACGTTAAATCTAGGAGGAAACATGACACTGAGAGATCCGGAACCATGAGGGGCTACTCGACAGGCCCAGATTCCATCTTTAAAAATTGTGTGAAAAATTCCATCATCAATCCTGAAAACAAGGCTGATAAATTTGTCTTCTATGTGCAGAAGCAAATTAATTTGAAATGAACAGTTTAAAAATGTTGTAGACCCCTTTCACTTTCTTGTCAAGAGTTTCTACCCCCTGCAGCAGTTACAGCTTCAACATTTGACTCAGTTCAGGAGGTAAAATATTTCCTGGGGAGCAGAGATAGAATAAATGACTAATGGGAGGAAGAAGGGGGAAAAAGGTTGGGAGATCTGCAGGTTTGTGCAAGAGCTCTGTTCCTCAAGTAGCAACTGTGGTTTGGGAGGTTTTTGCCCTGCGACTTTCCTTCTCTGCTCTTCAGTCATACCAAGGGCCAGAAAAGCTGTTTCTGTGCCCTTGCAGCAACGTGACAACTGCAAGAGAAAAAGCAACCTCTTAAAACACTACTGACAAGCTATTTCAGCTATTAGCTCTGAAAATTTAAAAAACCCCAAAAAACAACACACTAAGCTGGTTACCATGTAGCAGCTTTATCTCGAAGTAAACTGAGGAAAAGGAAAATATATCCATGAACATTCATGAATTATCATTTTGCTTGATGAGCAGGCACTATGTAGGTGTCGGCTCAAAACAGCCCCAGGAGGTTCTGTATCCTTTTCTAAGAAAGGAATCACTTATTGCAGTTAAAGAAAACAGCTTAAGACCCTCAAAAAAGATTTAAAAAATCCCACAGGCAGAAAGGAATCCAAATTTGCCATGTAAATGATTTACTGTAAATTTTTGTCTCAGCTCTGCAACTCAGATTAGAATTCAACCCAGCAGTCATCTTCCATATGTCTGAAATCGCACGATGCTGGTTCTTGTCAGTGTAATGCAATAATCACTGACTTGCAGGTTGACCAAATACTTTCCACAGTTGCTAAGAACAGATGTTGCACTATTCCCTCTGGCTATGAAAGATAGAAATAATTGGTCTTTGTGCTAATATACTTCTATTGCCCCATGATCTCAACATTGTCTCATATCCCTACTGTCTCCTATGAAATAGGAACAATAGTCCATTAACACAGCAAAACAGGATGTATTGGCCAAAAATGCATTAGGAGAGGACAGGCAAACACAGGAAACTTTTCCTTGGCCAGTTCAATTGCTAATGTCTGTTAATCCTTGCAGCATTCAATTTTGCTCCAGAGAGCATAAGACTGAATCAAGCTTTTAAAGTAAAACAATAAAAAATAATTAGGCTGTTTTACAGGGTTCAGCTTAACTACTTTTTTTTAATAGTTTGGTTTCTTCATTTTCATCTTGTGAAAAACATACTGTAAATCACCAGCTATCACAGCCACTTCTCTAAAACCATTGAATTGTTTTAAAGTGTTTGCTTTGTTTAAAGCTTAACTAAAATAAACAATCTCACAAAACGGTGAGTTACAAGACTGATACAGATTGCCATGTCTTTCTTTAAATTAATTTTTTTTTTTAGATCTTGGAACATGTATTTGAAAGATAACAAAACTGACCATGAGGAATATAACCCTTATTTTAAAAGAAATAACTTTTACCAGTTCTATTCCCTAAAAATTTCTAGAAGATCACTTTTGCTTTTGCATTGTCCATGTAAACATCCTCCCATATGAGCAGGACCATCAAGATAGCTTGGTCTGCCTCTGTAGGTCCCTCAGGGTAAGCAAGGATGGTTTTCTCCCAACTCATTGCAAATTTCCAGCTGCAATCCACATGCTTGTTTGGGTTGCATGGATCTACAGTGAGATGAGTCCCAGGAAGCCTGCTGCTTTAAGTGTGTAAAGACAAATAAATTTCCCATGTTTAGCAGCAGTACTACTAACATGGCATGGCAGTTCAGTTATCAGCCACACTGTTGTGTTAGCCAAAAACCTTAAAATATTTCTCTGTGTGAAATCACCCCAATATAAGAAGTTTCAGTCTAAGAATCAGAAGTGTATTAAATGCCTAAAGCAATTTTTTTGACTTTTACACACTCCAGCATTACCAAGTATTTATATGCCAGCCTATAGCTATAAAAACAGCTCTGACCATAACCAAAATGAGGCTTTTCCCCAAAATAAGACTGCACACATCTGCCGCTTGTCTCCCTGAGTAACGGGACAACAGTTTGGAGGCAGTCCTGCAGGGCACAGGTCACTCTGTCCCGTCCAAAATCTTTACAGACTCTTATGAAATTGGAGGCTCACCCTAAATGAGGGCCAGCAGAGAAGGTGCTGTTCATAAAATCACAGAATATTTGAGATAGGAAGGGATGTCTTGGAGATTGTTTAGTCCAAGCCCTTGCTCAAAGCAGGGTCATCAAGAGCAGGTTGCTAGGGATCAATTATGGCTGGACTTTTAATATCTCCATGGACTTCACGCTGGTGCTCACAATGCTTTTAGCCCTGCAGTTCAGTTTTCTGTCCGCCTCCTGTTTATTTATCTACTCTACATTTCATCAGTTTCCTTATGAGGATGCCACAGAATAGAGTGTCAAAAGCCATATGGTCTCTCCTCATCCACCAAGATCATTTCTTTTCGGAAGACTCTTTTTTGGTCTGGCAAGACTCCCATTTCTTTAACCTATGCTGGCTACTCCCAAGCACTTTTTTGAACTTAATGTGTTTGGAAATGGTTTTCAGGAGTATTGCCTTCTCAAGGTGAGGCTGAGCAGCCTCAAATCCAACTTCTTGCTCATCTGAAGTGACACCGGGTGACAGGAGTGACACTGGGTGAAAGAAATACAAAAAATTAACTGAGAGAGCATGACTAGCCAAGGCATCCGTCCTGTTTTCCTCATCACCAAGGTTTGCTGTTGACCTTTCTCATTACAGTAAAAATAAGAGCAGTCCCAGATAAGCAAGGTAAAGTCTATTTCTGTTTTGTTTGTGTTTTTCTCCCTGCCCTGGACATAGCTGGACACAGCTGGGCACTGATGTCTCCTTAGGACACCTACAACTCATTTGTCTGCTGATTGTCCCTCCAGGAGACATCAAGGTACTTGAAGTTCCCAATGAAGATCAGGATCTGTGACTGTGAGACTTCTTCCAGCTGTCTGAGGAAGATCTCAACCAGTTTTACCTGATCAAGTCATCTGTGGCAGAAATCTGCAACAAGAATAACAACAGTGTCTTCTAATCCTGACCCATAAACTCGCAGTTTATGGTTTATCATGCCAAGGCAGAGCTCCACCTGTTCCCAATGCTCTCTCTCATACAGGGTAGTTCCCTCTCCTTAACTCCTTCCTGTGGAGCCTGAAGTCAACCTTTAGAGCACTCCGGTTGTGTGAAATATCTCACCATGATCCTAAAGAGGTTGTGGCCCTGCTGCTGCACACAGACCTCTAACTCCTTCTGCTTGCTGTGCTGCGCTGTTGGAATGCCAGCACTTCAGAGATGTCCAGTCATAATGATTTCCCAGAAAAGGCATGAGAACTTTCCTAGTTTTTGACCAGGCTGTTGAAGACTCCAGTGTGTTGATTCCAGTCAGTTTTGCATGGGTTCATCAGAGCCCATTTCCCCGGTAGCAGTCGAGATGATAAATTTCCCCAAGACCTGAATCTGCCCAGGAGGGCTGAGCAATGAAGAGGATTTGTTCTCCTGCCCTTTACCCTTTATTAAGCACTAGTCCAACTCCAAGTTCAGAATAGACACGTGAAATTTTGCCACTTCCAAGAAAAAGTTTCCCCTGATTCCTTTAAAGCCTTGCATCTTTCTGCACACTCCAGTTTTGCCGCTGTGGACATGACCCTACTGAGTGATTTCACACTTCATACACCCCAAAATCTCCCACCATTTACAAAGCGGGGTCATTTCCCCCTGTGACCTTTGTGACTTATCAACATCCTCTTGTTTGGTATTACCAGTATTTCAATCCCATTTACACAAAGTGGGGTGATTATGCAGTCCTGATGTGATCCTTCAGAAGCGCAATCTACCTCACAAGTGTTCATAAAAACAAGGAGGTGAAATTTATTTCAGAGGAGGAATGCTGAATGGAGATCCACAGAAACTCATTGGCCACCTTGGGACTGAACCAGTCATAGTTCTCTCTAAGCTGCTCACAAAAGATAAGTAGCCATGAGGCTTGAATCTATTCTCATTTATATTCTAGAAGACACTGTTGTTCAGGAATAAATATCATATGTAAATACAAGACAGATTGTGAGCTGTAGATTTTCAGTAGCAGATAAAACCATAAAACGTAGTTTATCACTAGACTACTCCATGCATTCCAGTAATGCTAAATCTCAGACTACAATGACCAGAGCACAAAAATTAGTGAACAAATCCCACACATTTCAACGAGATTTTCATACTTTGTAACTCCTTTGAAACCAAAAAAGCACAGGACTTTATATGTATTTATACAATGCCACCTAGTGTCGTATTCATCAACACTTTTTGATCCAGAGATCACCCAGTATTTTTTTAAAAATGGTGTTTGCTGGCACATTGTCACCAAAATGCTTTTGAAATACTGAAAACCAGCAGTAAGATTACGTGGTCAGAGTTCATTCTTTATCTCCATTTTTTGTTGTTTTTCACAGTGCATGCAGGAATGTGACTTAATTCTTATTGTTCCTAATTTGCAGCTCCTTTATAGGCCCTGATCTCACACACCACCAAAAAAAAAAAAGAAAAATATTTGTATAACATTCCCGTATCTAGAACAGCTTTGCAGTCACTGGAGAAAACCAGGCACTTTGAGGTACTGTTATCTCACCCTAAAACAATATATAAGATAGAGTAGATGAATTACAGCCTCAAAGCTCCTCCTTCTCTCTGCTGACTGTCTCTACTGTCCTGCAGTAGAGAAGCAGGCAGTGCCTATCCTCCACTGGTAAGGTAAGCAAAACTTCTGGAGAAGGGGAAGAGTGGAAGCCAGGGAATTTGGCATCAGGGTGAAGGCTTCTGCCTCACCTAAGGGCTTACAGCTGCAAAATGGATTCACCACCATCAAAGATGAAGAGGAAACAGATGTGACTACAAGTAAAAGGCCTGGTCCACTCAGCCTTAAATCATGCAAGACTATCAGAAAGAAACAGCCTGCAGTGGGGGGGACCTGCCTGCCAGCCTGATCAAACATCTATCGAGCCTTGCTGCTTGCCAGGGGCCAGGATCCAGGTGTTGTAGAGGGAGCTCATCTGGTCCTCTGACCACTATCTCCTGCTGTTATTCCACGTGGGCACAAACAATACTGCCAGGGAAACCTGGACAATATCAAAAGTGACTACAGAGCTCTGTGGGCAGTAGGCAAGGGCATTGGGACTCACACAATGCTCTTCTCAATCCTGCTGGGGAGGGGAAAGGATGTGAGAAGGGTGTTAATAGGACAAGTCAGTGACTGGCTGTGGATCAGAATCACAGAAGATGCTGAGTTGGAAGGAACCCATGAGTATCATGGAGTACAACTCCTGGCACTGCACAGAACCATCCCAAATACCTGAGAGCATTGTTCCAATGCTTCTTGAACTCTGTCAGGCTTGGTGCTGTGACCATTTCCCTGGGGAACCTGTTCCAGTGACCAACCACCCTCTGGGAGAAGAACCTTTTTCTAATACCCCACCTAACCCGCCCCTGACACATCTTCAGGCCATTCCCTCAGGTCCTGTCACTGATCACCAGAGAGAAGAGATCAGTGCCTGCCCCTCCTCTTCCCTTCACGATGAAGTTGTAACTGCAATAAGGTCTCCGCTCAGTCTCTTCTTTTCCAGGCTGAGCAGACTAATTGGCCTGAGCTGCTTCTCATAAGGCTTCCCCTCAAGGCCCTTCACCATCTTCAATTTCCCTCCTTTGCACGCTCTCTAATAGTTTAATGTCTTTCTTATATTGCGGTGCCGGAAACTGCCCACAATACTCCAGGTGAGACAATCCCCTCCCTTGCCTGGCTGGTGATGCTGTGCCTGATGCCCCCCAGGACACACTTGGCTCTCCTGGCTGCCAGAGCACTGCTGACTCATGTTCAACTTTCTGTCAACCAGGAATTCCACGTCCCTTTCTTTGGCACTGCTTTCCAACCTCTCATTCTCCAGTCTGTCCATACAACCAGGGTTGTCCCATCCCAAGTGCAGAGTGCAGCTCTTTCTCTGTGTAGCTGGTGTTTGTGACAGGAGTTTGGGTTCAATGACCATGGGACACTGTCTGCAGAGAAGCATCTGCTTGGAAGATGCTTGCTAAGCAGAGAGAAGTCACTTCCATCATGACAGCTGACCTCATAACGAGGGCTTTAAATTCAGGAAGATGAAGGGAGCAGTAACTAGCAGGCTTGTGAGGTAGAGATCGGCAGAGTCACTGGGCACGTGAAGTGATGCCATGGAAGGGACCACAAAGTCAGAAAGATGAGGCTTAAGCAGGACCTCCAGCATGTGAGCAAGGAAGTGCCTGGAAGACACCATTATGGAGAAATCCTCCAAACCATCTCCAGAAACTCAAGGTTCTGGGGACCCTCTCTGAAGTGCCTGTACAGTTGTGCCATAGTATGGGGCACACACAGAAACACAAGAGGTACTGCCTGAACATCAGGAGACACTTTGTTCATGCGAGGGAGCACTGGCACAGGCTCCCCAGAGTGGTTGTGGTCTCCATCCTCCAAGATATTCAAAAGCCATCTAGACATGGACCTGGACAACTGGCTCAAGGTAGCCCTGTGTGAGCAGGGGGGATGGATGAGATGACCTCCAGGGGTCCCTTCCAACCCTAACCATTCTGTGACTCTGTGAAGGGAGCGCCTTGATCGGATTTCCACACTGCACACCTCCAAGGTTATGTATAATAAAGAAGAATATTGGCAAAAAACCCATTAGATGTTGAAAGAGGGGATAAAAGATCTCGCTGCCCACCAGCTCACTGTTTAGGCCTATGTACTTAATATTTTGGAACAGACTTGGAAGGAAAGGATAATTAAATTCAAGAGCTAAAACTGTGTCTTATCTAAGGTATATATTATAAGGTACTTAGCATTCAGGGAATTGGACTTCTCTCAGGAGATAAAGAATTTCTTACGTAATTATAATGCAGAGCAACTACACTGTCTCTTTTTAAACAAATATTGGATAGAGTTCTTCCTGTCCTAAAACAGGGTCTCCTGAAAGAGGAATCACCAGGCTAACAATAGGCTGTTAGTGCTGTTTCTCAATATTCAATTTGGGCACCAAGCCTATTTAATGCTTTTATTTCACTGTTGCCCTGTACCCCATTAAATTCGGGATTGCCATTGCTATAAAAGACCACAGGCTTCATTCTTTCTCTGCGAGGCCTCAGGACTTGCCAGGCTTTGTTCAAACGTGTCTTGGCTTGCCTAAAGTTTTGCTTTAGCTTGCTCAGCTCTAACAGCAGTTTTTCTGGAGACCATGGTCATTATTGCCTCGTTTGTTTTCTTTGTTATAATAATGTGGTAAAACCTTATTTTTTTATATAGACAATACTTATTCTGCACTTAAATGAAATATTTATGGCCCCGGGATAATGATACATTGTATGGGGAAAGCAAGGCTGACAGGAGAGCAGAGGCCTTGAGAATGGGGACAGGGGATGCAGTGCAAGCAGGCAGCAGGTGATAGAGAAGAGACATTCATTAGCACTGGAGACCCCCAAGGCTATAAAAAACCCACCAAATGGGCTGTTGAAGAAGTGCACACCTGTAGCTGAGCAAAACAGCTTTAGGGGCAACTAGAAGATGCAAGAAGTCTTTGCACTGGAGACTCATTGATAGCTGGAATTCTCACCAGCTGTCCTGGGCATTGATCTAATAAAGCTGTTAAGCCTGTGCTTAACTTGAAAGAGCACTAATGGAACTCAGAGCTTGAAGCAAACAGGATTTAAGCTGAAGTTAAAGTAGCTGTCTGGACTGAATGGGTTGTTTATATAAAAGTATTACAGCTCTGTGAAGCTGAGCAAGGTTTTCCAATTTCTTCATGATGAAGTAATATTACAAATACAAGAAGAATTATGTTCTCAAAATGTATATATATTTGTGAGCACAAACTTATAAATACTTTCTTATTTACTCAGAGAACGATTTGTCTCCAGTGTTACACTGATTGCTATATACCTACTCAAAATTTTGTGGTCTTAGTCTAAATGTTTGTGATTTAAAAATCACATGCTTAAAACATTAGTGACAAGGGCAAGCGAGTATCTTAGAGAAACTTGGTCTCAAAGCAGCTTTTTTTTCTTTTCCCTGAGGATTTATTGATTTCTATAGTTGGGGGTTTTCTTCTTTGGAAAATGGGCTGTTCTCTCCCCCTCATCAGTACAGCTCTGTACTTCACTAATCTGAATCATGGTCTTGCAGCAGGCACTGCCCCACTGAAATGCTGCTGAAGCCAGTATTTATGGGTGTGAATTGCATAGAAATTAGGTGAGAATCTGACTGATTTCAGTAGCTCTGATCCACTGAAAACTGGAGGGAAATCAGGCTGCAGTTTTCTAAGCCGCCATGTGAAGATAACCAGCATCAAGCTGTCTCCTGTGCTCAGGCACAGAGTGTTCAGCTCAAAAATTCCTGATTTTTACCTGCTGAGATTTGGGTCTAGAGGCACTGGATGGAGAACACAGGCATCACTAATGTCCTGTGATGACAAAAGGGGCCTCAGATCCATTAGGCTGATTCATTGCTGATTGTCTTAGCTGTAAATTCATAGAATCATACAATAATTGGGATTAGAAGGGACCTTTTAAAGGTCATCTAGTCCAGTTCTCTCTGCTGTGAGCAGGAACATCTTCAAAATGACCAGGTTGCTCAAAACTCCATCCAACCTGACCTTGAACATTCACACGGATGAGGTGTCCACAACTTCTTTGGTCAACATGTTCCAGTGTTTCACCAACCTCATTGTAAAAAAAATTAGTTCCTGTAAGTAATCTAAATCAGCACTCCTTCAGTTTAAAACCATTACCCCTTGTCCTGCTAAAAAGCTACTCCCCATCTTTCTTGTAGGTTCCCTTCAAGTACGGAAAGTCCATAGATTTAGCTGTTATAGGATTGGAGTGGTGGTGGGTGGGGAGGGAATTGGGCAGTAGGGCATCCTTTGGGGCTCTTTCCCATGTGGGTGTTAATTATGCACTACTAACCTTTGAGTTCTTTCTGGTAATCTTCTACCAATAGGAGAAGAAATCTTGGTCTTTTGCCATTCTGGATGATGTAATTTCAATGCACTCATCACCAGTGGGCTGGCAATAATCAGAAAACAGGAGAACTCATCTCTCACAGGCCAGGGATGAACTCTGTACAGCAGACAAAACAGTGAAAAGTGGATCAATTCTGTTTAGGCCATATTAAAAGCATGTCAACCCTTATTATGTGTGCTTGGCTTTGACTACACTATTACTTGCACTAGCATTCTTCTCCCAATCTCAAAAATATCTATTTCAACCTGCAAAAAGTAAAGGAGACTAAAGCACCGAGAAGTCTAACCAGAAAAAGAGCAGAACATTTATTGCCACCGGCAAAATCACATGGGCATCCAATGACCATATCTGGGCAGGGAGCGGGGCCTGATAGCAGAACGTTCTTCAGTAGTACAATTGCAGATTGAAAGATCATCTTTATTCAAAACCAGCTCTCATTGTCTGATCCAAAACTCACATGTTTATAGTTAAAATGAAGCATCCTTTTCTTCATTCAAAACAGTCCCAGACAGGACATGATGGACGCTGAGTGAAAGAGGAAACAACAGAAAGACATTGAACAGCTTTGCCCAATGTCATAGAATAGACTGAAAGCAGAAATGGAAATAAAACACTGTGTACGAGTCCGAATAAAGAAGGAAATGGGAGTTTTGAATCACTAAATCAAGAAAGATCGAGGAACATGACTGCTGAGGAGGGAAGGTTTCCAGAAATATCATGCTGCATGCAGTAATTATTCCCTAATGCTGCCTTCCAGACATGCGTCCAAAATCCCCTCAAAATCCCCATCTCCCCTGAGACAAGGGCTGTGCCTTCATGACTAACAGTGGCTTAAGACCTCAACACGGGTTGCAGAGCTCACAGACAGGCCTGGCTGGGGGGAAAACTCACCTGACTGCTCACCAAGCCGAAGGGGAGGAAGGAGCTCACATGTTTCTAACTTGAATGAATTTGTCTGCTGTCTGCTTAGGGCAGGATACTCTGGAGAGTTCATCAGGGGACCATGTTCACTTCAGCAAGCAGGGGAGGAGCTATGCCTGCTCCCTGTGGCTCCTCTCCAGCAGCTGCATTTCCATAACATCCAAGAGCCCCAGCAGCCTGCTCAAAGACACTCGTGCCCATCTTGGCCCTGGGGGAGACCAGTGCCTCCCAGCACCAACCAGCAACACAGGGCAGGCTGGATTTTAAGACAACATGCACTATGAGTGCTTCAAATCTACTGTGGCAGGCCTGCATCGCTGGCTTGCCACGTCTCCATGGGCACTACACTGCAGGTGACCAGTGGCCATCATGTGGGCTTCCAGAGCAGGGGGATGGGACATGGAATGTGGTGGGTTGACCCTGGTACCCACCAAAGCTGCTCTATCCCTCCCCTCCTCACCTGGGCAGTGGAGAACTGTCAATTTGGCTCACTCCTCTTTCATGATGTGAAGATGTTTGGTGCTGCTGCTTGCCCAGGCACCTGAAATAAATATTTCATTTAACCTGATTTTTAAAAAAAAATAAGTTAATTACCCAAAAACTTTTCTATTTCCAAACTTTGAAACTTCTGGGATAAAAAAGAAAAAACGTGCGAAATTACAGCTTTTAAATAAAGTTGTTTCAGCAGAAATAATGAAAAAAGAGCTGGAGCTCTTCCAAAGAAGAAGATGAGATAGGAACTGTCAGGAAGCCTTGTGCAGCTTCTTATGGTCCTGTGACTCACAGGGCTGCTGTCCCCATGATCTGGGGGGATGTTCTTCTCAACTGTCATCCATGATCCTTTCACCTGCTACAGTGCAAGAACATTTATTCCATAAACCTTTACAGAGAGAAATGTGTCAAACACTTCAAAACAAAACCAGTGCATCAAACAGCAACACCCGTGCAGGAAAGCACAGCTGCATCAGTTCTGCAAGTGGAAGGTGTTCTGCTTTCTGACAGGGCACAGCATTTCTCAGATGTTGCAGGGTATAACTCGGGTTTATCCTGGTTCACCCACATCCTAAGGAGGAGAGCAAGGATGCCTGGAACAGGCTTAAACAGACAAGTTAGCTCAGCTGCTCTTCCAGCCCACATGCTCCCAGCCTGGGCTGCTGTAACCTGGCACTCAGGGTCTTCTCAGAATAGATGCTACTGACAGCAACAGGCACAGAGTCTCCCAGCTCACATTCCCATGGGAACCAGGAAATAATATCTTTCCAATTCTTTCCAGACCATATTGACTTTTTATTCAGTGATTTTAAAGAAAAGTTGCTCTGCAGGCTTTGATTTGTCACAATGTTAGAGTTGCTGAACATTTGTCCACATTGATTGGCACCTAAATAAATACAATTTACTTCTGTTTCTCCCCTCTCTGTCAGCAGCAGGCTTGCTCACTTCTGGCCCATCTGGTCTTGCTTTTCAAACACAGACAGCAAAGAGGTGCTCTATTTCTCTTTCATTTCTGCCAGTTATTTCCAATTCTTTCTTCTTTCCCTTCCTGTGGCAGGATGTGTCTACCTGCTCTCTACCACAGATGGTTGGTGCATATGCAAGAGATAACACAGGCCCAGCATGGGGTCATCTCTGGTGCCAAAAGGGCTCAGGCCCCAGCTAAGAACCAACATCTTAGTCTGGAAAGCAAATATGGGGAGAGATGAAAGAAAAATAATTATTCTTGACCAAAAGACATGGTTCTTATGTCTAAAAAAGCCCACACAATTATCATGGACACAGAAGCCTTCTACCTACATGCCCTGAAAGTGCTCAAGGCTTCTTCCCAGAGCCTGGAGGCAGATTCTCTGGTTACTTTCCTGGGAATTGAGGGAAAGGATTTCGATGTGTCCTCCATCAGGAATTGGATGGTAAGAAACATTGGATCCTAAGTTATATTATTTCTTCACTAGCAGTAAAATTAATGGTACCTTTAACCCCACGTGTAATACTAGTTGTCTCTTTTTGTCTCATTCCTGTGTGGTATCAATCTGTTTTAAGTCTTATGTCTGTTAGTTTTTTGTCTATTAAATAAATAATTCATTCTATAATAGACTGAATCAGCCATTATTAAAGAACTTGCAAATGAGAGTCAGTCTTGGGGTGCTGGTCACCTCAATAAAGCTACTGCCTGCTGCCAGAGGCCTTGGCAAAAGGCAGAGACTTATTTGAACCCACATCATCCACTCATAACACTTCCTCCTTTACTACAGTCAGATGAATATGATCCAGGTGTGCCCAGGTGGCCAAGAAGGCCGATGGCATCCTGGCCTGTACCAGCAATAGTGTGGCCAGCAGGACCAGGGCAGTGATTTTCCCATTGTACTTGGCACTGCTGAGGCCATACCTTGAATCCTGTGTTCAGTTCCGGGCCCCTCACTACAAGAAAGACATCGAGGAGCTGGAACATGTCCAGAGAAGGGCAACAGAGCTGGGGAAGGGTCTGGAGCACAAGTCTGGTGAGGAGTGGCTCTGGGAGCTGGGGGTGTTTATCCTGGAGAAAAGGAGGCTCAGGGGGGACCTTCTCACTTTCTTTAACTACCTGAAAGGAGGCTGTAGCCAGGTGGGGTTGGTTTCTTCTCCCAAGTGACAAATGATAGGACAAGAAGAAAAGGCCTCAAGCTGTATAAGGGGAGGTTTAGACTGGATATCAGGAAAAATATGTCCCCTGAAATTGCAGCCATACACTGTAACAGGCTGACCAGAAAAGTGGTGGAGTTACTATCCCTGGAAATGCTCAAAATCATGAGGATGTGGCACTTGTGGACATGGTTTAGTGGTGAACATGGTGGTGCTGGATTGATGGTTGGACTTGATCATCTTAGAAGTCTTTTTGAACCTAAACAGTTCAATGATTCAATGATATCATAAAGAATCTTCTAAGCATTTCCAACTGTGCATAATGGTTCAGGGTATTTCTCTGGTTGGTTCTTGACTTGAGATCTCCTTGGGGAGCCTGTTTTCAGGCTGGGCGGAAACAGCACTGGTTGTTCCATTACTTTTATAAAAGGTCACCCTTGGATTTGTAGGAAACGGTAAAGGAAACCTTCCAGAGGGTTGGGGTGGGAGGTCTTGTATCTTGCTTACTGGTTTTTTCCTTAATGTAAGTTCAGCTCTGTGAATACCTTTTGCTCATCAGCTGCCTAATTTTGAAGGAGGCTAAGGCAGCACAAATTGCAAAAGACTCTTTCCATTGACTTCTCCTACCTCAGCTCCCGGTATGTTCTTGGAGGGTGCAGACAGTTCTTCAGGATGGGTATAACTATTGATGCTCCTGGAAAAAGTTGCAAAAGATCCTCTGCCCTCTGGATCACTATCACAGCTGTGTCCCCATTAGGCTCTGTGCACTGCTCACCAAGCTGGGGCACTTTGGGCCAGCTGCATCTCTGGAGGGATGGACCAGACCCCAGCTGTGTCCTGCAGAGGACCCAGCTTATTCAGAATGCAGGAGAGGCAGCTCTGGGAAGCTCGGGCTCAGCATGTGGGCCTGAGCCCACAGTTACACCCTTTGTGGGGCAGTCCTCACGTCGGGGCTTGAGTCTGCCTTAGCACTCTGTTGTGATGAAGCAAGGGAAGATCATCTTTTACCAAAACCTCACAAATGAAATGTGGCATAGCAGATGCAGACCTCAGAAATATTTCTTGGGTACTTTTGTTTTCATATGAATTCCAGCTCAAGGGTTCATTCCCCAAAAACGAGAGACAACTCCTCTCCCTCCTCTGAGGATGACACTATACCTTTGGATCAGTGCATCCCTGCCGTGGGCAAACCAGGGCTTATCGACCCAGGTGGTGGTGGCTCTCTTCCATCTGGGGGTTCAGGGAGACAAAACATGGCACTCAGTGCACTGAAAAATACCCCAAGATCAAATCCACCAGCACCCACCTGCACCCCCAGTACCTTCTGGTGGGAAACCATCTGGTGAGAGCCTCTGCCCTGACGCCGACAGCACTCACTGACAAACTGCGTGCAGGCAAGTCACCTGAAAACAAGCACAGGCATCAAATTAGAGCTCTGCTTTTTGGTGTGTTATTAACAGCTGCAGATTGTGAGGTTTTTAAGGTCATCACAGAGGGAGAATGAAGATTTCTAAAGTGACTAGTAGACTCCAGGTGCAGCTCATGCACTTGATGGAATCCAGCTCCTGCTGGAGTGAAGTCTCTTGCAGCTACATCAGGCAAAGCTGCATCCAGAACAAAACCTGTTTCAGACTTCTTTGCTCATCTGGAGACAACTCAAAAATCAGAAAGTAAAATTTTGGCCCTAGGGAATTCAAATACTTCAACAGAAAAGGACTTTATGTAAAAAAAATCTGTCTGCAGAGGAGGGATGAGGAACCATGTCTTGATGGAAGAAATTAGTTTGACCACAATATATTTGTCAGATATAATTTAGCTCAATAGTTTTATTTTCTATGGTTCATTTGTAATAAAAGTATCACTACCAGAAAAAGATTGGCATCAACCCTCGGCAATGGAGATTTTATAAAGCATTTATAGGAGAGCAATACATACACGCTTCGTCTCTATTAAAATGTGTACTTTGTATTCTCCTTTGATTAAAAAAGAAAATCAAATGTCCTTTCTCACGGTAGCATCAAATTAAACCAAGTGAAACAAAACTAAGCAAAGTCCCAGACATTTTGTACCCTGTGCTGTGTTCATCTGCACATGTGTGTGTTCCTGGGGGTGTATTTTTATATCCGCCTAAGTCATCTCACGGCATCAGGGCAATTAGAGATGTGAGGGATTCCTGGGTGCCAAGTTTTGGAAACGTGTTTATTGATAGGGAGGTATTTCTCTCCTTGGCATCTGAGCACAGAGAGAACTCCTTGTCCTCCATGTGGGAAGCCCAAGCAGGAATCAGGGCTGGATCTGAGTGTACATGACAGTCACGTAGGCAAGGGCTGTGTGGCTGGAGAGTACAAGCAACTGCGTCTGTAATTAGTAATGGTATTTTCTTCAGTTCTTTAAAACCTCTAAAAGGAGATGAGAGCAGAGGACAAACCCCACAGCACGTTGCAGGCACGTTGCAGGTTTGATGGGTGACCTTCTCCCAAAGGCTCTGGATGGGAGACAAGTGATTTCCTCTAAAAAGGGGCAATTTCTCAGACACAGGAATGGCAGGAGAGTAGGAACAGAGGTCCCCTGATCTGCTCAAAAGGTGCCATATACATGTGCTGATGTCCCCATCTCTCCTACAGGAGCAGAGCTGCTTGGTTCCACGCTCACTGCCTACCCCTTGAAACTGATCCACTTTTTTATGCACAGTGTCAAAGTTTATTGGACAAACTAAAATTAAACCTGAGGAGCAGTATTTCATCTGCTTCATGTGCCCCTGCACAAGGAGGAACTTCAGGCAGTTCAAAAGATACTTTAGAAATGGCAAATGCCTACAAGCAACATGAAGTTTGACTCCTCCTCTCCCCTCCTCTCCTCTCCTCTCCCCTCCCCTCCCCTCCCCAGTTTTTACTGCTTCATGGTTTTGTTGGCACAAAACGTACTGTCTTCCCTGTGGAGTTTGACACAGATCCACATAGCTTTTCTTAAATTTCATATATGTCATGAGGGGCTGCTTTCCCCCACATGGTAGTTACTTGTTTTCCTCCTTCACTTCTTGTCTTCAAAGCCAAAAGAAGGTATTTTGTTTAAAGAAGCAGTAAAGGATGTTGATGAGAGCAAAATGCATCCTCTCAGCAAGGTTTTCCCCGTGGAACACGAAAATGTTCCTCCTGTGCTGCAGGATGCACCTGTACCCTCAGTATCACCCCTAGGAAGGTCTCTAGCCAAGGAGGGAGGACAGGTCCTGGGGGGAGCCTGCCTGGGAAGCGCTGGCTGCTCTGCCCTGAAGCCTGGCTGCAGCGGGGACCTCAGACAGCGCCGGCCTGTTGGCAAAACACGTGTAACTCTGTGCATTTCCTGGTAAATTCACAGTGATTTCCAGGGAACGGACCGAGGCGGGAGTGAGAGGAAACAGGCATATCCATCTCTGGTTTCCCGTCCTTCTTTGTCCGTGCAGTAAATTATGGAGGTTAAAGCTATAAAATGCGTATCACCCTGTCTGACCCCGGCCCTTGGCAAAGCAGCACCGCTCCCTCTCACAATGACTGCCCGCAGGAGGAATGTGTTTATGTGTGTTACTGGTTCAGGCAATTAATTTGCAGCCACGATAATGAATCTGAGACCTCTTTGCCCGATTTCTCCCTCACTGCCAGGCGCTCGGCTGTCTGGGCAGAGTCCCTGGTAAGTAATTTCCCTGCATATCTCCTCAGGCCAATAGGAAACTCCATGAGTCACTTTCCTCCCTTTTAACAGCAGTAAGCGACAACTGGGAATCAGAAACTTCCTGTGAAAACAAAGGCACAGGGCCCTGCCTGGACAAGTCTAAATCACAACGAAATCTTTGCCAATCCTCCAGCTAAGGTTGCCATGCCTCTCCTCCTGCTGCTCTCTGCTCCGTGCAGCAGCAGCCCCTCGGCAGTGCTTGAGGTGTGGGAAGCCCGGCCCCTCCCCATAGAATCATGTAATGATTAAGGTTGGAAAAGACCACCAGGATCATCGAGTCCAGCAGTAAACCCAGCACTGCCAGGTCCACCACTAAACCATGTCCCTAAGCAACACACCAACATGTTTTTTGAACACTTCCAGGGACATTGATTAATTCCACCACTTTCTTGGGCAGCCTGTTCCAATGCTTGACCACCCTTTCTGTGAAGAAGTTTTTACTAATATCCAATCTAAATCTCCCCTGGTACCACTTGAGGCCATTTCTTCTTGTTCTATAGCTTGTTACCTGTGAGAAGAGACTGACCCCCACCTGGCTACAGCCTCCTTTCAGGCAGCTGTAGAAAGTGGCAAGTTTCCCCTGAGCCTCCTTTTCTCCAGGATAAACACCCCCAGCTCCCTCAGCCCCTCCTCACCAGACTTGTGCTCCAGACCCTTCCCCAGCTCTGTTGCCCTTCTCTGGACATGTTCCAGCTCCTCAATGTCTTTCTTGTAGTGAGGGGCCCAAAACTGAACACAGGATTCGAGGTATGGCCTCAGCAGTGCCAAGTACAATGGGAAAATCACTGCCCTGGTCCTGCTGGCCACACTATTGCTGGTACAGGCCAGGATGCCATTGGCCTTCTTGCCCAGCTGGGCACAGGCTGGATTGTGTTCAGCTGCTGTTGTCCTGTACCCCCAGGTCCTTTTCTGGTGGGCAGCTTTCCAGCCATGCATCAATGCTTCTTCCATACCTCTAAACTGAAGGGTGCCGGGGAACACTGCAGGGACAGGAAGGGTGGGCTCTCAGGGTGAGCTCTAATTTGTTTGTGAGCTCCTTGACATTTGTTGGCCAGGACCAACCAGCAGGAAGCCAGCAGGTCCTGAGACATGTCCAGGAGTTTACATGGGCCAGACCTCACTCCATCTGGTTGGACCTCCATCCAGCTGTTGCCCCAGAGGACTGGCCTCAGCAAAGGGACCCTTGCATTCCTATTGACATGTGGGAGGCAGAAGGCTTCCCAGCATTATAACAGCTGAGGAAATCCATGCAGAAGAAGTGGCAGCACAGAAGGTCCTCAGAGGTTTTCATATCTGGAAGGAGCACACTACTGTCAAGTTAAACTGAAGCTGAGGTGGATTTTGAGAATCATGAATTGAGGCTCCACTTCCAAAAATGGAGAATTATACTCCTAAGTCACTTAGGAATCTAGTCTGTGCTGTCACCTACTGCAGGAGGGAGCAGACAGGAGGGAAGGGAGATCTTGCTTATACATGACAGCATAAAGTGCTTCAATTGTCAAGTCTTGGGCAACATTGCCCAACACAGCAAGCAAAAGGTCACTCTTTCCTTATCAAACAGAAAACGTTTTAGAATGAAGAGCTCAAAGATTTATTCCAAGGATTTGAGCTAATATCTGAAAACATGGCCTCAGCTCCCCCAGGTTCTCAGGAAAATCATTTTGCATTGCTACACACACACTGTTTTATTTGGACTCACTCTCATCTCTGTGAGAATATTCTCCTCCCACTCCAACTTATTAAAGCAAAATAATTTAAAACTAACACATGGAATCAAAAATTAATCCCATGCTGAGTGGTATTATGATTGCTGGAGCAAGCAGTAATTCCTGCCCAGCATCCTTGTCTGTGTACAGATCAAAGCCAGCATTACAGCCAAACACATCCTCAGCTGAGAAGGGCAGCCCCACTACTGCTGTTCCCAGCTGAGCAAAAAGGCTGAGCTCGGCCCATTGGATCATCTTTGGATTTTGCATGCCTTGGAGCTGGGATGCAGATAATCTTCAAGAGCTGTAGGTTACCGTGGGGTTGAATGAGGACCGTGAGGCTGAAGGGGGACAGACAGGTGAGCAGAAACTCCAGCTGAGGTGAGTAAGACTTTGGCATTCAGCTTCCCACAGGAGCACTGTGACGGCTGTTTTCCAGGCTCCCTCTCTTTCCCAGAGACACATGAAGCCTGAGGTCATGCTCACAAACAGCTGACCAGCAGAGACTGCACGGAGCTGAGTTCCCAGACAGGCCAGCATGTGAAGGGCGCTATCAAAGGGGAGGTTTTCCATCAGAGCAGCTTTGTTCTATGTGTTGCACATCGCAGGGAGCCGCTGGGCACAGCTCTGATGGCAGCAGCCAGTCTGGCTCAGTCCCCTTTACTGGGACCAGTCTAATCTGCCCAGTTGCTGGCTGACTCCAGTAGTGCCTTGAGAAACAGGCTCCAAGCCATTGGTGGAAGCCTGCGGTGCTGAGTGGCCTTGGGCTTAACAATCCCGAGCTTGTTCTTGTGGCCCCTGGTTTCCTGCCCGGGTTCCAGCAGGCTATGCCTGGGTGTATGAAACTGGTCCCATACAGAAAAACCCACATGAAAGGTGATGTCTTTTGATCCTTGTAAGCCTGCAAGCATGAAGGAGAGCTATAAGGGCACATTCCAGCCTTTTCACTTCCTGACATCCCCTGCACTGCTTTGCTTTTGGGACCCACAGCAGTCTGTGCTTCACTGACAGTTTTGGGACAGAGCATCTGACTGAACAGGACACCTGTTGATTTCCAGGACACCTCCTGCCTGTCATTGTGACCTTGCAGAGGATTAAGCTGTACTGGTATAGAAACCAACTAGATTTCTTTATCCCCCCTGGTACATGAGCTGGGAAATCATGGCCATGTGCCTTCAAAGATGACCTTTGTCCAAGTGACTGCTCCTTGTTGAACACTACCTACAGTTCCTCTAGGTGAACATTATGCACTGATAATACTGTCTCAAACCCATGTGGCAGTGATGGCAATGGAGTGAGAATTGCACCACATGAGCCAATGTCTTTTTTAAGCCAATGTCTTTATCCATGTCTTTGGATATAGCTAGAGCTGACGTTTTGGTCACTTTTTCAACTCCTGTAAATGGTCACAGGAAAGGAGTTTCCCAGTTGAGTTACATGTCATGGTGAGGGGGAAAGTTTCTTTTCTTTTTCATTTGTTTTACAGCCAATAGACAAAGAGGAAACCAACACTTCTGGGTTCTTTAGAACTAGGGTTTTTATGTTTGTGTCAATGCAGTGCAATCAGCAGTGCTTTAAGGTGGGACTCTCACACCAGATCTGTTCATCCCAGCCTAATCTGCCCCTTCTTGCAAGTTTTTACTGCCTGTAATGGGGAAGCAGGCTTTCACTCTAAAATACTAGGAAAATACAGTAAAAAAGCCTTGCCTTTGTTCTTGACCCTGTGTGATCAGGTCTTCTGTAAACTTCAAGCAGTCCTGGGAACTATCCCATTAACTCCTGCTCCAAACAGCCACAGCAGCATTTTTTATGACTCTGTTGTGGCAGCTGAGAGGAAAAAACATCTACTAGATTCCACCAGCATGAGGAGATTAATAATTCGCCTGGACTTCCAACCAGACTCTTCCATCCTGGGTAAAACCTTGGCATTAATGTTTAAAATCCTTCTGACTGTTCTCCATTTTAATTAGCAAGTGGAAATCTCCCTGGCCTGTGCCAGGGAAAAAAAAAAGTCCTTGAGATCAAAGTGGGCTCTAATTCACATTTCTGCTTGCCACATTCAAAGTAGCATGTTGGTAAAGCAAGTGTCCTACTTGATGGAGATGGAAGGACATAGCCCTCAGCTGCAAATGGTGAGTGCTGTGTCCTGAGTGAAGTGATCCCATTTCAGTGTGGCTAATGGCAAGGGAGAGCACCGGCTGAGTTTGCGAGTATATCCACAATGGCAATTTTAGGCTTCTTATGGGGGAAAAATTACTGTCTTAAATCTTACTGTTAATGTATCTACAGGATAAATAAAACATCCAGGATCTGCTACTAAATAATAAGAAAACCCATGAAACTGTGTAGCTCAAGGAAACATGTCAAATTTTTCTGTTGCATTCCCAAAGGTGTGAGAGAAAATGTATTGGTTTTGTGAAAGGAGGCAACCTGTGAGACACCCTCCCCCTGCAAATTGACAGAAAAACCAATCTCGAAATGGAAACCTCCAGACCAATATTTAGGCGCAAAGCTACAGCCAACCAATGTGACTTTGTTGACCCCAACTGCATTTTGCTACGTCCTCCTGGCCCTATGCTTTTGCACTACAGCAAGGACTCATAACCCTGATGTAGAATCATGTAAGTTGATAAAGAGATCTAAAACCATCAAGTCCAGCCATATAGAGCTGGGGCCCTGCCTCCCCCCCATGTTAAATGTAGTCGTGGGGAAAAAAATCCTAATAAAAGTAAAAGCTCAGTATAATCATGGCTGATTTTCTTGCTACCTTTTTGTGCCTTGTCAGTGCACGCACACTCAAGGACCGCTTGTCCAGAAATATTTCCTTCTGACAGAGTTGGAAATTGAAGCTGCACACAAGCTGTTCTGAATCGGAGCATAAGTCTGGGCTCAGACCACAGCAGACTTTTCTACCTGGGATCTCACCACGTATCTGGAAAAACATCTTTCCCATGTCCTCAAACATAAGCAAAAGCACAGTGGCCTGGGAAAAAGGAAGGGAAACTCACAAAGGGGAATGACTTGAAACCGAGATGAGCAGAAGTGAGAGAGGGAGGAAGAACATGGCCATAGGCCATGCTTGTTTCTGGGAGCCATGGATGAGGCAGCAGCCTCCTGAGATGCCTGCAGGGAGCCAAGCACTGTTGCCCTGAGCAGACTCCATAAGGACACCCAAACCTCTACTGCAGAACTGTGACATTTCAGGCTGACCCACCACTTCCCACCAACTCCTGAGCAAGCCTACCCCTGTATTCCTCTTTGCAAAATAAACTTTTGCAAGAAGTTTGGAGTCATCAAAGAGACACCCATCCTATGATCAGAAACATCAGGAGGCAGAAAGCACTGGCCTTTCAGCCACATACGGCCCAGCTGTCTGGCCACGTGGCAGGCAGAGCTCAGGATGTGTGCCCTGCTGGCAGATCTGGAGCTGTGGTTTGCTCTGTTTGAAAAAGGAACAGTAACATCAACTCACATTACCTAATTACCCACAGAAGCTCAGAGCTGAAGTTGCCAGCTGAACTGCTCTGGTGTTACCTCTTCACTGAGGTAAGACTTTATTTTGCAACAAATTTAAATGCTCCGTCACATTCCCGGTGTTCCTTCACCACCCAGAATCACTTCCAGGGCTAATGCCTGAAAACTGAAGGAGGGTCCACTTGGATTAGACATAAGAAAGAAGCCTTTTTAAAGGAGGGTGGTGAGACACTGGCACAGGTTGCCCAGAGAAGCTGTGGATGCCCCATCCCTGGAAGTGTTCAAGGGCAGGTTGGAGGGGCCTCTGAGCAAGCTCTGATCTAGTGGAAGGTGTCTCTGCCCATGGCAGGGAGGTTTGGAACTAGATGAACTTTAAAAGGTCCCCTCCAACCCAAACCATTGAACGATCTTTTGACTCCATTTCACTTACGACTCCAGAGAGCTTATTAACAACACGGCCAAAAAAGTCACTTTTTCAAGCAGCGTTTATTATTGGGAAGAACATTAGGACTTTATTGGTTTTTTCTCTTACATATATTCAATTTGAATAAAAATAATTTAAAAAAATTTAATTTCTCTTTATATTACATGAAAATAACTTGAAACAAGAACTGTGAATTTTGGAAGCAAGAAACATAGACAAAACTGTTGTTTAGCTGCTGAGATGTAGTTCTTGGATTTTTTTTCCCTGAAAACCCCCCTCAAATAGAGAAACAATCACAATTGTCATTCCAGTGGAGAAACTTAATCCATCTATAAAATATCTTTAAGTTTGAGAATGGTATATAGTTACACTAGAAAGTATCCACAATATAGTGTGTGAGTTCTAATATACCACCTAAAGTATATATAACTTCTCAGACTTTATAAGGTCAAATATTTTAGACCATATTCCAGTGGAAAAACACTACAAATCTCTCACAATCCTTTTAAAGTTCTTGTTGAATTAACTTTTACTTCCTTTTCAGGAATTTTAATGTAATTCCAAGCAACAAAATATTGCATACAAACTAACTTGCAGAACTTTATTCACACTAAATTGGACAACCAATGTTTAAGAGGATGAAGCACCTTTAGTAACAGTGACAAAACATCACTGCTAGTGTAGCTGATGAAGAAGCAGATTTTGTGCACAAATGGGTAAAATTTTCATGACAATAAAGCTGACAAAAATTCCTGTATATTCGGTATTAAGAAATTCAGCTAATTGGAATTAAAATATGCTTATGGCTGGGGTAGGATTACAGTGTTACAAGACGAAGAGTCTATTAAGTAGGCCAATTCATACTATCTGATAAAGACTTCCAATAAAACACTGATTTCTTCTTTTTTTATTTTTAAAATACATGTAACCTACTGCAATTTCCCTGGCTTATCTCACCTCTTTTCAGTTTTTTTCTGTTGAATGTGAATATAGTTCATCTTTTCATTAACTTCTAGGGTAATGAACACCATTCAGCATCACCCGAACAGGTTATAATTTAAAAAAGCCCCAAAAAGCAAAGCAAAAAAAAAAAGCAATTAGCATGTCAAGGTCTCACTTTAGAACACAAATCTGCAGAAACATGTACAGTAAAAATGAGATGGACTTTGTGTAGGTAGTTATTTGCATGGAGTACCATATTGAATTTAATGTAACTGTGCCAGTTGTGGGACTGATGGCCTGATGGAAAACCACTCTTCATTAATTACAAGGAAAAGAGACTATTAATACGATTGTCAAAACTGTTCTCTTGTAACAGCCTAACCTCAGGGGTCAGCTCTCTTCCAAAGAAATGCTTGAAACGCTGGCTGGTGCCTCAGCCTGACAAACAACCCGATGCCATCTAAGGCGACAGTGTCAAACCCTTTCAAAAATAAACATTTTGCTTCAGTATATTTTAGTTGGGGAGGGGGGTGGTGGGTGTCTGTTCTGCTTTGTTTTGTTTTGTTCTTGGCTCTTTTGTTTTTGTAACTGTCTGCTGTTTCCAGCACCATCTCAGAGGCTGGAACGTTTCATTCCTTCCTCTGCCAGTTGCATCCTTTTCCACTTGGCAGATGCTGCCCACCACACCTGCCGCTCCTCGGCGCGCAGCCGCCACCGGTACCACCTTCTTGTTTTCCTTGCCTGTTATCTGCGTCATCAGCGGAATTGACAGCTCTGGAATGTGATTTCTGAATCAATATGCATTTTCTTTACCTAAGGAATGCCTTATTTTGCAACCACAGCTGTATAAAAATACCCTAATTTTATCTAATGAGGGGGTGGTGGTTCTTTTGAGACAAATCAGAGATGCAATTTAGAAAACCAGGGAGGCATTTTCACCAGACTGCAATATTTTTAATATCCGGTAAAACTTTGGACCTTAACTACGCCAATTGTCTTCCTTTCTAAATTAAGAATTACTTTTAGTTTTACCAAGAAATATTCTACTGGTATGAAGCATATTTATGTTTTACTTCTCTTCTCTAAATATATTACTCATTTGTTTAATTCATTCAGGATTCTACCATACTGTCAACCAACTATAGTAATCCAGAAATGTTTTCTGCCTATGGAAGGGGCTTAATCACTAAGCCACACCTCCCTGCAAAGCTTCAGTACTTCTGATTGGTAAAAAGCATTTCTCATTGAAGTAATACTGAAGTGGAGCCCTAGCCCTCCTCCATACATATGACTGTCAAGTTAATTAACTTTTCAGGACAAAAATACTGATCACATTCAATGACGAGCCACACCGTGGTGCTCAAGACAGCTCCAGAGGTAGCTCTGGTGGCACAACTGTGTATCTTGGGTCAAGCTTAGGTGTGAAATCCTTGAAGTTCTTAGATGCTTCAGTACCAAACACATCTAAAACTTTCCTGTTCATAAGAGCAAACCTGAAAAAGAAAACACAAAAAAGCATGAATGCACGACTCATTTACTTATGAAAAATTAAAATTATTTCACGTCATGAAAGATTATCAAAATCTCTGAAATACAGGCTTCAACCTGCGCTGTTCAGAGTTTGAAAGTTTTTCACCTCAGGCAATAAATATTAAAAAAAAAAAAGCATTTGAAAAACGTGGCTAATAGTGTTTATGTACGTATACTTCAAATAACGCAACTTATGAAAAATGGAAAGAGTCCCCTTCTACTTTTAATTCCACAAAAAAAAAAGGTCAAACCAAAATATACTACCGTTCTCTCTCATTCCAGCAGAGCAAATGCAGCCCTGCCTGCCCAAATCTGGATCTCAGTTTTATGGGTGCTACACCCTATTTCCATTTTGTTGCTCTTCACAACTATAGACTTAAAAGTGTATGAAACGCCAAAAGAAATTGCCTTTATGGAGAGAGTATCAAAATCACTATTACAGAGATTTGCTTCAGATAAAATAAATGAGCAGAACGGAGTTTCTTTTCCTTCCTCTCTTTCAACTAAGGCAAGCTTAGGATTAGAACAAAATGGAAAAATGCAGCCAAAATTGGACATCTGCACTGACATCATTCCCTGCATAATGTTTGTATGGCCCCAGAGGTTGCCTGAGGACTGCCTCCAGGCATCCCAAGGAAAGCTTCCTGCTATATTGTGCAACGTATTCAATCACCTCATGTGTGTACAGTGCCACGGGGAGTGTAGGTTCAACGTGCTCCAGGGACTGGCCGCTGATTTCACTTCTATTTTTACAGCCTGGAGAGCTCGCTGTCACTACAAACATTACCTTTTATAATCCCGTTCATAAACTGATCTGCATCAAGATTTAGATGCCTTGTTCCTGCCACACACTGCACCAGTGTAACAGTGTACACGTCACTAAACTGTATTTTTATAAGTCAGTTACAGCAAAATCTATTTTTAAAAGAAAGTTTTTTAGATTCCTGCAGCAAACAGAAGAAACATCCAGTAAGATATTACAGTCTACATTTATGATTATGATCAGTGAAAATTTTTCATTAGCTTTTCAAGAAAAAAAACAAGTTTCCCAACTGAAACAGTTATAAAAAAGTACTGAAACTTTCAAGTATTCTAAGGAGATACTCTGACATTTCTAGTAATCCTTTTAAACCCATACTAATACCATGTTGTCAATCACTGTACATACTAAGTGATTTCTTCAACATGTATAATTGTTTACTGGATTCTTCATGTTCCAGTGGAATCTGAAAGCATCCCACCTTCTAAGTGAACTAAAAAGGTTTCAAGCAAAATGCTCATCTGCTAAATAGTCTTCACTAGAGTTAAGTCTGCTCCTGTCATTAGCCTAAACCCAGCAATGTCACTTTAGCAGCAAAGAACTTCAAGAGTACTGGAAACCATTTGAAAAGCAAAGTAAATCCACAAGAAATTAACCCTCATGTACTTCTAGGGCTCTGCTGTTGACAGTGAATGACACAGAAAGCTGAGTGTGATCACTGACAGGTTTAGACAAGCTCTAACACACCCCTGAGTACATACCTGCCCTTTGTTAGTCGTAAAAGAAATTTCCAGTATGAAGGTCTCAGGTTCTGAACTTCCATGACAGCCTGCAAGGAGAGGATTCTGTCAGAGCCAGCTGACACTGTCAGGCCAAAGCTTCATCTGCTACATTAGGTTGCCAAAATTAGCAAAAGGATTTTTATGGAACTAATTTTTCCTGCTCTCTGCTGAATTCAATGCTCTGTATGACCACCACCAGCACAGACTGATATTCCCAGAATACAATATTTTACCAGTGGTGACAATTAACTTACATCTCATTGCAGCATAAGCAGCAACAACAATCATTATTCCTACATGCATGACTTTGGACTGGTGGATGCCAAATTTACCTGTGACTTTATCCCCTACCCACTCTGCATTTCGTGATCCACTATTTCTTGCAGTCATATTTATATTTCATGTTACATTATCTTAATGTCATATAGCCAAAATCCATGTCTTCTCTCTATTCTATTACTTTTCTGAGTCACTCAGAAATATAGTGAATAACAAACATCTCAGCATAGATCCTTTCTCTAATTTCTCCTTCCTTCTTCCTGCTAAACATAGCAATTTATTTCTAGTCTTAGATTCGTTTTCCAATTAGTTATTAAGTAACAAAAAAACCAATTCCTTCTTTTCTCATATGAACTTTATGTCTGTTAGTCATGCACGATTGTCCCTGACAGCAGTATTTTGGAGACCTTCAGGCACATCCCAAGCACTAAAATATCAATTCACTTTGATACTAGACTTAGAGATATTCCCAAGTACATGGGAACAATGAGGAGGAGGAATGTCTCTTAACTGTCCTGTTAAGCACAAGACAGCAGAAGATTGCTTTAGGGTCATTTTATACTCTCTTTATTGAGCACAAAAAATACACATAGTTATGGAGGTCCAGAAAATGTGCAGTTAATGCAGGGATGTTTCAGTAGAAGGTCTAGAAATGGTGAGATGTAGTAGAATAGTAGAACTATTTGGGTAGCACTGAAAAGTTGCTTTTCTAGCTGATGCAGACAATAAAAGGACTGAGGGTAAAGGCATGTAGCTGACTTGAGAAGTGCAAAAGATGGTAATTACAGACTGTTTCAAATACAACACTTCGGGGTTTTTACTATTTTTTTGCAGATTTTTTCACCTAGGCAATACTAATTCAAGTCAGCTGACAGTGAAAACTTTCAGTTGATTTAAAAAACCATAAAATATTGTATTATACTGCTTGCCTCATTGAGAAACTGTCCTTTCACATGCTTATGGAAGTTCATACACTAATGTTCATCTTCTGGGTCAGTGCATTTTAAGATCCTTCCCAAAGAATTCAATGCTTGGTATATTCAGCTACAAGCACAAGGAGAAACTGAGTCCTAGAAATGACCTTCCCACAGTGACACTCAAAACCAGGATGCAGGAGGCCCAGGATGCAGAAGCAAGATGCTGTGAATCACTACATCTCACCATCTTTTCTATACAGCTGTCTCCCTGTGCTCCTCATTTCATTCAAGATTTGATGTAAAGAACTTCATGTTCTGTTAGAGAACATACTTACTGCCTGAAAACATATCGACGTAGAAATGGCATAAATGATGCTGTCTGCGTGAGGAAAATAGGGAACCTTCCCTGCTTCAATGCCTTTGAAGTATATAGTCTATAAAAATAAACAAAAAAAGCTGAATGCAACAAAATCAAAGTACATTTACTTTTTACTTTACCTTTTCAAAAAAACATGTCAACTTTATGATATTTTTTTTATATGCCCACAAATATGACATTGATTAAGATAGATTTTAGAAGTTGTCCAAGATCAATCTAATAAGAGGCCATTAATACACAGAACAGGACTAGCAACAGCTTGGGTGTTACAGATCCTACAGACAAAAAAGGGAAAGTTTGTTCTGTTAAATTCTTCATTTTAAAAAAGCAAAAGAACAATGCAATAACTATTCCAACAAAGTGAATATTCACTGTTCTTAAACAGCTTGAAATCACATACTTTACTTTCTGAGAAAACATGTACAGTTTATTTTCCTGAGCACAGCCTGACCTTGCAAAGCAGCACACGCCTCTTTGGTCAGTTACCCTTGGCTTGCGCAAGATGATAAAAGTAGTAAAAAAAAAAAAAAGAAAGAAAGAACACACAGCGCTTTTCTTATTTCACTGTAGCCATGATGTCTCAAAGTCCAGAAAAAACCATCAGCAATACAAGATAATATTGTTTTTTTATAACTGGTGTTCTAAAAGTCAATATGGGTAATGCAGATTTGCCTTTATATGACCAATATGTGAACTGCCTTCAGAGCTTGGTCAAGGAGTAGGAACAGAGAGCATCTTCCCTTTTTATGTTTAATTTTACACCTAACAAAAAAAAGTTCCTTCTTTTTATGTTCTTTAAAATGAATTCTGCTCTGGTAATGGAGGTGGATAAATATCACTAGATAACAAGGCTCTCAAGGTCTGCAGGAGAAATATGTGATTCAGGGATGAGGCATAGTGAGAGAACATTATCAACTCATTCCAGTGGTGTTGTTGGGGAATTAACCATGACTAAGTCTCAATTTTACGGAAAAATCACAGTAAGAAATCAAACGCTGTTTAGAAAGTATAATCAACAAACCCAAATTCTGTAACTATTTTTTTTCCTAGGCTCCTAATTTTAACAAGTTCAGAGAAATAATTCAAGCCTGAAGAATAGTAATTAGAACAAAGTTCATTTCAAAGCTGGGAATTCAATCAGTTGAAGTACACTGACAAACAACTTCAGCTATAGACTAAAACCTAAGCTATTTTGAGTTATCTTAGACTGTTGAATGCCAAAATTAGGGAACAAAGACAGGAAGTTAAGCTGTAGCTTTTGGCAATAAATCTGCAATTAAGGACTAGGTCTGATTTATGTTTCTGGCAAAACAGACATTCTTGGAACTTTCTGATTTAAAAAATCTGCAAAAACTACAAAGCAAAGGGTTGTCAGGAGATTAAAAAAATTCATGGAGAATATACATGAAGACCAATGGATAAGGGACGTTTAAAAAGAGTTAAAGAAAAGAAAGTAAGAAAGAAATGAGACCACATGGCAGCATTGCCTCTTGGCACACATATACTGAAACACCATCACCACACAACTTTGTATTTTACTGCAATTGCCTGACAAAGTCTCTGAAATCCATTCTTCTGCCTTGAAAAAACAGATGAAATGAAGACCTCTGTTAGGAGGATAACAACTTACCTCTACTAACTTGGACACCAGATACATAGAGATAGTTGTACTTTTGTAAAACATCATAGAAATTCCTGCTAGACACCCTGTAACAATTAGAAAAGAAAAGCATTGTTAAGGTTGTGATTTGCATTGTTAAGATCACTGTTGTGTGTCAGCCCAACAAACACTGCACAGGACTATTTATTTCTGTTGCTACAGAAAGCACAGTTCAGTGATGTTCTTTTGCTGCCCATCCAAATATGGTTTGTATCACTAAAAAGAGAAAAGTTTCAAAATGCTGAAACAAAGTTGTACTTCAGTGCCCAGGAGCACAGTATCGAATTTCTCTGTTCTTTGTGGGATGAGAGACCTCTGCAGTTCCAACACGTGACAGATGCACATGAGGGAAGGGCCTCACCACCACTCGCATTTCATAGCAAAAGCGTCTTTCTTTGGACCCAGTGGAGCCCAATGTGTATTCTGTCACATATGGAAGAGTCAGTATTTTCATCTCACATCTCTACAGCTGCAAATTAAAGGACAAGTTTATATTTGTGCACACAGTAATATATAGTCCTTGGAGCTGACCATAAACTCCACATTTGACTGAATTTGCCTTACAATTTTAATTGTAAGTCAAACTCTTTCTTTGACACTACTTGAAACACCACTGTCACGTTGACACAGCCTTGATGTACATAGTCCTATTTTCATCACGGAAGTCTGAAAAGGGAATTGGAGGACAGACAAGAGGAATACTTCCAGAGTCCCAAAACAGACAACACAAATTTTTCATGGACTCACCAGCTACAAGTGCATGAAGCTCATCATCTAGGTTTCGGACCCAGCGCAGGAAGCAACTTGTACCCTGTAAGTGAACAGAATGCAGGCTTAGCCCTACTTTTTTCTTATAACACACAGACTGGAGGTATTCCTTATAAGCTGGTAATATAGCACACAGTATGAATTAATAGTGTAGTGTGGTCATACCCATAATCACAGAATCATAAAATAGTTTGGGTTGGAAGGCAAGATCATCTCATTCTCTCTGCCCTGCCATGGGCAGGAATATCTTCCACTACACCAGGTTGCTCAGTGCCCTATGCAGCCTGGCCTTGAACACTTCCAGGGATAATGCATTCTTCTACTTGGTAAGGTTGTTATAATAGAAGGCAATTTAATTGATACATGAGGAGGCGAACCTTCCCATTGTAAGAGTCTTGTAAGAGAAACGTAAAATCACACGGTAATTTCTTAAGAGCTGTAGAAACTTTCATTACTGGGACATGTTACATCTGATTAGGTAATCTTTACCACATCAAGAAACACTAAATTACATCAACAAAAACACAAAAAATCAACACAACTAAAGAAGAAGCTTTTTAAAAGCACTGGTGGTTCTAAAGCCCAGAGCTGGACATAGTACCCAAAATATTTCAGTGTTTTAATTTACAATTTATTGCTGCAATTTCTTTCAAAATCAGAGCGCAGATTAATCTAATTTGAATTCCTATCTAATATCAGAGCTAATCTTGAATTCATGTCATCCTCATTTGCTGTACCTGTCTAGACTCTTTCCCATGATAAAGGCTTTTTTCAACTACATACCAAACCTCCTGAGATTTTTTTCATGCATACAATAAATTGTGGAACTAGGAAAACATATTAATCTAAAAAAGTAGAACTGCAAAGTCCTTTCGATCCAAAATGCATCAAGCATTTCACTTTTTTTTTGCCATGGTCCAATTTTTTTGGGTGACTAGAATCTTTGCTGCCCTACATGCCTATTTAAACTGGAAGAAAAATATAATGCAATTCAAATTTGTGTAAGGTATGAAACACAAACAATAACATATTGTAGAATCACAGAATTAGAGGATCATTTAGCCTGGAAAGGACAATTAAGATTATCAAGTCCAACTGTTAATCTAGCATCCAAGTCCACCCCTAAACCACATCCCCAAGTGCCACATCCACACGCCTTTTGAACACTTCCAGAGATGGCAGTTCCACCACTTCCCTGGACCTCCTGTTACAGTGCTTGACAAGTCTTTCACTGAAGGAAGATTTCCTACTATCCAATCTAAACCTCCCCTGGGCAACTTGAGGCCATTTCCTCTCGTGCTGTCCCTTGCTACTCGGGAGAAGAGTAGCACCTGGCTGCACGAACCCCACCTGGCTGCACCCTCCTTTCAGGCACCTGGAGAGAGGGATAAGGTCACCCCTCAGCCTCCTTTCCTCCAGGCTTAACAACTCCAGCTCCCTCAGCCACTCCTCATCAGATATGTGCTCCAGACCCTTCCCCAGCTCTGTTGCCCTTCTCTGGACATGTTCCAGCCCCTCAATGTCTTTTTTATACTGAGGGGCCCGGAACTGAACACAGGATTCAAGGTGTGACCTCACAAGTGCTGAGTACATACTTAAAACAGTAAATAGAGGTCAGAATATGTCACCCTCATAAAATGACTATCTACTGCACTAAATTGTACCTCTCAATTGGAGCTTTTAAATGCATGAAAATCTTTTTAGCTTTTGCAATTTAAATACTTTTCTTCTCTAAAGGCTCTTTTCTTAAAGTTTGAGGAAAAATATTTTCAAGCAAACTCTGAACAGCTCATTTGCACTTTGCTATCAAAAATTTTAGACTTTGTAACCTTACAAATTATTTTCTCTCAATTTAATTACTAATCAAGTGAAATGCTGTTTTGCTTACACATAAGACTTCCTTTTTTATTTTTCAGTAAATAATATTTACCTTCAATCATACAGCATGATCTTGAATTTGCAGAGCAAGTAAAGTGGCAGTTGAAAAATACCATGTGATTAAGAATGTAAAAGTGCAAAAGACACATCAGCACTGCACTGTGCAACGTATTCTGCATTAGGACGTGTGCTTTGCCACATTCTCTTTCGGCATAAATAAACATAATTCGATTAATTCCAACAACGCTGTATGAATGTGTATCAGTTCACAATCTGTCATCTTATAATGGGGTAGAAAGGATAGACTTCCAAGCAATAAGTGCAATGTCTCCTCAGCTACACACTGTATGCTCTGCAGTCTCCTGCTATTTAGTGTCAAGTAAGAATTCCAGATATGTGAGCCAACAAAATCCGCACATGGCTTCTCTCTGGCAACACAGATGCTACTGCAGTCACTACTCGTGCCTGCACTAAAACGCTTTTGTGTACCCTTTGAAATCTGAATTCACTTTCTCTGAAGTACTCTCTATCTCCTGATCTTGAAACCAAGCTGGTTTATTTGGAAATTATAGAAAAAACACACAGAATGGAAGAATAGCTTTCTGTTTTCAATTTGATTACTGCACTAGTATAAAATTTGTCAGTGACATGCTGTAGGAAACAGTATCAGTACTATTAAGCAGCTTGACTTTATAGCTCTTTGTGATACACTGAAAAGTGAAATAAAAAACACAGCATTTGTCATTTCTGTATGCTATAAACTTACTTTATATATACTGACAAAAGATCCCAGAAAAGCTCCAAGCTGGAAATTTTCCTTGTTGTAGAAGAGGGAAAATAGCCGTGATGGTTGTGTAAGCAGATGCCGGAAGGTGGAAGGAATCCGAAGGCAACACTGGATCAGGTAACCAATGCTAAACATCCTAATGAAGCCCTAGAGAAAAGAAAGAGAAATTTTGTGGTAAGAAACCTCAAATTCTGAAAAAGAAAAAGCAAAAGCTTCTACAGAGGACTTAATTTTGACACTGTATAGTTTAAAACCCACTCTGCAGATAATATGTAAAATGTATCCCCACCTTCAAGCTCAAGACTTTTCTTTTTCCCAGTTACCCTGTAAAATAGCAAAAGCAGTAAAACCACAGACAATTGACTCTTCTTTAATTTCTATGAATTTCTGAAAGGTCTCAAGAGAGAGAGAGAACTTCTACTCCAAAGTTCTGTCCTTTGAAATAATCCTGAGGACTTCATTTCCAGGTTACCGACCAGCTTTTAACCACAAATGGGTTTATAGAGGAAAGCACTGCGGTGGAAAAAAAAGAGCACTTCTACACTCAAATATCTGGAGAAAACAGAAAGGAGGAATAAGTCCACCAAAAACAAATTTCAGAAAGTGTGAAAATTAGAAGTTAACCACGGTGGCTTGGCACATCTCATGGACTTTGCCTCAGTCAAACATGAGGCTGTGGGATGTCAGCAGCAAGGGAAAGGGCAAAACTGGAAGGGAGTTCATATGGAGAGCTATGGAGAAAAGATAAAATGGGTTCCAAAATGGGTTACTATTCCACCTTGGAAACAGATCTGCTGGTTTTTTAATGTGACACAAAACCACACTGACTTGTTTTTCCAAATTATTCACCCCAGTTTCTTCTAACTTCCTCCAATGCTTCCTATCATTATTCTTACCCTCAGGCTGAACTTTTCTAATAATTCTGAATAAATTTTATCCAGTTTTTGTTTGGAACATACTTTACGTGAATACTATCTCTGCATTCACCTGCAAAAAACGCAGGCACCTTATTCAGTTACAGTGACAGGGACACAATTCCAGTGACAAGGAAATCTAGCAGAGGGTTTGAGCAACCTTTCAGACTCAGAAACTCAACCCATTTTTGCCTCCTAAAGAATTTTATAATGTATCATAAAGCTTGTAAAATTTTATTGTGGTTAAACATCCAGTAATAAACTCTTCCTGAAGCAATTACTCTTCCTGCTACTCAAGAAGTGGTTTATGAGAATCAAGTGGAAGAAAATAAGTCATCCACTGATCTAACAGCATTTCTTTGAATGAAAAATTTCCATTCCTTCATGCCATTATAGAAAAGGAAAAAAAAGTCCTAAACCCATCAGTTATGAACAAAGCCCAAAACAAGAAACAACAGAATGGTGTGTCTGATGTTTTTACCCAGGAAAGGTGACTTCAGTGGGGTGAGGAAACATCTAAATTACAACTGGAAACACTCAAACACATCCCTGATTTTATTCCTATTAGTAGCCAAATTAGAAGTGTTGAATCAAATGACTGAGGTTTAGTGTTGACGTGCATGAAATATCAAGTACTGCGCAAAATCTCTCTATTTAGCTCATTACTTCAACCAGGTGAAATCATATCACACCTACAGGTGTTTTTTCAGTCACAGGAAGTATTATATCTCACAATCAATGCACAGTATCGTATCTTTTCACCTTCCATAAAAAGACGCCCTAAAAGAATGGATGTAGTACACAGCAGAACATATGCAGGACACTATAATAAATATAAGTGAGCAAAGAAAACTCTGCTAAGAGCTATTTCTCTGCAGAGATTTTGAGTTGGAGCTCAGATCAGCCAGAAGTAGTAGCACAGTGTAACGACATATCTCCAGAATTTGTTGAATAAATCTTTCTTTCTGCTTTTGAGAAACAAATTTCTTAATAATACATTCAAGATATTTGCTACAACTCAAATTCAGAAAAGCACATGTGCATATAAACAGAGTTCAGAAACATACCAAAAACTCAGCCAACCTGTTGCAGTATATTAAGGATTAGTTATGATAGTTATAATCAATTAATTAAGATATTTAATATTTATTCTGGGTACAGTAGCCCACGTTCCCTCAAGAGACAGAGCATTAAGACTACAATCATAAGAAAATACTCTCAGAAAGTTGTGGATACCGCATTCCTGGAACTGCTCAAGGTCAGGTTGGATGGGGCTTTGAGTAACCTGATTTGTGCAAGGTGTCCCTGTCCATGGCAGGGGGGTTGGAACAAGATGGTCTTTAAGGTCCTTTCCAACCCAAACTATTCTAGGATTCCATGATCCTCTTTGAGGTCACTCTAGTCACCAGTAAATTTGGAGACTTATCTGGTCCTGTCTGCAGCACCAGCAGAAAAAACAGACAACTGGACTTCTACTGTTGGCTAATGGCTCCTTAGTGTAAACAAAAGGAATCCAAAGGACGAAAAATATTGTTCCACTGCTTCTGTCACAGCTCTTTTCAGACATTTACAAGGCATTTCAAGTATTTAAAGTCTGAAGGGAAGTCAATGAACTCAGGTGGTATGACACTACTGAATGTTACATAAAAGCCATGATGCTGTCAATAAGCTAATATGCATTTAAATGTGAAGCACGAGAAAAAGAGCATGCAATGACAGTTAACACACAGATGTATTAATGACAAGACAAGTTGTTCAAGGGCAAGGGAAAATAACAATGAATGGAAATTTTGGCAATAAGCAGGTCATCACATCATTATCAGATTAGAAAGCTCCGTTACAGATAACAAATTGTAAAAACATGCTCAAATCATGTCAGCTGACAGTTGTTACTGACTCCAGGAACAATCATAGAGAGAACTGAACTTTAAGAATTTTGGATCTTTAAAAATCAAAATATATAAAAATAATTTTTTTTTTACTCATGTATTAATTTTTTTAAAAAGTCATAGAAAAGACAGGAGATTAAAAGATTTGACTGCCACTTCAGCAATATCTCCCTCATTAGATTATTGTAGTCAAGAATAATTTATACCAAAATACTACAGAGGATGGGTCCAAGAATGAAATATATTTCAAATGCACAACTGTCTTCTCTAAAGAGAGAACAGCCTTATAAATTGGTTTTTTTAATTTATTTTTTGTCAGGTCAAGATTTTATTCAGCTCTATTATCAGTTCGGTTTTTTTCTCCCCTCATTCCATTTAAGGATATATATATAGCACAAACAAAATGATGCTGAATAAACAAGTAAAGAGGATGAGTACTTCTGAATATCCACCTTCCTCCCCATCCTCAGGCTCTTTTAATAATTAATATCTCCCCCATCACCTAAGAAAGGACAGAGAGAGTAGTGTGGGTCTAGGTTACTGTAATCTGCGAAACTCATAATCTGAAATCAGATTTGGGTCTCTCAGCCAGAGTAATTCAATAAGACTAACTCCTATTTCTTCATCAGCCTTCTGTTTTAAAATCTCTGTCAAGCTCATTACATTCCATAATGGTCAGATCATCTACCTCTACCTACAAAGTCTCACACACACAGTCATTCTTCCAGCAGGCTATGAGTTTTCCATGGAGAAGTAGAATTCCACGATGAGTACTCTTAACAGAAATCCTTACTTGTTTGTTCTAACTGTGCTTTTAAAATAATACGGTGTTATGACAGTACTTACAGATTTGAATGCTGAGCATGCAGCACAGGACACATAAGGATTTTGTATGATATTAATAAAAAGCTCTGAAAGCAAGTCTGGACTAACTGTTAAATATGCCTAAGTAATGAAAGACAGCCCTTTTACTATGTAGAAGGGCAGCAGACCAAAGTTATAGCAAAGTACCCATGAAAAAAACAGATGCACACCAGGAGATGCTGCCATCAGCAGAGATCTGGATGTGCAATGTATCAAATCCGCAAAAAATCACTTCAGCTTAACTTTAATTTGAATATAATATTCTCTGCAATCTTGAACATTGATTCTGAAGGCCAGACACTTGATACCTATGGGGAAAACACAGAGCACTCTGCAGACAGAGGCATGGGAATGTTTGCTCCTCAGAGGATGCTGACCTGACCAAACATAAGCACACCCAGGAGATGAGAGGCAAAGCAAGACAGGAGGCACTGCACAGCAAACACACTGGGCAAGGCACTGAACCAGTACAAAGCAAATGGAACGTCTGTGCTGCCAAAGATGTTTTGCCTTGAAGAAAAGAGCACATGAATGAAATATAAAGTGGACAGAGACAGTGGTGACAGGTCGTAAAAGTGTAATTTTAATCTGGGTCTATACATCTATATATATGTCACACCTACAACATAGGTGACATAAAAAGTGAAAAAACTATCTTGAACTGTTCATCAGTGTTCTACTGAATATTCCTGTTGCAATAAGCAGAACACTTAAGCAACATCAGAAATTCTATTAACTCTAGCACAATTTATACCTATGTTACACCATGGTATGCTGCTAATAAACTGCAGGGCAAAAAATGTTTCAACACAAAAAAATGATGTTGTTAGTAAACATGCATGAATAAATGTTGTGCTAGATCTCTTCTCTTCTGATGCTCAATTAAGTGTGGCTTTTCTGAGATAATATTAACTATATATACAATTTTAATTTAAAAAAGTTATCTTTGAGAGTAATATACATTAAAAGCATCTGAAGATACTGAAATCCATTCCTGCTGTTCCATATATAAAAACAGGTCAACTACTAAGGAATTGAGATCTTCTGGAGTCTTACCAACTCCCAAAACAGGCATAGCAGGTGGTACCACCTGTGCCAACCCAGTGCCAGCCAACACAAGTTTCTGCACAGTACTTCTCTGAAAAAAAATGCGCTGATCACATTAATAATGGAGGATGAATTATACCACCGGAGATAATCAGCTCTTCCTGGGCATAGCAACTGTGACCAATCTCTCATTACCCCCAGCCCTTAAAATAAACGACTGGAGGAGTGCACTCAGTGCCCAGCAGCGACGTTCCAGAGCCGCACAGCTGCACGGGAACCACGGCCGCCTGCCACAGCAGCACATTCCAGGTGCTTTATTTAGGGGGGAGTCGCAAGTGGGCTCAGCCGTGAAGTGCATCACATAGTTAAACAAGTTCCTTCCTTGCTAGTCCATTTTTTCCCACACATTTTATGTTACTCATTTACTACAGCTAATCTGAAAGACCAGAGAACTTTAACCCCACCACCGCCCTGTCCTAAATTGAAAAAATCTGTTTTCTGGCTTGTCACATTTTCAATAGAAGAAGAACGGGTAACAGGCTCATTTCTCACTTCCTAAGCATATGCTTTTCCTGACTACAGACTTTTACCCCATCTTTGCCAGAGTTTGTCAATTGAACTTTTTCTGCACTTACTTTAATACAGTATGAGATGCAATTATCTCCATAGTGTTTACAGCATCTATGCCTTGGGCCATGTTTGCACCTGCAAAAAGCATAATGAAACACGTATTAACTCGTAGCTGTTTTCAGCGTCAGCAACAGGAGACTTCATAAATTTTTCTTGCCGAAAAATACATAAAGTACTATATGCCCAGCACTCATTCTCCCCATTACCCACTGAAGGGCACTGTGAACTTTTATGATGCCATAAAAGGACAAATAAAAACTAACAATACTTTAGTTGTACACCAAGAAAAAAGTGTCTGCACACTTATTTGGATCCAACCTCTTGTCATACTACACATAAAATGCTAAATTAAGGAACAAATTTTCTGCTGTAGTCAACAAGGAGAAGTGATGTGACCTTTCCTGGTTTGTCTCTGCTCCATGGTTCTGGAAGGATATCTGAGCAAGCCTCTGTTACCTGTGTCCTTTCATCTTTCACACCACTGTAAGGGTCACTGAAGGGCAATGCAGAACATACAAATGCACAGAAACACTCTGTGAGACTTCTCTCAATTACAAGCCTCTCACTTTTGGGCTATTTCTTCTGCAGTGCAGATTTTTATGTAGCTCTCCCTTTGGACTGAAAATTTGAGCTTGAGCATTTAAAAGAGACTGGCTTGGGATGGTGGGATGTGTGGATTGTACAGTTTCTAGCCCTGCATTACATAGAATTAAAATAAGTAATGTCATACCAGGTCTGAAATATAATGATATTTTGCTATATCCAAGTATTTAAGCTTTAATGTAATATAAATTACACAATAGATATACTATGTCAAATATCTTGGAAGTTTTGAATCATGTACTATAAAGTCTAACGGCCATAAATCATCTGTGAGGTCAGTTTATGTAGCAAAAATTGTAATGAGAATGTGCTCAGGTTACAGGCATTTAGACTCAATTATATTGAAAAGAACCATATGGAAGGGAAACCAGTGAGAGCATAAAAACCCCATATTGAAAGTTTTCCGAATGTCTGAGTTGGGAGTTTCAAAACCTTGAAGAAAAAATGCTCTTCTCCATCTTCAATCCTTGTATTTAATGAACAACAGAAGAGCTATGAACTATCTCTAGCAAACTGAATAACAGGTATTTAAGACAAAACAGGCATAAGCAAATCAGCTAAAAGAATTTGATTATGGCTGGAGCTGTCTTTTCCTTGTAGGTCTTTTGCTGTCTAAGAGAGTCATGCCTGAAAAACCACTGATGACTTCCCTCGTATTTTTCAACTAAAACCCACAGCAAATCATAGGAAGTCGCTATGTGATGGGGATCACTTCATGTTTGTTCATCATCTGAGGAAGTAAAATAAGCCACTACTTTGAGAACACAATGCCCTTGGAAGACTCTCTCCTGCATGTCAGCAGGTAGAGATTTGGTCATAAAACCGCTCTTGAAGAGGTCAGCAGAAGTGAAGATTCATAGGTGTCATGTGAACACACCCCTAACCCATTTTTTGCTCTATCTTCCCTGTAAATGAATGACTCCTCGTGATATCCAGCGCGCCTGAAGCAGACGAATCAGTCATAGCAGAAGTAAATCATCTGAACATATCAGACTGAAAAGCTCACTGCTCTCACTTCTTTAAGCTCATACTAAAAGACAACGAATTGGATCCTGTAGACAGGGAGCGCACCTACTTTGCTTAACTTCAGATGTCTAGATCTGACCTTGTGCAAAACAGTTTTAGACTGACTCTTTGCTTTGCAATTTCCTATCTCCCGACAGTGGAGGCAGACCATGTGCCATCAATCCTATTTTTAGGAAGTTCTCCTTTATGCAGTATAGGGAAGTAGGTTCCCCAAAAGACTATGTTATGGTGACTTATGGTGACATAAGTAAGGTCTGCTGCTGTGCAATTTTTCTCCTTGATATTACCACTAGTTCTAGCAGAACTATGCCATGAACTGGTTTTGCTGAAAACTGCAGAAAAAGCAACCACCATCCTGCACTCGCCATGGACTGAATTTACTCTCCCTTGTTAGACAACTGCATATTGCAAGTCATAGCTATAACATACAGGTCTTAAGTTTTGCTTTCACTAGAGTTCATCATCTGCCACTATTAACTACCTAGTAAAATTGAAATAGAAAAACTGAAATGCAAAGCAGAAATATTATAAAACATTGTCAAATACAACGTAACAGACATTAAAGTACTCAATGAAACAACGATTCACTTCGGTTTTTTTTACTCACACTTTGTCCATGAGCTTTTTTGTTAGCGCCAGTATGTTCATTGGCTGTGATACTTTTTCACTATGCTTGACTTTTCTATCTGTTTTTGAAAATGCTGCTTCAGGTGAAAAAGAATGGGTGGGGATTTCTTCTTTCCCTACAATGAACCTGAAAGAAAAAAGCAAAACAGAACAAACCAATTACATAAATAACTCAAAGAAATACATGAAGCCCTGTATAAGCCTCTAAATCTTAGACTAGATTGAAGTTACTCCCACGTCTGTAAAAACCCATCTTATACAGCTGCCAAACCTTGTACTTCTTCAGAAAGGATCATTCCACTGACATATATTTAAAGATATATTTCAGCTAGAGGATACAACTGATGCCAGGAATTTTTTAAAACTAAAAACTAAAACATTAATATGGAAATCCATCTCTCAGACAAGGGAAGAACACTAAATAAGAATATAAAAAGGCACTTGAAATATCTCAATTATCCACAGCAAAATGGGGTTACATAAAGGTTGATAATTACTACAATATTTTTATAAAATATCTATTTTGCAGAATCTTCAAAATGTTTTTGCTCCCACCAAAAGCATCAGCTTTGTTTTGCTTGGCCTCATCTTCAGCCTTCTTTCTTCATCGAGAAGTTGATATTGTCAATATATTGGCTCATCTTAGGTGTAGAATTACTGTGTATCAAGGGCAAGGGAGGACACAATGGCAAGGTGTTTCCTAACACTATGCACTATAACCCAAGTTACACTGTATCCTGGCAGTCTTGCTGTGGGTAATGAAGGTATAAAAACTTTGTCATTTGTAATTCCAGGTAAAAACACAGCAGACATTTGCTTCCAGGAAAACATGGGTTATCGTGAATCTCAGTTTTAGAAACTTTTTTTTTCAAGTTATAGAAAGACAGAAGATTAGCACTCCTTCAAAAACATGCAATCATGTGTCTGAGTTTCCTTTAATAACAGTCTCAAATATGAAGGGATTTCTCTCTTGCCAGCACACAAGAGGAAACTGCCTCAAGTTGCACCAGGGGAGGTTTAGATTGGATATTAGAAAAATTTCTTCATTGAAATGATTGTCAGGCATTGGAACAGGCTGCCCAGGAAGTGGTGGAGGCACCATCCCTGGAGATATCTAAAAGACGTGTAGGTATGGCACATGGGGACACGGTTTAGTGGTGAACCTGGCAGTGTTGGGTTAAAGGTTGGACTGGATGATATTAGAAGTCTTTTCCAACCTAAATGATTCTATGATTATGCCTTCTTTAAAATATGTTGTTTACCCGAAAGTTGGAAAAATTTTAGAGCAGCATGATTTTTCTTAGGAATACTCTTTTCTTACAATGCAGCTCCCACTGTGCATGATTCCTCAAAATCTTGTCTTACATAGTCATGGAAACTTTACTTACTTTAGTGCAGAGTATGTAAATCCTTTCAAGCCATCTTTGCACCTGAAAGATAAAACCAACAGATTTCTCTATAATGGCTGCTGGCAATATAAAGTGTTACAGATTAAATATCACATAGAAGGGCTGCAGAGGAACACCAGCTTTCCATTAACAAAAACCAGCACATTTGCAACAACTCTGTGGCTATCCTTGATTCCCAGTTGTCACCACAGCCTTGGGGCATCTCTGAAACAAAGGATAGAGCATCAAATGCCAGTGCTTCTCCTTTTTATCCAAACCAGCAGCAGAGAAATTTTTAAAGGATGGTGACAGAACCACTAGGGCGACAATGCAAGATGACAAAGAACTGTTGCTTTATGGAAAAGTAGTCATGATGAGTTTAACAAAACAGAAGTTTTTCTGCAAGAAGAGAAACGAGGGTTGGATCCCAATGGAACACCCACCCTCTTGTGATAAGCTCTAGGGAATAGTTTTTCTGACTTTAAGATAAATTTGCAGAGTGCTGATCTCTGCAGCTCCTTACTTTAAGATGACTCTTAATCTGGAAGTCCCAGTTTTTCAATTATACAGTGGTTGCTCTGATTCTGAGCTTGATTTTATATATATATATATGTATCTGTTTTTACCAACTATAGGGTTCCTTGTGTGAAGAATGACCACAGCAAGGAGCCCATATTTGGCTATGAAAGATTTAGGTTATTGACTTTTTTTCTGTCCAGGATACAATGAAAAGAGCTGAAGCTTGCAGCTGCTACTGACTCCTCCTGAAAAACCATGTTGGTAGCATAAGAGAGAGGAGATATTTGTGGTTTTTCCCCCTTTCTCTTTATAGAATTGCATGGAGAATACATGATGGTAAAAATGCATTCCTGACACAATACACAAAGCACAAACTAGTAACTTATCACCACCACCATTTCAAGAGCACACCTACTCTAAGGGAACACAGGCCAGGAGTTGCAACAGCTTTGTAAACAGAAGCAGATGAAGACAACCCTTTGCCTTCCACCTGCAGAGACCACGTTGTCCCTGGAAGTGCTGTGCCCACACCCTCCAAGAGCAGGTGACACCATCTCCCAGAAGGCTCCTTGAGTGGTCAACGTACTACCAATGGCTGGATACACGCAAACAGCAGGAAAAACTTAACAAGATCGAAGATGTTCACAAATGAAGAAAGTCTTGCTCGATCCTGGCAGGAGAGTGCCTGATGCAGAGCTGGTTAGACATCGCAGCACTGAACACTCCTGGGAAACTCTTCTCAAGGGTATGACCTTCAACACATGTTTCCAAGGACTTGGTTTTGTCAACATGCGCACAGTAAGTATTGGGCACAGTTACACACAGCACCAAAAAATTTATTAGTGGCAAAGAGTTTGTCTTTTTAAATGACAGCAGTTAAAATATTGGTCACATATTTTGATCTATAGGGGTTCAAGGTAAATACATACAAATAAAACTGATCACTGTATCTTTAATTAACACAGAACTTTGAAACCAAAAGTATGTAATAATTTTATTTTTTATGATTCTTTACTCATATGCACAGTTCAGAAGCTGAAGCACTATCACAGCACTTTTACAGAAAGATGGACTCAAAGATGGACTGAAACAACTGAAATCAGTTTAGCCTAGAGATCACAGTGATTCACTGGCAGAAGTACAGAGTCCAAATGCACAGGTTTAACATATACCCCACTCCATCCACAGAACCACAGTCCAATTCTGTAAGTTTGATTTTAAACCTGCAGCGGACTGTAGGTTAAATGCCCTTTGAGTGAAGGGTGTCCAACACATTATGCCTGCAAGCTGCCAGCTCAAGATCAGGGCCTTAGTTTCTACTTTTCCAGTAAATTAAAACCATACACAAACTGCAATCTAAACATGCATACAAGTGTTTCTAGAATAATACTGGAACAGAAAAGTAATCACAGTATGACCATAATTACGTTTTTTCCTTAATCATTCCAGTGCAACTGCACTTCCAGTTGCAAGTGTTCAATGATTCCTTTACTGTACCACCAGATGTCCCTGCCCAGCTGTGCTCGAAGCACCCTGATGGATGCTATCCTACAATTCATTTCCTTTAAACTGACCTCGAAGAAAATGTTACATCCTTTCTTCACTAATACTGGAAATCAGAAGACATCTGAATCACCAAAAGAAAAACCAGCACTCCAACCCCCTACTTTTTTTTCTCCAAGAAACAGAAAATATTTCTAATGCCTATTCTAATTACACAATAAAAGTCAATTCTATGCCGAAAGTATTTAGTGTATTGGCTCTTTATTAGCTATGCTTACTTTTCTTATTTTTTTAGTTGTTCTGTGTATTTATAGAGCTACAGCTATGAATTTCCCTGAAAAATTCATCAAAGTTAAATATGTAGTTCAATAAGGAAGTAATGCTAAAAACACAATTAGAATTTTTTTCCCCTTAACTTCCTATTTAATTTTTAAAAAGTAAAAAGTGCAATTAAGCTCTTCGATAGAATTTAATTAATGTTGTTTGCTCTCTAAACTGTCTTCTGTAAAGGCATTCTGCATAACTAATGGGTGTGGGGAAATATTGCTTATTAAGGGTTCTATAAACAGTAGGAGTCCTAGAGAAACAATACTTGCAGTCAAGAGTAATTTGTACTGTATGGCATGGCCATTTTGTTCTTACAAATGAAGCAGCAACCAACAACAAAACTGGAATTCTAATTTTTTGCTTTATATCATGAATCATGAATTCACTATATTAAAGGTTTCAGAATGCCAGTCTACAGATTGAAATGACCTTTTTTATTCACTCACTAGGTACACAATACTGGCAGCAACCAAAAAGACCCTACACACTGACTTCAAACACTTCTTTTGGGGGCCGTGGGGTGTGTGTGACAACCCCCCCTGCAGAGAGACATCACAAATTCAGTGACTGGCCTCAACAGTGACTGCAGAGGTACAACACTGGCTGCACATGGCACGTTTCACGAACACCTGGCTGCTAATAACTGAACTAAGAGCAATGATTTGCTTCATACAGCCACTAATTGGTAATAATAATGCCACCACTAATTGGTTATAATAACTTTTACTCAATGCTTCATTGCTCAAGGGGTGAAAAAGCCTGCACTCTGCTGCTGACCCCCATGAGCCAGTCAAGCTGCAAATGAGCCTAGTACAATGTATTACATGTGCCCAGCATTGCAGACACCCCTGGGAGAGGAAAAATCCAAACAATGAATTGTAAGGGATTTTTTTTAGGGTACTATTCAACTTGCAAAGCCTGAGATAACAGATGAGTTGTATGGCATCACAGGAACTCGGGGTAGCTCACCTACCTTTCTGCAAGGACATGTAGTGATAGGAAAAGGGGGACAGGCTTTAAATTGAGAAGGCAGGTTTAGATTAGATATTAGGAAGAAATTCTTCACTGTCAGGGTGATGAGGCACAGGGTGCACAGAGAAGCTGAGGATGCCCCATCCCTGGCAGTGTTCAAGGCCAGGTTGGACAGGTCTTTGAACAACCTCACGCAGTGGAAGGTGTCCCAGCCCATGATGATCAGTAAAGTTCCTTCCAAACCAAACAAGACCAGACCAGACCAAACCAAACCATTCTACTACTCTATGTTTCCCACCACCCTGAATGTCCCAGGGACCAAATCCCATGCCACAGGAGGGCAACACTGGTTTTTGCCCAGCAAGCCGTAATTTAAATGCTGCATTATTTGGCTACATTTTCCCATCAGAGGGAATTGTTCCTGGTACAAAGCCAAGAGCATCAGTGACTTTGCCAGCTGTCTCTGCTGGCACCATGTACCTGATCACACAGCAGAAATGCTCTAGTCTATTCCAGCTTGTGTTTGGCCAGAGCCTTGGTTGGAACTGAAGGAGCAGAAGAATCAAGGAGCCAAAGCAATAAATTTGGGTTCTCAAAATTCCCCTGCTGGGACTATTCTGGCTCATGAGCAAATAGGGTTGATTTTAATCGTGCATATTTATAAGATAAATTTAACTTATGGCCACACACATTTATTTTTTCATAAAGAAAACAGCAGAAGTGGAATAGAGCCAAGGCTTGATACAAACTATACTTCCAACAAGACACGAACTAACTGTAATTATGTTTGTATATGTAAAGAGGTGCTGTACATGAGTTAACTGTACTCTCCCTCCATCCTGCGGGAAGAATTTCCCACAGTGAACTTCAAGGCTGGATGCCAGCAATTATGATTTGGGTTTTTTTATTAGTATGCCTGTTTTGGGGTTTTTTATTAGTATGTCCTGTCATAGCTCTTCTCAAGATTTTCTCTGTGACCAGTTGATATACACTGCACAAGAAACCTTCTGTGGGAACGTCACTTTTCACCCATGGAACCGGTAAGCAGAAAGCAGCTCACAGTAGTAACAATACGCCACATTTAACAACATCCCCACAGTGCTTATGTTATCGTTCAGGGTAGGAGTAAATTAGAAACTCCTGTATGCAGAGCTCTCATTATGGCCATGTGGGAAGGAAGCACTTCACACACAGGACATGTGTTAGCATATTACTGCAGCACCTCTGCCTGTGAAGACTGGTCGGGGGTCCACGTTTCCAAGTTAAAGTGTCTTCTTTATGGAAGAGGGAGGATCATAGTGATAAAATGCAACTGTCTGAACATGCCAGCTATACCTCTTGCTATTAAATCCCTTGCTTTTAGGAATTAAAGGCTATCTACAGGATTTTGTGACCTATGCTGATCTCCAGAGGATAATCCATTTTCTGTTTTAAGTTGCTTAGAGAGGTTACTATACCTCCCTCCTTCTGTTTTTCAGTTGGACTCCATGACTTTAAATGATCCATTCCTCATCCTCTCCCCAGTGTTAAAAGTCAACAGCAACAGGTGCCATTTTTCTGAGATATCTTCTGTATCCATTTCTCTTCTTCCTTTTCCATCTTCTCTTTTGTCCTTTCCTCCTAGAAGTTGAGCTCCTCTTTCATATTTCCCCCCAATTGTCCTTTAAATGTTATTCTCAAAAGCTTGTTTCTTTTTCTTAAAAAATAATTCATCAATACTTCCTCATGGACTGATACCATGCTAATCAAGTGGGTTGTGGCTACAAGACTGAAAGTGCAGAGCAAGCACCTCTGAAAAACAGGATTATAAATAAATTCAAGACTCAAAGACACATGCTTAATCATCCTGAATCACGGAAATGAAAGAATTAGTTCAAGCTTAGTTCTAAGCAGTTTTGTGACTAATTTGTTTATTTGATGACTGCAACATAAAATCACATTTTGGAAATACTAGTTTTCCAAAAGGCTCTGAGATCCAAGAAAATTCCAAAACAGTCAGACTTTCCTCCGTGATGTAACTATGTAGAAAAATATTACTTTAAAATGAAGTATTTTATATCTCTGGATATAAAATAAGAGCTAATCCAGTCCAATCTGGTATGACAAAGAAAACCAAAACCAAAGGTTATTCAGAAATGTGTACCACTAGTATTTTGCCCAGTGGAAGAACACACACTTTCATTTTTAAGTAGAAAATCTTATTTCTAAGCATATGATTGGACACACTACAAAATCTACTTTGACTTGTCCTTATTTAGTTGTGGTGAACTTTCCAGCTGTCTGAAGACTATCTAGATCCTTCTCAGCAACCAAAGAACAACTTGATTATTGCGCTAATCTCAATGTCTAAATCCATCAATCTGTCAGTGGTTTATGATGAGGATGCAGAAAGACATTTTGGTCCTAATTAAAATGAATCTGTGGGAAAATGGATCCTAAAAATCTCTGTAGATATGGCTATATAAGAGTCCTCTGACTTAAGGAATTATTTATGATGTTCACATTATGTTAAAAAGAAAAACTACTCTGAGTATATATTTTCTCATCAGAAATAAAGTGCATCAAATCTAAGACTGCAGCACCCTTCTTGGGAAACAGAGAGGTATCTAGATGCAATTCCTTCAGATAAAAACCACTATTTGCAGTTGAGTAGCACCTAACACAAAGGAGCTTCCTTTTTAGATCTACATGAGGCAAAGGAGATCAAAACACAGTAAGCTTCCTTCATAGATAGTGGTGTGGTTTAACGTGGCAGTCAGCTACACCCCACGCAGCTGCTTGCTCAACCCCTTTGCTTCTCTCTTCCTCAACTCTGACAGGACTGGGATGGAAAAACTTATGGAAAGCCTTTTCTTCCCCTTCTCCCTCCAAGGGCTAGGAAGGAGGCCCCACCACACTGGACCACATAACCCCAGGAGAACCAACTACAGCTACAGGCAAAGAACATCACCACTAAACCAAGAGCTGCCTCATCCAAGACTCAATAGGATCATGAGGCACAACTTGCAACTTGCACAGAGGAAATCCAGAGGTAAATTTACAGGAAAAAATTATTCATACCCAGATCCCTCTGAATTTCCCCTTTTCTGGATTAAACAAATATTTTCTATCTGTCTTTACACACAGGTCTTACCTATTCAAGCCAGAACTATGAAAAAATTGTAAGGTGCCATTATAAGCAAAAAATCTAACCTTGTACCCCACGGACAACATGCAGCTTTTGGAAAACATGTCAGAAATCACATTAAAAATAACTGAAATCAGAAGAGTTGTAGTTTATAAAAATTGTACTTCAAACTTTTAAATGTGCAAATGTAGCCAGGATCAAAATTCAGTCAAAAGTCTCATAACTTGTGTTTCCAAATCAGATTGGAATGAAACTTTTGCATATTTAAATAAAACATGAAAGAATGTATCCATGGCATTTCTTTTAGCTGTGTCCGAAGTATAAAATAACCTTATGAAAAGGCCATGGTTTTGTAACCATTAGATGCAGTGAATATAAAACCATATTTTATAAAAAAGCAAATGAAAGAAGAAAGCGTAAGTAGGGACAACATTCAAGGAGAAGGGTGAGATTAGCACCATGGAAGACGTACATTATTTTTTTCTTGACCTAAGTTGAATGCATCATTTACAATACTTGGAAAGAAAACGTGTATGGAAATGACAAACCATGTAGTCAACTGTGAACTATGGTCCCATTTAGCTCTCATGTAAATCCAGGGAATTACATTTTAGAAGAAAATTTCTGCAATTCTGTGAAGAATGTGACACTGCAATTGAAAAGAAAGCTGCTTTTATTGAAGTTAAATTACAATACTGGATTCAGGGTTGTAAAACAAAGCTGCTATCAATCAACGCTTCACATCTGATTGTTAATCAAGTTTTCTGTGTTACTGTCAAATTGAAATCAGATTTCTAGTGATGTTAATTATCCTACTACTTACAACGCCCTCATTTCTTCAGAGATTAGCACTTTCTGAAATACGCAAGTAACTGCAATTCCAGTAAGTGGAATTTATCTTAAAAAAACTTAAAAACAACAAAAAAAATTCATTATTTTAGCTGGATGCAGACGTTCCACATCTCTTTGTACCAATGATTTTGTGCTGTGGGCTCAGGAGCAGCAACTGAACCATTCAGGTGGCCACGTTCCCATCTCAAGATCCTTCATCAAAGCCCCTGTCTCACACAGCTAATAGAAGAAGCCAACATAGAACCATAGAACAGTATGGGGAGAAGGGACCTTTAAAGATCCTCTAGTCCAACACCCCTGCCAGGGGCAGGGACACCCTCAACTGGATCAGGTTGCTCAGAGCCCCATCCAGCCTGGCTTTGAATGTTTTCAGCGATAGGACATCTACCACCTCTCTGGGCAACTTCTGCCAGTTCATCACCCTTATAAAAAAAAATTTCTTTCTTACATCCAGTCTAAATCTACCCTTTTAGTTTAAAACCATTAACCCTTGTCCTGTCACTACAGGTTCTATTAAAAAGTCTGTCCCCACCCTTCTTATAAATCTCCTTTAGGTACTGGAAAGTGCTCTATGGTCTCCCAGGGGCCCTCTCTTCCCCAGGCTGAGCAACCCCAACTCAGCTTGTCACAGGAAAGGTGCTCCAGCCCTCTGATCATCTTCATGGCCTCCTCTGAACCTGCTCCAACAGGTCCATGTCTTTCCTGTGCTGAGGACTTCAGAGCTGAATACAGTTCTCCAAGCAATTAAAAAAGCTGACTATATAATGAAATTAAGGATTTATCTGCTTAGTTCAATTGGTTTCTTGAATTTTGTGAAGTGATATAATTTTTCCACTATCCAATTTTGACCTTTTTCTTACAAGTGTTTTATCAAAAAACAGTAACCTTCTGTTACAGCAAAATCCAAACACTCTCGCCAAATCAGGCACAGAACAAAAATAGGAAATGGAAAAAACCCCTGGAGACATGAAGATGGGAAGTCAAGTTGACTCTAGAGGCCTGAGGACACAGAGAAATGTACCTCGACACGTGTACAAACCCACGTCCACCTCTGGAGCCAGGGCTGCACCGATGCTGTCTCATTGTTGTTAGAACAATGAGTCAGTCACTAAAGGGACATGCTGTTACGAGATTAAAAAACAAATAATCTTAAACCCACAACTGGTTCTGCTCATTATTAAATAATAGTGGCACATGCAGTGATTCTATCTTAGAAGGGGACCTGTGCTAAATTTATCTACTGCCAAATTTTCCTCTGGCTTTTTCTACTGGCTCTCTGCAATTGGAAAAAAGGAAAAAAAGAGAAAAGAAAAAATAAGAGGCTAAATTTGTTGGAACTGTTTTCTGTAAACATACTTACTGCTATTTGCAGATAATTCAAAATTTCAGTGAGCTAAACCTCTCTCATTGAATGATTAATTCAAGCATTCAAGAGAAACGGATACAACATTTGATTTTCCCAAATGATCCCGTAATTGGATTTGAAGGAAAGGTTTGGATGTTTGCTTTGTTTCAATCTGGGGAAAATGTGATTAAAAGGAGAAAATCCATTTATAATTTTATATTTATTAACCCTATCTCCAACATTTAATAAAATACATGATCCAAACAAATTTATAATGAAATGAAAAGCTATAAAAATATTTTAAAGAAATTAGCAATCATTCTGAATGTGCCAGGCCATTGCTGAGCTAGGATAGAGAGTGAAGATTAGTGAGTTATTTTTAATACATTGACTTGAATTGAGATCTTCACTCTATTATTCAGAAATATTCTTAATTCCGTATAATGTAGAATGTTGCCAAAATCATGGAGACTGTTACAAGTATTTAGCCATAAGCATTAGGACAACGTCAGTTGGTTGTTACACACAAACTAAATTACCATGTTGCAAAGTTTGTTGAAATTCAACTTCTATTTCTTTGTGATGATGACTGCCCCACGCAGATTTACCTGCTGACCTAGAGTTTACACTCACATCTCCAGTATGAATGCTGTAGTATTTGCCAACGATGTTCATAAGTACCATACGAAGTCTTGAAAAGACATTAAAATGTAAAATCTGTGGTGGAAGAACCACAGAGTGAATAAAGTGTTTGTGCACAGCCTCAAGAAAACACTATTTTGAAAACCAAATTTCAGTGTAACCACAGAAATTCACTCCTGAGTAACTCCCTTGCTGGCTTATACTTTAGCAAGAGACCACATTTTACTCAAACATAACAGTTTCATTTTAAATTACTGCAGTGCTGGTCAATGAGGTCATATTTTTAGTGCTGCACATCCAGGTGCAGTATTTGGAATAGAAAATTGCCAAAAAACCCCCAAACAAACCAAAAAGACCAACTTGAGAGACTGGTCATGAGACCTGGAGTGACCTGACACAAAGCCCAAGCCTACAGGTCACAGTCAGAGGAAGGATGTGTCAGTTCTGCAATGGACTTCTTGCCATTTTTTCTTCTAATAATCACATAAATGTGGCTTCTGAATACCTGTACTGCTTCCAACTTTGATTTTTTGAAAAAACAATTTTTAAGAAAAAATGAACTCCATATCAAGAATGTATATAATCATCCAGATAAAATATAAGATTTCCAGAAAAATATGAAGAAAAATAAAATTTATTATGTTACAAGGAATACTTTCTGCAGTTAACTAATTTAAACAAGAATATAGTATTTATGAAAATAATCTTCCAAAAATTATTGCTAGGAAGCTAAATGTTGTTGGTATCCTTTAAAAGCTCCATAAAACCCCCCACAATTATTTCACTTTGTAAATATACCAAATCTGCTTTTGTCAACTACAAAGTATGTACCATAATCTGAATTTTCCTGGCATTCCTAGAGAAGGCCAGGTACAGACTGATTGTGAGCCACTAAAGTGACCTCAACAGTGAGAAAGCTACATAACTTTGAGATGCTTAGTTATTTTTAGAAAAGACAGTGCTAAACACTTAACTATGGTACTGTCTGTGAAAGGAGGAATTAGACAAAACTGCAATTCAACTGGTTTCCTAAGGAGGAAGGTCGTACGTAAACAGACGCTGTAAGCACCTGGAAGACAATCATGAGGACATGACTAACAATGAACACACGCTTATCAAAAAAAAAAAAGTCCTTGTAACATTGGTTCTCATCTTGTGACTAGGAATGCAAAGCAATGTGTGTCATATGCTACTGATCCAATTCAGGGTTTGGATCTAGAGCATGTGACATTTTCTTTCGAAAACAATCACAGAAACATAATCTAATGGAAGATATCTAGAATGAACTCAAAACTGGTTAGACAAGAGTAGTCAGAAAGCAGTTGTCAACGGCTTCCTGAAAAACTGGAAGGACGTACTAAGTGGTACTCCACAAGGACCAATCCTGGATGTCTGCTACTCAGTAATTTCAGTAGTTAGAGTGGTGACAGAGAAAAAAGTGCATGCCTATTACATCTGCAGATAATACTGAGCAGAAAAGGGCTACAAGGGCTACTAAGACACGCTGAGAGAGTTGGGGTTATTCAGTCTGGAAAAGACTTTGAGGAGACCTTATATCACCATTTAATACCTAAAGAGGTTACAAGAGAGCCAGAGTGGGACTTTTTAGAAAGACATTTAGTGCTAGGACAAGAGGTAGTGAATTTAAACTGAGAGTAGGTTTAGATTAAATATTAGGAAAAAAATTTTTACTGTGAGTGTGGCGAGACACTGGCACAGGTTGCCCAGAGAAGCTGTGGATGCCTCATCCCTCAAAGTGTTCAAGGCCAGGTTGGATGGGTCTCTGAGCAATCTGGTCTAGTGGAAGGTGTTCCTGCCCACAGCAGGGGGGCAGGAACTAGATGATCTTTGAGGCTCTTTTCATCCCAAACCATTCTGCAATTCCATGATTTTATGAAGTGGAAGAGACTGGCTCAGAAAAAAAAACAGGATGCTATTCATCAACTGCATGTGCATTATATGTATGTAGAAACAATCAACTACACAAATACAGGATAAGAACTGTGAAGCACCAAAAAGAAAAGCTGATCTGGGATGCAAAAGAAAGGCTACAACCTACAAAACACTGAATTGTCTTGTTCTATCATATTTATAAAGCTTTATCAGCTGAAATAAATTGTCTTGTGCATCATGAAGGGGAATAGGGTAGAGGGAGACAAGGGGGGGTAAAATTATAGCAGTATGTGATAAGTCTTTGCCACTAAGGTTTGCTACAAAGTAAAGCAAATAATCTGTTTTCCTCATGTTTGTGGATGGGAGAAGAAGGAATAGACCAAAATTGTATCAAGGTATATTCAATCACACTCTGTAAAAATCTTATCCGAAAAAAAGGCTAAGAATAGATTGCTTAAGGATGTCATGGACTCTCCATTACTGAAGACTTTAAAGAAAAATTAAGAGTCAGATCTTTAGTATGAATGGGGAGAAAATAAGACAACCTCTCATGACTTCAAGTCCTTTTATTCTACATTAGAAGTCTGAAAAATAGAGTCAACCCCTAACTCAAATGTTCTCACATATCCAAAATTTAAACCAACTGCAGAACCTTATTAAGGGGGGAAGGGAAAGTGGAGATTCTCCAGAGCTGTTCTGAAGCTTTCCTTGTTCCTGATAATAAAGTATCACTGCCGTGAATGAAGAACAAGAAGGGATTGGGCCACGGTCAGCCCTTGGTTCCTTTAGCTGAAAAAACCTTCTAAAAATAGTAAACAAGACCAAGAAAATTAGATTTTAACTTTGAATTCACCTGTTTCTTATTAGAATTTTCATTAACTTTTAATGTTCAAGTCAGAAATGCAACCATTTGTCCTCCTAGAATAAAATTAATCTTGCCCTCATTTTACATTTAGCCAGCAAGCTCAATGCACTTCGCTGTTGCTGAAAATATTAAGCCATATAAAAATGGTGTGGCAAACAAACCTTCATGTGGCTACAATCCCAGCAGGCCTGGGAATGGAAGGTGTTACACTGTGTTTATTATCCAAAAGTAAAGGTCAGTTTTGGAGCTTAACTTCATGAAGAAAGAGTCAAGGTGTTAGCCAGTGCTTCTCATTTATCAGCCAAAGAAGGGGCACAGCCAGGTATGAGGCTCTTTTCATCCCAAACCCACAACTGGAGAAGGGACACAATTGGCTTGGCTGTGGAACACAACTGTGACACAGCTGTAGGAGGGCCAGAAAGCACATCTGCCCCTACTTCTGTGTTTGATACAAATGTGCAGCCAACAGGAATTAACTGTTCTACTGATCTGTGCCAGGCACTTTTTTCAAAGTCAACATTTTGTAAGAAACAATGTTAACTGCAACTGGTAGACCAAGGACTCACTGTGAAGCTGTGACCCATCCAGTTAAGCTGGCCATCCTTCTCTCCTTTTCCTGTGAGTTTTCTTGTACAGAGTGCTTCAGGAGAGATCTTACGTCTCTGTCTTGCTTCTGAGACGTGTTCCCTTTATAAGGCTTTAGTAAGAATAAACAGGAATTGCCGGTGACCTGTCCCTTTAATTCCAACAGAAGCACCAAACTAAACATTGGAAACTAAAGAAAGTGGAATATGCAAAGCAAACTTTTGGCCCGCTTGACCTGCTAATACTACACATTTTAAAAGGAAAGGAAGAAAATCAGCAGACAAAAGATTTACACCCTGACCTATTCCTTCAGCTCTGACAGTTTTCCAGTGAAAAAGTTTAGAGTAATAGCCAGGACATTTGGACTGTTTTCTTCAGGGGATTACATTCCTCCATCTATCTCCTCCCAAGCCAGAACGCGTCTCTTTTCTAACTGCACCTGATGCTGACTCATGGACTGCTCTGGACGCTGCAAAGCCATGAAAGCAGATTAGACAAGGCTGATTAATTTTTAATTTGCAGTCATTAGGTGGAGAGGAATCCAAGTTTTAGTGGCATGTTCTTGGCATTTTTTTACTACTTTAATTCACTCATCAGTGTTTGTGAACAATGTTCCTAACTTCATATGGCAGATGGTAATTCTTGGACCTATATAATTTTAATTGTTTATAATAAAGTTATAAAATCTAGCCAGCTCTGGGAAAGATTATTATGGTTTTGGAATTTTACTTGTAATCCAGCAAACTACAGCAAAAGTTTTACTTTAGCATGGCAACCACAAGTCAACAAAAATACATTGAAGTCAAGTAAGTTAATAAAAAGTATGTTAAACCAGGCAGTACGTACCAGCTGCATGGTCTTTCATTCTACCCATTACTTACTAAAGTTTAATTAAATTCATTATTTTCCCCTGGCTACTAGAATACAACATTGTTTAAAAACAGTAGTATTTTACATGTTTCACCCAAAATACACTGACTGTTGAAGGTAAAAAGTATAAGCACTAGTAAAAGTGGAAGAAATTGAAGGTTTATGGAATTAGGTAGTTACATGAATGTGCAGATTCATGGTAAATTTTACTATACACACAGAAGACAAGTTTTTAAATAACTGAAAATAAACTACTCTTCAACAGGATTTAGGAAACCCCGAGCATTTGTGAAAAGAGACAATCAGAACTGTATTCAACCAAGAGCTGACATTTTAAAAAAAAATGTGAAGAAGCCATGTTTTGAATTGATGTGTTTCAGTCTACGATGCTGAGAATAAGGAAAGGATTCATGGCAAGGATTAGGATGCTACAAATCATATGGAACGTATGAATAGGAGTCTGTTTCCATGTATCAATAGGGGTTTAATTTCTGAATGAGAAGCTTAAGCAAGGGCACATTCTTTTGTAAAATATCCCACGGGTTTCCTCAAATACACAGATGTAGTGACATCCTCACTTCTAACTTTATTCAATAGGTTCTTATAAATCCATGATGAACATTTCATTTAATGCTTAAAAAAAGTAACACATTGGATTTCTTTTTTTTTTTGAGGAGGATAATAAAAATAGAAATAAAGTTCATGATAGAAAATTAAATTCTCTCATCCTAAGAAGAAATATTTATTAAGAAGAACTTCTCGTAACTTCTCAAAGTTTGCTACTCTGGCTGCTATCTGAAACCATGATTTCCCAGGGAAGAAAAACCCCAAACCAAACCAAAACAGCTGGAACACATCCTAGAGATACAAAATAAATCACTTGCAAGTGAATTCCACACTCAAAAGCCCTAATCAGTACTCTATACAAACAACAAAACAAACAAAGCCCAGAAGGAGCATTAATATCCTTGGTAACTGGTGTCTACTAATTGCAGAGCATCAGGACAGCTTCAGTGGAAAAGCAAAGCCTGAATAGGATTGTCTGATAAATCTACTACCCTCAAACACTCCACACAGTATTCTTGACCCTGCAGGTCACAACCTTTTGCTCCCAAGTCACTCATGCCAAGGGGAATAAAGAAGTTTATCCCATTCTGTTAAATCCTTGTAATTATTTGTTACAGTTTTAAGTCATCTAGCATTATATACATAGCAATTTGGTGAATCACACACGCTCTTTTGAAATGAAAATTCAATAGACAAAATGGATGTAATTTAAAAACCTTTAAGGTAGCCCAAAACTTTATAAGTCTAATTACTTTTATATTTAGCTTGCAAGAATCCTATGCAGTCAACAATTTGAAGTAGATGAATCAGATACAATGACCTCTAATTATGTCTTAACCAAATAAACGTGAATTAATTCACAATAGAAGGACGTTAGAAATTTATCTAAAGTTTAAATTCACAAAGATGGAAAAAACACATACTGAACTCAGCTGGGTCAGAAAAACAGGATACCATCAGAGAGCAGCAAAGTCATAAGTAAGTCTTCCAACAGTCAGTTTTCATTCTCAAATTTCACATCACTAACAGTTTGCTGTCAAATATAATACTTCTTTTATGGTGTAATTTAGCTGGAGTCTGCCAACTGCACTGTATAAAAATGATTACTTCACCTTATGAATCACTTTTCATCAACATACTTTTAAATACAGCTGTGAAACTTTTGTTCTAAAGAAAAACAACGATTTTACACTGTTGATTTATCTATGATGGAGCAAAGGGTGGAATCTGGGGATTTAGGATATTTTGGGGTTTTGTAAATTCACTTATTTGTTCTGTATTTTAAGTACAACTATTTCTCTCATAAATACATTTCAAAATATATAAAAATATGTGCATTGTTAGCTTGCAAAACAACATTATATGGCATTCAGTGATGAATGTGTTTCATAACGTGCTTGCGAAAAACTGACCTGCGGAATGCAGCCAAGTGAGTTTTGGGGGTCACACTGCAGGCTGGAATATCAGTTTGGACTTCATTACAAAGAACATTTTAGCCATATTGCTAATCCTACTAGTAATGGTAAGGTCTAAATGCCCTAGAGCCATGTCCTCTTTAAGGGTCACATCTTGCAGAACGGGCAGATGTATCTAAAACTGGCAGTCTGAAAGGACAAAGTAACCAATGCCTGTCTTACTCATGTCAAATCCTAGTAGGAGTACTTCATTAATTCTTTTCTCATTTTCGGACTCATGATCCATGCCTAAGGTCCAGAAGAAAACATGCAAGAAAGTTTAGTATATAAGGAGCAAAGGAAAGTTGTTTACAAGCAATCTGCACCAGGAATAGTGTAAGTGCTTTCAGTGGTGTTTCAGGAGAAGTTCCTGTAGAAGTTTTTTTGGTGTTTGTTTATAACATGGACAGAATTAGCCATATTTAAAGGATCTTCCCTGGAAGGTTATCCTCCAAAATGTTGCATATTCCTATTATCAGGGCAAATATTCCAGAATTAAGACATCTTGATAGAGGTGAGCCACACTGATGTCCAGACGACTGATGAACCCTGTAGCTACAACCTTGACAAAGCAGCACATGCCATGAAGTTTCAGAATATTTATGTGGTCAAGTCACAGAGGCTCCACAGAGCCCTTGGTCACACACATTTTAGCTCTCTCTTGATAAAATAAAATGATACAGTTTGATCTAGATTCTGTCCCAGACCTTAGGCCTTGCACATGGGTAACAGGCTTCAGAACACCTTTCCTCAAATGGAAGGCTCATGAAGATGCAAGAGGCTCTGTAGTGGTGGTGTCAAAGAAAAAGAGTAATGCTGCACCTCTTCATTAAACCTACTGGTTTGCCAGAAGAGGTTTTCACAGAGGAGCAGTGTGCATACAAATCTGCTGGTGTTTTGTATACTTGAAGCTGGAGAGAGAGGTAATGGAGAAAAGAAAGAATCCTTTTATCTTTTCAGATTTATCTTGCCCTCCTGGAGGATTCAGACTCTCTTACCAGACTCTTACTCAGTTTGTTTTTTGAGGTTTGTTCACATTTTTTTCCTGTTGTTCCATCAATACAAAGTTTGCATGGTTACAAACAATTACTTAACTTTAAAAAGTATACTGAAATTGTGTCCCAAATTAATTTAAACTAAGAATTAACAATCATAGAATTAAAGAATGGCTTGTATCAGAAGCTCATCTAGTTCATACTCCTCTATTATAAGCAGGGACACCTTCCACTAAATGAGGTTGCTCAAAGCGCCATTCAACCTGGCCTTGAACACTTCCAGGGATGGGGCATCCACAGCTTCTCTGGGAAACCTGCGCCAGTGCCTCGCCACTCTCATAAGAAAGAATTTCTTTCCAATATCTAACTAAATCCATTCTCTTTCAGTGTAAAGCCATTCCCCTTTGTCCCATCATTACATGCTCTTGTAAAAAGTCCCTGGAAGTTGCTATAAGGTCTCCCTGGAGCCTTCTCTTCTCCAGGCTGAACAACCCCAGCTCTCTCGGCCTCACTCCATAAGAGAGGTGCTCCAGCTCTCTGATCATCTTTGTGACTTTTCTCTGGATTCACTCCAACAGGTCCACATCTTGCCTGTGCTGGGACCCCAGAGCTGGATGCAGCACTGCAGGTGGGGTCTCACCAGAGCAGAGCAGAGGGGCAGAATCCCCTCCCTCGCCCTGCTGCCCACATTGCTTTGGATGCAGCTCCAGACACATTGGCTTTCTGGGCTGTAAGGGCACATTGCCAGGACATGTTGAGCTTCTTGTCAAACAATATTCATCAATTTTTTGTTCTACTACATCCAACTCATGTCTTACACAACTCAGATTTTGAGTATCTGCACACAGTGAGCATTTTTATTGCTACTTTACCTAGCTCGCCAGCACATCAAACCAGATCTTGTCGCACTTCTCTCCCTTCCAGTTTTTTTTCAGTAATGAAGTTGTTCTTTTTTTACTATTAATAGTTTTAAAAAAAAATCTATGCTGAGAAGGGTGCATATAAACAGTAATCCTTTTAGAGACATGAAAAATACCAAGATTTTTAAATGTCCTTTATTATATTAATATACATGGGGTTTTTTTGATCATCCCCATTCAACAGGAGAGAGGCAAAGTTGTTTAAAACCGGTTAGGTTAAATAAATTTTGTTTTTTTCATGAACAGTTAAACCAACAATTTCTTCCAGGAGCAAAAGAATCCACAGAGCCTGATTTCCAGGAAATGTGCACAGCAAGCATATTCCATGAGTGCAACGCCCTCACGCGCTTCTCTGAGGTCTACAAAGAACCGGGCTCATCCAGGAGCCTGTGATTACCAGCACAGATGTCTTGTCTGCACAATTGCTTATTGTTATGAAAAAACCAGAATTTTCTGTATCTTTGGGGCCTTTATGCTTTTACAAATATGACCAAAACTGGCTCTAGGGTTCCAAGCTTCCTTAGGAAAGAGATTAGCAGAAACACAAGGGAGTGCTGTGGCAAACATCCTTCCTCCTTTAAAAACCAGGCAAAACACGGTCAGGATTTCACTTGACTAATACACGACGTTTTACAGTTATCTCCCCTGACAGAAATTATCTCTGTTAAAAGGCTAACCTGAAAAAGATACACTTTAAAAAAACAAACTTTCCCTGAGTCTTATCTTTTTCACATCTTGTCATCTGCTTTTGTGGGAAGTTTCTATTAACATATGTTCACAATATGAATTTCAAAAGTCGCATATTAAATTCAATCTGTTATATTTTGAAATGGAGAGTCTCATAAATCATTTTTTACCCTTTTTTCCCCTCAGATTGCCTCATTCTGCCAGCATAAAGCAGCTCAAATTTAAAGCCACAATGAGTTTGAAAATCACATCATTTGTTGCTTAAAAACCTCATTAAACAAGCAGTTTTAAAACTTACATAAGCCATTTTTCTAAACAGATATACCACAGCTACAGTGTCTCCTCTTTTGCAAAACATTCAAGGAAATACTGCAAAATTATATGAAGCCGCTAGAAACTGCCACAGTTTGTTTGCCACAGATCTCCTTAATCAATGCTTTAATGAATTGTGATTATTTGAGCTGTAAGTGCTTTACGAAAAAACCCACACTCCATAATACATTTATGCAAAAATCTAACTGCAGATGTTTATATTAACTAAATATAATGTACATTATAAATTACCCCTCAGAACCCAGTGTTAGTTAAAAAACTGAAAGATCACACCAGCTTGCACATCAATGTCTGTAAGTATAAATTCATATATGTATATCAAAAGAATTATTCACTTTACTGGCAAAAACTGACTTATTTCTCCAAGATGGGTCTCAATAAAATTTCAGAAAATATGATGGAATGGAAAATTTGCTATGGGATGCTGGTTCTTTGGTATCATTTGGATAAAGGATTTTTCTCAAGGTAAGCTGAGAAGGAGCCTGTCAGTGACTGCAGCCATCACAACATAAAAGCAACATTATGAAGACCGCAATTCATTTGCAGATAAGAGCAGAATGAAACAGTAAAAGCATTACAATTTGGGACATTCATATTTTTCTCATCCTTAAATGACGCTCCCAGTATCAGAGAAACTTACCTTTTTTTTCCCTGTTGATATTTTTTTAAATGTAGCTTTTTAAACTGGAGAACATCTGGTGGGCCACCCTACCATTCAACATGGCACACCAGAAAGGTGTGGAATTGCACTGAATTTTGTCAAATTCCTTTATGAAACAAAGTCATCAATGATACACATACATAATATACACACACACACTTTTTTTTTGTCTTGTCTTCTGGTAGAGGTACCTGTCCTCAGGGCTACAATTTGTTAGATGCTGTGTCCATACTGTGGCAACACAGAGACATGGCTGGAAGGAGACTGTACTACAGGATCACGCCCATTACCAAGAGTAGGCAAACTTAATTCTCAGCAAGGAACACTGCACTTCTGATAAGCAAATCATCTTATTCCTTATTCCAGAAACTCATCAGACTTATTCACTGTGAAGCCTTTCACTAAGGAAGATATGAAAAGAAAGGGAAATTAAAAGGTGGATTTTTCTTTCCTAAGTGTTCCACTGGCCTCGGGAAGGCAGCTCAATGCTTAGTTGAATCTATTTAGATTTAAGAGACATAAAACATGGCTTCAGATCTGGGTGGTCTGTGTAATGTCCAAGAATATATGAATTGGCTCACCTTCAAAATAATATTTTGCTGCTTTCTTTTCCTCAAACAATAAATTATATCCACTTTTGCAATAAAATCATGGGGTAGTGTCTGACAACACTGTTCCTCCACATCTACCGCTGGTTGTGTATCACTGACATCCGTCTCTTCAATTTAAAATAGCAGGATCACTTCAGTAAAACTTTTATTACAACTGGATGAGGACATAAAAAGTCCAATGGCGCTGGTTTTATACAGTTTCATAAACAGATCAAAAGCTTTTCTTTCATCATGCCCTAAGAAAACAAAAAAAAAAGGCAGTTCTCCCTCTGTAAAATTAGCGATGTGCAAGGTGTAGCCAGAACTCTGCTGAAGCCAGGAAAAATCTGACAAGGAAGAAAAGAGGTGTAAAACTGAGTGGTGCCATAAATTGCTGAAGAAATCAATGTATCAAGCTACTACCTTCTGTAAGACATTTTCTGTCATAAAATCATACTGTCAATAATATGAACATCTGTATAGTGTTTCAATCATCCTCACAGCACCTCAGGCTTATTTAACACTACATGAGTTCCTAAGTGCAATCCAAAATTAACATTACATCCAATCCAATCTTGTAAAGTCCTACCACACCTCTGATTATGTGTCTTACAAATATACTGGCTCGAATTTTTATTTTGTATTTCATAGTTCCCAATTATAACTGATTTTTACACAGGAAACAATTGTTAAGTCCTAGTAAACATTAAGAGAATACTTTCTCTTTCTGCATTACTGGTATTTCAATAGTAAATCTGCTAAATACAGTATTTAATTTTCTGAGACCAAAACCCATATTACATCACCTTTAACCATGTGGTAAGTATCCACATTAAACCCTTAAAACCTGACAAGCACCAAACATTGTATTTAAAGAAACACTATCATAGACATATAGTTAAAAAAAATAATACTTGGAAGAATGGGGAGAGAATTAACCTAAAATCTGGTATTTTCAACAAGTATATCAACACTTATATTACTTGTGCTGCCTCTTTCCACCAGCATTCACTAACAGGTTATTTCACCCTATGCTTTTCAAGCAGGTTTGAAACCCAAACAACTTCAATTTAAATGAACCAGAACAGTGCCTGCTCTGAGATCTCACCAAACATGCCATTGCCAGAGACCACAGTAGGACATGTGCTGTTGAGAGGGACTCCAGTTGAGACTATCAGAGGACTCTGTGGATGCCGTGACCTCCACTCAGATCATCAACCACTGACGACACTCACTCCAATACTGAGGAATTTCCCACCCCTGAAAGCGACAGGGTAGCCATGCAGGAAGGCTTCTACATGGCTTCCTCTGTATTTGCTCAACCTATGATGGTCAGGCTTTAAATAAGTCAATCATGTTTTCCCCTAACTGCTTCCAAGATGGAAAGGGAAATTCCTTCTCTTCCATTCCCCAAAGAAGGATTCAGAACCCTCACACCACGGACTACGCAGCAACCGGCTCTGTCACATCTGAATAGATGCTACATCAAACTGAAGATCCTTCATGTATCTCCTAAGCTCGGGACCAACCATACACCCAACCATTAGCAGACTGGTTTACACATGACAAGGCCTCATACGAAGACTCTTCCTGTTTCTTGTGGCTAAAGCAGATCTGTGGGGGTTGGTTTGCACCTTCACAAGACACGCTTCACCCTGTAAGTGCCATACTCTGCCACTCAGAAGTAATCACTTGAGCATCTTCCTCAAAGGAACAGGGCAAATGCTTGTTTTTTAGCAGAACTGAAACACACAATGACCTTAACGAAACAGTAGTTTGACCTATGTTGTCCTCTTGTCCCCAACTACACAAGCTATCATTTTTCCATCTTATGAGACTTTGCAGAGACAGGAGAACAAGGAGCTATGTCCTTGGCTTCTGGGGAAGGAAGGCAGGTCAGTACAGAAGTCCTGCAGACCTGGCTCTAAAAGGCACCCCTGCCACAGCGTCCCACCTTGCAAGTACAGAGCAAGGGCTCACAAGCAGTGGCCTCCCAGAAGACCACTGCTCCACGATGGATTTTTCTGCAAGTACCTTCTAGCACCGAGACTTTAACTCAACGAAGGAACAACACCTCCTGTGGGGAAAGAAGACGAAGGTGGGGAGAGGTCAGTCACCCATGATTTGCACTCTGCTGCCAGGTCTCCAGCTGGGTTAAGCATTGCGTGACAGACCTGAAATCCTGATCAAGTCCTTGATTTATGCTTTGGCATGCTTCACCAGTGCTTCTCAGCAGGACTAGATGAATCATTGATCTGTTCCAGTACAATAATTTCTATGTATGCTCACAATCTTGGAAGGATCTGTGTAAAATTTGAACATGAATTTAGCTTGCTCAGTGCTCAGCTTTAAACGCTGAATTTTATTCAAGTTGTGCACTTACACTGTTGCTGCATACGTCTGCACATTTAAAAAAACATATTCTAGAAAAAATACAAATTTTTTAGAAAATACGATTTTTTTAGAAAAAATACGGTCATCTCTTAGATCTTAATTTAGGTTTGAATTTAAGCATTTTGTGAGATAAATAGTTCATAAATTAACTCTATCAGACAATGTTACTCTTATAAAATCCTTAACCACAGAAAAGCTTGATTTAATTACTGAATAAAATAAATGTAGCAAGAGAGACAGCTAGTCCTTGAGCATTCTTCCTGAATTCTGTCTCAACCAAGCTTGTGCAGGTCAGACAGACAGAAAGTCTCACACAAATGAAAGTAACTACAACTGCCAGTGTTCAGAGAGCTCAAATAACTCTCTACCATTGCACAGCCAGGAGTCCACTGACACCCCTTTTTAAAACAAATGCAAAAAAAATTTTAACGATCTAAAGAAATTTCCTGTTATTCTGCACAAGAGAAAACCCCCATCCCGTGTCCTTCACATATGGTGGAGACCATCAGTATTTTCCAGGCTCAGGACTCAGGGCATATTTCTTTAATGAGCATTACAGACAGATTTCCAAAGCTGTAACTTGTGAGGCCTTTGGAGCACCAGGGGCTCCAGGCTCCTCGGAGGTCCCTGACCTCCTCTTCACAGGTGGGTGCCACAAGGCTGAGGACCAAAGCAGTTCTGCTTCCCACCTGCCACCTCACTGGCTCTGAAAAGACTGAGTCTGCAGCCCTACCTTCCCTTTGGTTTTCCTCAAATTAGGCTCAATTTGATCCTTACAGCTCCATTTCATATCTAATGCACCACCTTGAGCAACTCTGGCAATTAGTATAAAGGAGAGACAATTATCTGGTTCTAGAAATACTATACACAATGCAAACAATTCTTTCCTCTGTATATCCAAGAATGCCTGAGGCTTTATAGGGTGTTACTTAGGAAATATTCATTACACAATTATGTAAAGAAAACAATGAATATTTTGTTTTACTGAATCTTGCTCAAGCTGGGGGGCACCAACGTATTCACCATCAACTACCAACTTACTTGATAGTGAAAACTAAGCAATTTCTTCCTGTTTGTTAGATGTCCACATTAGAAATCATCTGAGATTATATTAGGTTAAAAATCCAATTCCCAAGTGTTACTTTCAATACATTAGGCAAAATAATTCAAGCAATATTCCACTTAAATAATTTTTTAATCAATGAATCTAAAAAATTGCTTATCTATTATTCTAACAACAACAAAGAATACTTTAACTAAAAAGAAAATTAAAATAATTATTTCTCCTCCCACGCCTTTTTTTTTTTAGTTGCTGGCATACTCAATATCAAAAGGAAAAAGTTCTTAAAAAACAGGAAATGTCATTGTGGAACTACAACATCTGGTGTTAAAAAAAAAAAAAAGAATTTACTATTAATTCTTAAAAAACCATAAATGAACCCTAAGTGGCAATGCCTTCTGAAGCACCAATGCAATGGCACTTCGGATGCAGTTTATTAAACTTTCTTTTATCTGTCTTAATCCTTTAAGCTGCAATTCTCATACAGCATGAAATAAAACACATGAAAATTTCTACTTAGAAAGGACATTTGAGTGCACATTTTAAAATAAACAAACTTGACAAGAGGAGTACTTCTCCTCTTAGGTAAAGATGAGATTTCTGGAAAACCTTTGTCAATATAAAAATGCAGATAAGGTTATCTATCTTCTACCTACTGAGATATCTGAAACAAGATATCTGCACCAAATTAGATCTGACATAAGATGAAAAGAGCAAAGCACGGGAGAAGGGATGCTAAACAGAACAGAGAAGGTGTTGGGTTGTTGAGATGAATGTCAAGTATGCCAGGTAATCTTTTCCAGCTAAGTGAAAAAAAAAAGAGAAAAAAGGGCTATTACCAAGCAGATGGCTACCGAAAGAGAAATTCTCCAAAAACTCACTCTACACAGCGGCAGAGTAAGAGCTATGTCCAAACACCACACTGAGGTTTGCCAGCAGTCTAGTGGCACACAGTATAACAAGGAGCACTTGTGGAAGTGAGAAATTATCCTACATTGCACATACCTTAAAGCCCTTCAGACCTGAATCGATTTTATCTCTCCATTATCAGACAGCTTCTGAAATGCTGAAAAAGGGTGTGTGGGTTTTTCCTTTGTTCCCTGCTTTTGCAAATAAAATAAAATGACAGAAAAATCACAAGCCTAGCAGACCATCTCATTCAGGGAAAGGAAACCCCCAGAACTGATCTAATGGGCATAGGTTAGGATATCCCGGACAGAATTGAGGGTTAAACTTTTCCAATCTGCTAAGAAGAAAAGCCCCTCTAAACGATGACTTCTTTACGTGTAATGTATAGAACAGAGAAGAAAAGACTGGAAAAAACAAGACCTCAAACTTAAGTATTTGCAAATCTCATCTGGGTGTTCTGACAATTTAAAGCACTAGATCTTCCCTAATATGGAATCTTAAGTTATTTCAAGCAATAGAGGGCTTCTGAATATATATATACACAAAATATAGTGTTTATATACAAACTATTTTTGCTCAAAGTCAAAGAATAGTTTCAGCTGAAGTTGTACTTTACAAGGAGGAATAGAGAGGTACCAATTAGACTGCAAATAACAGAAATACGCATTTTAAATTTAATTAAGGGGAAGGCAGTCAACTAAGTAGTTCCTAGATCCTAAAACATACCATCATAGCTTTGGTTGTTTTCCAAAGTCTTGTATACTTCATATTAAATTAATATAGTAGCATAAATTAAAGCCATAAAGTGCATTTGTAGATCTAATACTAGAGGACTTCTTTAAAATCAGAATTGAAATGGAACTGAAAGTGCTGGCATTTTTGCCTTTGAGTACATTATTTAATGAGACTTTAACAATATTCAAAAGAAAATTGACTTTATATTCATTTTCTCCTTCCTGATAAATGCTGCATTTTTCTTTAATGCCTCTCATTGAACCCTAGATAACTGCTTGTCAACAGATACATGTGAGTGCAAATGTGCATATCAGTCACAGTGTTCTCTCTAATTCTGAGTACCAGGTGGCATGTTCAATATCATTCTATTAATTGCTGCTATGCTATTTGATTGCAGCAATAAAATTAATTTAAAGTGCAAGGGCACTTGAAAGAGGGATATGCATGGAATTATGCATAAAATCAGTCTTTTATGTTTTAAAATTAATAGTTGCTGTCTGTGAATCAAATGTGACTGAAATAAGGATGTGCTAAAAGGCTGAGAGTGCAACAAAGAACCATCAGACTGCTTTGGTAAATTACAGGAGTAACTCCTGGGTAAGTCACTCTATAATTCCCAAAGACAAGCGACAGCAGATTAACAGTGAACCTACTGTAAATGACTACATCTTCAGCTTATCAAACACGTAATGCAAGCAAATGTTTCTTATACTCCCAAAGAGAAAAGCATGGATATTGGTTAAGAAACCCAAAAAATTTATTCCTGCACTTTCCCTTTATATTCATCACTTATTAAAACATACTCAAGCACTTTATTACACACAATAAACAATTTTGACAGTGGTCTAGAGCAGCCAATGGTTTTACATTTTAATCAATATGATTTACATTATATTTCTAATATGACTCTAGACTAGAACTGCTTGGGTGGGTTGTGCTGATGTAACTCAAATTGACACTGCCCTGTCACGTACTCACAGCACACTCAGCACAGTGAAAACTTCACACTCTTATCAAAAGCCACAAATAAAGCTCCAAACCTCTTAAATTACTTGAAAGTTTGGCTTTCAGCATAAGGCTTACCCTTTGTTTGTCCCTGTGAGAAGAGGTGTATCAGAAAGAAATTATCAGCAACCTGTCAGTCTTTGTTACAGAGTGACAAGTTAAATTCCAATTTCATTAAGTCAGCTTTGGAAGGTGACAAATCCTGAAAAATTAATAGCGCTACCTTTTAGCCGGGTCTAACATCTATCTTTTCAAAAGGACAGGGACAAATCAAATCACTTTCTTGTTTTATTTTATCAACTGATCTTTACCAAATTAGAAGAATGAACTCAAGACAGAATCCCACAATGAAGTTTTTCCATTTATTTATACATTCTGATTTCAAGCATTTTATGACTTTAGTTTTCCTCAAGTACTATAGGCAGTTATCTTGTTAGTTAATTCTTCATGCAGCAATAGAGAGAGAAAAGATATTCTAACCAGGAAATGAATAATTGGAAAAACCTTAAGCTCCTTGGTATTTCCATTGTACGATTGATGAGATTTCAAGATAGACGAGATTTCAAACAGCCTTCTACAGCAGCTGCTAAATAAAGATCTGTCCTACAATCATGTATCTTTTCTTTCTTTCTTCAGGCGACCTTGCACTCCTGGAAGAAATGCATACAAGCATGTACTAGAGACCCAGACTATGACAGCTACCATGCATGTTTACACTGCATTAAGTCACAAAGCTGTTCCAGCTACTCCTCAACACATCATCTTCCTCTTTACAGCTGATCCTTGTTGCTTCAGTGACTTATTATTTTGCCAGCAGTCCTTCCTCAGAAATTCTACCACTAAATACAATCTACTGTTCTTTGGCACCTAGGTGACACATACAAAACATAGTATTTCCAATAGATTCTCTTTTAGGAGTGATGGTTCATGCCTTATGAAGGAACAGTTCCTGCAGGGAACAGAAATTATTATTTTTGAAAAATTCAATGCAAATATCAGAATTTCCATGTTAGCTCGACACCAGCCATTTAGCCTCCATGTATGAATGCCTGCCCACTTGAGCTCTCCTCTGCTTAGAATCAACATGCACTCTGAGAGACAGAATCACAATCACATTTAAACTTAGACCACAAGTTATATAATCACATAAAATTACAGAAGAAATTTCAAATAGTCACTTCTCCATCAAAAACAAAGACTGCAGCTCTAACCTTCATGCCAACCCTGGTCCTCAAACCATCCCTCACTATTTGATGAGTATTAATACTAGAAAGTTTCTCAAATATAATTATATCTAACCCATGTCTACACCATGTAATTTTAGACTATTATTTCTTTTATTTTTTACCCAAAAGAGAGTTCATTATTCTTGCCCTCATTACAGAAGTACTGCACACATGAGAGACTATTATCAGCTTAGCCTTTTTCTAGAATAAACAAAACATTTCAAGTAATTTCAAGCTCCTCAAACAATATGGTCTATGAGTGTCTGATCACTCCCATTCTGCTCTGGGCTCTGCACAATGTGTCCATGTATAGATAAATTTTGTTACTGCAGGTGGCATTATTGACACTAAGGAAAGATCAGTGGTAAGTTCATACACTTTGTATGCTGTAATCTTATTTATATCATCACAGAATCAGAGAATGGTTTGGGCTGGAAGGGACTTTAAAGTCTAGTTCCAACCCTCCTGCCACGGGCAGGGACATCTTCAATTAGACCAGGTTGCTCAAAGTCCCATCCAGCTGGGCCTTGAACACTTCCAGGGATGGAAGTGCACTCAGTCTCACTACGTCAACAATGAAGATATTGAAGAGCACTAACAGAGCCATGTGAGACACCACTCATCACCAGCCTCGACCTGGACACAGAGTCATTGACCACAACTCTCTGGCTGCATCCATCCAGCCATCAGGCACATACACCCAATTACAATTGCTGTTTTCCACATCCCGGTACTTTGACTCATGTTCAGGTTGCCATCTAAGTCCTACACACTGCTATGAAGAATTGTGACCCACTAAGAGGTTCCAAATTCCCCATCTGTACAGTTCTTTCTTCTAAAGTGCAGAACCATCCATCAATTTGCACTGTATAGTTTGGAAATATTTTCCAATTTAACAAATTGTTCTGAATGACATATTTATTAAATCTGTGGATAAAGCCAGACATCTTGGAAGACAGGTCTGGTCTCGTTCAACAACTTCAATAATGACCAGGATGATTATTTAGAACTTGATATTAAATCTGTGGATGGAACCAATTATCCCTGGATGATACTTCCACTCCAATGGTAAATTCAGTACTCAGGTTTTTCATCCAGTTTTAGGTAGGAGAGTTTTTTCTACAGTGCACTTTCAGGCCTTTCCTATGAGAATGTCACATGAGAGTCTGTCTAAAGATTTACTGAAGATATATGATAGCCTCTATTAATTCTGAATCAATGAAGTCTCTAATCTTCACAGAGGGAAGCCAGATTGACTTGACACAATTCATTCTTCTCCAATAACTGTGCACACTGTTATTCACCTCCTTGTTTCTTCTAAGTGTCTTCAAAGAGTGTATTTGAGGAATCATGCCAGAATTTTTGATATTTGCATGATCCTGGGCTAAACACTACTATAATGTCTCATTGAAAAAAATTAAATATGTTTTAATTCAAATTTATATAGGAAAACCCCTCTGGCACATCAGAAAATTACTTTTTAAAACACCTAAGGTATTCTACCTACTTTAAAAAACAGACTTAAATCTAAAAGGCACTAATCTTACTCTTCCGAGCCAATACTCAAATATGACTGTAATAACTTAAATTTTTTTCAGGTTTTTCCTCACTTCCTATTTACTTATAATAATCTTATTCACACCATAAGTGAAATCCAAGGTTTTTTTACAAATCAATTAAAATTAACCATAGCTTCACCTGATGATGAGAACCATGGTTTTATATTAATGTGAGTAAGAGTAGAGTCAGATTCTGAATTAGAGTTTGTTATTATATTAATCAGATCTGGTTAGTTCATGGTAAGGTTTATTTAGGCAAAATATGTATAAGACTAGAAATCTTTCCTCAGTATAGTTTCTAGTCAATATATCAAACATATGAAAGAGAATAAAGAATGTCTCATTCTTTAGAATACTTGAAATGGCCCACAAAGTCTATTTCACAGAAGAAGCTAGTTTTTTTCTCAGCAGTTTCTTTTTCTGTGAAATTGAGACTTTATGAATTGAAGCATGTCTGTGAAAATCATCTATGACATAATTTATACTCTTCCAACCAAATAAGCAGATGGTAGAATGACGAAGAACTATGTAAATCAATGTTTATAAAGTAGCAGATATTTGACAGGCTTCAAATTATGTCCAGGGTACACTGACAGATGCCATTATCCATTACTGTGCTTTCCCTGACATTTTATCTAAGGGCCAAAAGCCAAAAGAAAGACCACAAGCATCTAACCACAGAGTAGCTCTTATTTTCCTATTCTAGTCAGCAATTAGCTCACAGGAACAGAATTTCAAGCATTTCCAATGTCTGTAGTTAAAAATACGCCTTTTTCTAAAATGAAATACAAATGTCATATGTTAAAAGTCATATTTGGGACTGCAGTCTTTGGACTACAAACATATATTCAATTTGCACGGTAGTTACATGTAAAATATTTGATCATGTGCAACCCTTACATAAACAGAAAGACTATTTATTTTTAAAATACATACCAAAACATGTAGACTCTAATGTAATGTAATTGCCTTCTGCTTTTCATGAAACGGAGATTTTCTGCCCTGTCTGCTATCAAATCAGAAACATGTGATGAGTGTGAGTTACCAGTTCAGGACTTGTATTTCATGACCACGCTGGTGTCTGCAACCACTCAGTTTCGCCGCAAAGGATTGTAGCAATCAAACAGCCACAGGTAACATTCAAGCGACAAGCAGGGATGTCTAAACTCTAAATCCATCTTCTAAGAATTATAGTTCATTTCTTGGTGTGACTGTCTTTTCATAGGTGAATTTTGTAAATACATAGACAGTTCTTAAATTTTTCCTGATTCCTGCTGCTCAAAGGAATCTCTCTTTCTTTAATGTCAGGAGAATATTTTTCTTTTCTAATTTAAACAAGCAACTACAGAAACCCTCAACTCAGCAAAACTAGTTAACTATTTTTAAGAGAGCAGCAACAGCAAAACCAGGAAGAACTGACAGGCAACAAACAGGCAAAAGAAATTAAGCCAAGGAACTGGGACAGCAAAGAAAACAAGAGAAATAAAGAGTACAGAATGTGTTGATGATAACTTCCTTCTCCAAGTGATAGAGAAGCCAACGAGGACAGGAGCTGTGCTGCACTGTTCTCACCAAGACAGGGCTGGTGGGGAATGTGAAGCTCAAGGGCAGCCTGGGCTGCTGTGACCATGAAGCAGTGGAGTTCAAGATCCTTACAGCAGCAAGGAGGACACACAGCAAGCTCAACACCCTCCAGGAGAGCAGACTTTGGCCTCTTCAGGGATCTGTTTGGTATAATACCATGGGATAAAGCCTGGAGAGAAGAAGGGCTCAAGAAATCTGGTTGATACTCAAGGATCATATCCTTCAAGTTCAGGAGTGATGCATCCCAAAGAGGAAGTTCAGCAAAAATGCCTGGAGGCCTGCATGGATGAACAAAGTGCTCCTGGGCAAACTCAAACAACAAAAAAAGAAGCCTACATAGGATGGCAGCAAGGACAGGTAGCCTGGAAGAAATACAGAGAGATTGCCTGAGCAGCCAGGGATGAGGTTAGGAAAGCTAAAACCCTGAGAGAATTAAATCTGGCCAGGGACACCAGGGGCAACAAGAAAAGCTTCTGTAGGTACACTGGTGATAAAAAGAAAACAAGGGAAAATGTGGGCCCTCTCTAGAAGGAAATGAGAGACATAGTTACCTGGGATATAGAGAAAGCTGAGGTACTCAGTGACCTTTTTGCCTTAGTCTTCATCATCAAGTGATCCAGCAACACTGCCTGAATTGCACAAGGCAAAGTCAGGGACTGGGAGATGGAAGAGCCATCTGGTATAAGAAAAGATCAAGTTCGAGGCCATCTCTGGAACCTGAAGGTGCACAAATGTGTAGAACCTGAGGAGATGCATCCACAGATCCTGAGGGAACTGGCAGATGAAGTGGCTAAGTCACTTTCCATTCTATCTGAGAAGTTGTGGCTGGTCAGTGAAGTTCCCAGTGACCGCAAAAGGGAAAACAAAATTCCCACTTTTAAAAAAGAAGAAAAGGAAGACCCAGGGATCACATGCCAGCCAGTCTTGCCTCTGTGCCTGGCGAGATCACGGAGCAGATCCTCCAGGAAACTATGCTAAGGTACATGGAAAATGAGGAGGTGACTGCTGACAGCCAACATGGCTTCACTAATGGCAAATTGTACCTGACAAATTTCATGGCCTCTTACAATAGGGTTACAGTGGTGGTAGATAAAGAGCGAGCAAGTGATGTCACCTGCCTGGACTTGTGCAAAGTATTCAACACTGTTCTGCATAACATCCTTGTCTCTTGCCTCTTTCTATGGTTCTATAGAGGCTGCTTATATACTACTTCCTACCTAATTCTCTGGCAGCAATTCTGTACCATGTCCCACTTTTTAAAGTTAAATTATGTCCTCTAATAGGAATGCAGGAGAGATAGCCTTGTGATTTAAGAACTGGACTGGAACTCTATGGCTCATAGGCACACAAATTTTGTCTTTGACCTTCGGCAGGGTACTTAAATCTTTTCCCTTAGTACTCTGTATGTAAAGTGCCTCAAATGTACATGAAAGGGTTAGTCAATTAGCTGCCAAATCTTTACTATACAGTACACTATACTATAGTATACTATAAATAAGAAAAATCTTACAGAAAAATAATTTTAAACAAGGAAGAAAAAAACCTAGCTGACTGTAGTGTTGGCAATAAACACAGACAAAATACATCTAACAGTTTTGAAATCCTGCAAAAATACAAGCCAATCCCTATGTCCTGTGAATGGATCTGTTTAGCAGTGGGATTAAAGCGACCAGAAATCTTGTCTGCACTATACTTCCACTCACAGATCTTGGTACTTTAATGCCAGGATCAAAGACAGAAATCGAATCTGTGAACCTCAATTGCCTTTTCATCATCTGACTTGTAATATCAGCCTTGTTCTGGCCAGTGCCTGGGAGCTACAGGGGTGATGTGAAGCAGTGCCAGCGATCACATCCCCGCAGAAGGCATTCCAGGGCAGTTGGGACAGCGAGGTCCCCAGCAGCCACATGCAGTTTATTCTCAAAGCCTGAGAACCAGAAGCTATTTCCTTTCTTTTATTTTGCATTTAAGGATGACAGGAAGATGATAAACAGCCAAAGCCCAGACACATCAATATGCTAGCAGTACAAAAGCCCTTTGTGATTGACTGACAAAACCCAAAGAAGGGGAGGAGACCCTCTTTTTCTTCTATTGGGGATGACTCTGGACAGAGACGCCTGAAATTTTAGCTCTCAAAAGCTTCTCCTGTTACCACCAGATCACCTTGCAGGTAAACACTTTCCTGGTTCATTGAATCACTGTTACATATCTGAAGAAGAATCTCCACTGAAAAGTGATAATGGTGGAAAAATACTCCCTATTGTACAGCCGTAATTCTTGTACCGCTTGTCTGCAGGCAACGCATTTCCTCTCTTGAGGAGGCTGTGCAACTGGATCCAGCTACATGTAAAGCAATCTGTTAAAATGAGGACAAGATTTACTGTTGGAAAGAAAGTTTAAATACATTCCAGGAGCCTATGTACCATATGGCTAAAAGTGACCAAACATGGTAAATTAAATTTAATCTCTTCACGTTACATTCCAAAGTTTGTATTTTTTATACAGAAGTAAACTTACTGATTTAGCAAATGCAATGAACTATTGGTAATATCTGGTGTTTCATTTTAACTCCTAAAGAAACACATTGTTTCTGTAGGCTATTTAGTTACATTTTTAATAGTGTATGCACAGCACTAAAATCCCTATTTCAGTTATTTCCTAGCATGCAAATTGGCATGTGTACCATGCAATGTGGCAATGGAAACCATGATACTCTTATCAAATTTTATTCCTTTCTTTCCCTATAGCTGCAAAATCATAGGTACTACTTCCCATAGGAAGCAATTAAGCAGGACATCCGAATTTAGTGTAAAAGGAGTTTTGTTTCTTTTTAAAAGCAGTGAAGCCCAACAAAAGAGAAGTCACATGCTGTAAAGATGCTTTGAAGTATCTTCCTGACTTCTGACATGTGTATTACCATTAAACAGATGTACCAGCATATCTCAATATGAAAAACTACAACCACAAAAAAAGATAAGAAAGACAGGAACTACACAGAACAAAATTTTTTTCCCTCACTGGCTGCTGAAAAAGCCTACTCTGCAGCCTTTTTGCAGACTGCAGGAATCAGAAGCAGCATGATTTAACATAGGGAAAATGAAAACTAACCCAAGTTCAGCCCACACATATAATACTCCTCATTTGGACCTGACCTAACCACAGCTCATGTCTTCAAGAACAGAGTTAGTTTGAAGACAAGGGTGTAATAAAACAATAAAGTACCAGCCTACTCATTTCAATCCACTATTAGCTTTTCAACTTGAAAGACAAAGTGAAAAATAGCATGTTCTGGGACTGGCAAACTTCCTGTAACAGGAAAGGTGGTTCAAGGGATTGAAGGCAGTGTCAGTCTTTTTTTTTAAAAGTCAGAAGGACAATGACCACCTTTATTCTGGGCTACCATTTGATACAGATAACATTTAGGTACTGCTTAGGCATACAAAAATAGAGTTGCAGACAGTATGCTGCAAAAGCATGTAATGTTTCCTTGTTAGATCAAGAGGCAGGAACAAAAAAAGGAAAAAAATGACCTGATGACTTGCAAATTAGTTACTTTGATGATCCACTGTGCTTTTAAATAAGTACTTTACCTGAAGAACTCTGGTAAACCCGAAGACAAAAAGCTGCACTATAACCCTAATAATGCAACCACCCATGTTCTCCCACTCCTTTAATTACAGTGGTTCATGGCTGGTCAAAACCCTGTCCACTCGGCCTCTTACTCCTTCACTGAGGATCCTGTCCCACCTCTCCTTCTCCCATTTCTCTTTTCTTCTCTGGTCAAGCAGTGCATCTGATAACAGGAGCAGGTCAGGGGGAGGCAGCTAGCTTTGGAACTCAGTGTAACCCATCAGTCATCCTCAAGAGGATCCAAAGAAAAAAATATTTTGAAAGGCACTCAAGAGAAGCATTTGTTTTCACTCCACACACAGCCCCATACGGAGCCTCCTCCCTCCTCCCTTCCCTCCCCTTGCCTCCCACCACCACTCTTCACAATCGATCCCAACTCTGGGAAAGCGCTGCTAATCATCTGTCTCTGCTGATAGTGACACTGTCACTGTGACTCTATCTCACCTTTCCTACGCTCTCACATACTTTTCAGGAGACTGCAGAGCTGCTGGCTCAGATGGGGGGAGGCTGAGATGACACTTGCACAGCTTGGCACCAGGTAACAGCTGCTTTGATCTTACTACCAGAAGGAGGGTTTAAAATATTGTGAATTTATTTATGCTTATACCTTTGAACACCTTGCAGTATAGGCTCTCAGGTTTGGTTTCGTTTCCTATGGTGTATATGGACATGCATTCTGCACCTCTTCTGGGGGTAGGCATGGACATGGCAACACTGCTTGGCTCAGCATGACAGCCATACCATAGCTGACCATAAAATAATGAGTGCATGGATTAAAGGCTGATGTGGTGTGCATTTCCTTGGGAGAAACTGTAAATGCAACAGGCATCACACAATCGACGATCATCATCAAAGTGTTGGAAGTTTTCTCTCAGGGAATTTTCAGGAAATTAGTCCAATACCTCCTGGTATCTTAAGACTAAGTCTGATCTAGTAACATTTCAATATCACAAACACATATCTTCGGAAGGCAAACACGAATACTAAATGCTACATTCTAATCACCTAACTTAATATATTGTTAATACATTCGTTCTCAAGAAAAGGTACTAGAAAAAAACTTTTTAACATTAACATTACATGACAAATCTGTAATTTAAAGCAATGCTTTAAATACTGTTACCAAACTGGCATGTACTTTTTGAAAGACAGAAATAAATAATGGCAAATTTAAACCTTTCCAGTTCCAAAGATGCATCTCCAGGACAAAAAAAAAGTATAAATACTTTCGCTTTTCCTCTTGAGAAGGATCTAAAGAGATCACAGTTTACTGCAGTTTTGAACTTCATATTACTGTAAAAATTACAATAATTTTATTTAGAACTCAGAAAGAGATTTTAAAATGTTTCACATATTTTTCCAAGCAGGAGAGCAGTCCATTCTATGCTGTCTTTTTCCTGTAATTTCCATCCAAAAACTTTGGCAATACCCATAAAATATCAATAGTTAAATACTTTAGTATACATGTGCCTGTTTTTTGCTTTCATTAGCAGAAAACAAGGTAATTTTTTTTCATATTAAAGCCAAAAATGGGTCCAAGAAATGGAATGATAATATAGGCCATGTATGCAGAATAGGTTAGGAAAAAAATTAAAATCATAATATCTCAGCATTTCATTAACTCTAAACACTTACCATCCCTCAGAATAATTTTAGTACAGTCTCTAGGTAACTTTAAAAAAAAAATGTTAGCCTAGATGAATTCCACTTAGAACTATGCAAATTAAGTTTGGTGCACAATCCCCTATATTAGCAGTTAAAGAGAGAAAGCTCAGCAACTTAAGTTAAATCTACACAAGATGGGAACTGCCCTCTTGATTCACCCATTTTTCCCTCCTTTTTCCTAACTTAAATATCTCAGATAGGTCCCTAAAGCTGAAGATGAGTCTTGCAAAGAGGCCTTAGAGACATGTTAAAGATCTAATTGTTGTAACGTTCTCTTTAATGCGAGTTTGGGGATCAAAATTCTTCTAATTTTATGAATACTACTGTTGTCTTCTTCCTCCAGTACTACGCAAATGAGTAGGTGAGAAATAATGATTTGCAGTTGCAAATATAAGAACACAGAAATAGCAGAAGTGGGATTTGCTCATGGATTTTGTATAGCAGCCACTCCAAACAATGAAGGTGTAAGAGTGTCAGGAGAGGCTCACAAACCAGCTAAAGATGCTCCCCTTAATCCTGCTGCACATTACTATTTTCCACCCTAAATATAAATTTTCGTTGTAAAATATCTAGGTCCAGATAATCGTCTCACCTTTATGAAAATCTAAAAATCTCTAATTCTTGCACTGATAAAAATATGCTTAAGATGCATCTTTAACATTTCTGAACTACAGATGTGTGTCCAGCATTAGCTTGAGGGGATCAGTCCCCCTCTCCTGTGAATGTAGCAGAGAGTTCGGACCAGAGCTCCACAAAACTCAGCAATCCACAAAACTTCCCTTCAAACCAAACTCAAAAGTACTAGATGGCATAGCAAGTTTTAAGTGACCAAAAGAACAAAAAACTACAATGCAGTGGAACTCTGATAAAAGACTATGAGAGAACAAAAAAGACGTTTCATGAAAAGAAAAAAAAGTAAACATCCTTTTTCACTTTTTATTCTACTGGTAGATAAACAGAACATGGATTATCTCACCTTTTACCCTTATTTATATTTGGACCCAGTCTGTGCAAGTCCAGCAGCAGGTCTCTGCCAGAAGTGCCTGAGTTAACCCAGAAGGTTATCTTCTCATCCCCAACCCCCTCCTGCAATCCTTGTTCTACTTTTGCTCACACTAAATAAAGCAAACTGATATTTATAGCATTTCTTAGGAGGCTGAATGTTTTCATCTACTCACCAGGTCATCCAAAATACCTCAGAAATCAAGCTTCATGACAGTTACCAAAACAACGCTTTGAGTCAGTAACTTTGAGATGTTTATATAAGGACAGTAAAAAACATATATAAACATGGAAAAAAATCCTCATCTGTTTTTTTCTTCTGATTTATTACCTAATAATTCAAAAGCAGAGGACTTTTAATGCACTCCTGTAATTCTACGGCAAATGGAAAAGGCTCCAAAATAATCTTTATAAGAAAGGGGAAGATTATTTGATATTAAATCCATATAATAGTAACTCTGACTGTTAAGCTTGCTGATTCTACTGTAGAAGGAAAGTAGAATTATAAGGCAAAAATATCTTTCAAGCAGTTGCTTCAGCACAAAAGGCAGTTTAGGTCATTAAACAAGAGACTAACATGGCACTGGTATCACACATTTTTAAAAGAAAATAAAGGCACTTTGAAATATCATGTCAAAAATACTGAATAAATTACAGGATATGTGTTTCACAGAGAAAGAAGAGCAAATAGCTGTAATTTGGGAGGCTAGAATTTCCTTAATGAGATAGCATAAAGGGCTCTGTGAACAAAAGGACCTTTCTCAAAGGTTTTCAGTGTCTTTGCACAAGTTTCAGTACTCTACTTTAGTAGCAGTATATGACACTGCATCTGCATTTCTTAGATGTTATTTTCATTATCCATTTTTAATTAGCACATAATATATAAATGACATTAAAAGATCAAGAGCTTTCTGTTGTGAGCTGTGCAAATCCCAAGTTATGAAAAACACGATGTCCTGCTTTGTGAAATCACAGCAGTAACTTCAGGTTGTCTGAAATTACTGTTTTAGAAAATAACACTTTAGCATTTACCTCTAGAGAAGGCAGCCTTCATCCTCAATTTATGATCAATCAATCATCAGAAACATCCAGCTTCCATTAATAGCTGGTTTCAGCTCATAGGTGGAGCTTCGCTTTCTAAAGTTCAGAGCAGATGAATTAATGTGTGCATATTATAAGCTGGTAGTGTATGGTCTAAGGATTAACTACTATAGCAACCAGTACTGTAGTCTGCCAACAAATATTCACCCAAATCGCTGGATTTTCTAAGTTTATATTAATAGGATTTCTATGTAGGTGTTCATTTATTGTACAGAGATTGCAAGTTTTATATTACGTGGATTTCTTCAAGCATGAAAATGCACAGCCATTGCATCACTCTTCCAAAAAAATCCTTGTGTAATATTCAAAATGAAACTGCTACTAAAACAACAATTTCACTGTGTTTTACAAATATTTATTTTACACACTGTAGGATCCCTCCTGCTTTTCCATTTCATTATATCCAATTACTCTAGAAGAGTATTCTGGACAGTACCATGAATTATTCAAACTGAAATAAGATGGCATGAAACCATGGCATAATCAAAACCTTTTCTACCCGCAACCTTAACTACATGCAAACTTCCATTAAAAAAAATTAGAAGCATTAAAAAAAGTGTACTTTCATTACAAGACACCTTAAGAATGGTCTCTGAGGACTCATCAAGTGACCTTTCTGCTGTCTCTTCTCCCTGAAGGGAACTAGAGCTGGCCAGACTGTGCATATCCAGAGGTATTTTTACCCAGACCCCTCAGTACCTGGTTCCTTTAGGAAAAGTAGCACACCGTGAAGAAGTCCTACTCACAACACATCAGTTGACACAATGACATCAGATGACACCACAAAGTACTGGGTTTTTTGAGTAAGCAGTGAATACTGAGACCCAGTGGAGTTCAACATCACCTAAAAATTAATTCCTTCAGATAATATCCTACAGATAGGAGAATATTCCTCTCCCCAGACACACTTCCGCATCTAAGATTCTTAGGCAAAATGGGTGGAAAGGGAACAATCCTGTTTCAACTGTGGTTGCTTATATGTGTGAATTAAATATACATATGTTAGATTCCACCATACTGTGTATACTACAGCTATCCACAAATGAGTAATGCATCTTAATTTCATCACTTCCAGTGGAGTGGAGCAGAAGCATTTTGAGAAAAAACAGAGGTCCAAGTTAGGAGAAGAGTACCACAAGATGAGGATGGAGGAGAAGAAATAAAAAAATACTGCACTAAAATATGCTTCCTCTGTCTGTAAATATAACTCTGTTGCTTGTAAACCTATCATCTGCATTTCAGCTGCTTTTTTCCTAGTATATTCTTCTATTTTTTGTCCTGTCTCCTGACATGACCTTTTTTCTTTCCTCTTCAGTCACTCTCTCCTTCCTTCTTCCTACTGTCTTCCTTTCTGTATTGCTCTTCTGAATTTACCTTTCACTCTGACTCTCCTCTCACTTTATCAATTCTGGAGTAATTATTCCTGTTTTTTCCTTCTACCATTTCAATTCTGTAACCTCACTTCTTAACACCTGAGATTTAGCACCTTCTTTTTCTTGTTCTGTAGCAGATGCAGTAACGTTTGAACAGTCCAACAGAATTTGGGGGAAACTCTAGTGATAAATATCAAGGCTGCTTGGTGAAATTTTCAACTAGTATGAAACACCTGCCTCATCAACAGAGCATTATTACAGAAATTGTTTTTGAAAATAATGTAAGATAGACATTATAATGAGATTCTGAAGACAATCATGATACTAGAAAAGGAAATATTCAAATAAATCATGAAGAACAATGCCTAGACTTCCACAGACCAAGATTCATACATCTGTTACAGCAGTATTTCCTGTAAGAGTAGGAGTGGGTAGGAAGACACCCCAAGGGAGAGGTATGATCGTGTTGCAATTATGCGCCATATTGGGTTTTTTCTCTTTTAATGGATAACTATCAACCAGAGCACTGGCTTTCCAGAAGCAACACTAAGCAAACTCAACTTTACAGGCTGCTATTAACATGGCAATCTGAAAGATACCCTGGGAGTTGCATGATGTATAGAGCATATCTCAATCCCTCCACGAAGAAAACAGTTTTAAACTTTCCAACCCAAACAACTTTTAATCTCCTAGATTCAGCAAAGATCACCTTAAGTCATGTTGGTATGCAGTTACCTAAGAATGACCAAAGTCCATGTGAATGCTGTGGAGCATCTCTTGCTTTCCATGCTTTCCCAATCAGCACCACTGGCTCAGTGCCGATGCAGCTGCCATGCATCATGGCACAAGCTGTGCAAGGAAAATGATCCAGCTCAAAACTACCCAAAGCAGAAATAGTAGCCAAATTTAGTCAACCCTGGAGCTGTTAGGAATGCAATGCCAACCAGGGCTACCTACTGGGGACAGTAATCATTTTTATGATCAGAGAACCCAATAACCTCAGATAAGGCAGTTTATATGAACTCAGAAAATAAAGACTACTTTGCTTTTATTCCATGCAACATTTGACTCCCAAGCATCAGTCAGACCTTCATAACATAGAGGTAGACTTATATTAAGTCACTTCAGAAAAGTTTTAAGCTTCAAATTACACCATATAGATACTAGAATTTTATCTTCAATAATGAAGAGATTATATATGATCTTGGTGACCATGACTGCTACTGCTCTCAATGCCTTTGTTGACATTTTAGTTCAGTGGAGAGGACAAAAAGCCACTCTGGGAACAGATTAAGTACAATGCAAAAGAGAATTTTCTGGTTTTCAGGTCAGTAAGTGCTTGTTAAGAGTAAACAGTGTTTTATAGTCACCAGGAACATATTCTACAAGCCAAACAGATCTGACTTTGAATAAGATATTTATTCCAAAAAGTATGAATGTGATTTTGCCAGTTTGATCCACTTATGATTAAGAAAAAGGCTGAAGTGATTTTGAGATATTAAATAGGAAATGTAATTTAATGACTCTCCCAATTATTTTCTGCTTTAGATGACAACAGAGACAGAAAGATTGCCTTCCCTAGGACTCCACACAAGATTTTTCCAAGGGTTGTCCAAAGTCTTACTGAAGGGGATCAATGGTTAATTCACATCTGGGTTCAGACAACAACAAGCTCACAGTCACAGCCAGTCCAGACAAATGGAGAACTCTGAGGCCTGATTAAGCGACCTCTGTGCTGTCTCTTCTCCCTGAGCAGTTGGCCAGATTCCGTACATACCCAGAGGTATTTTCACCCAGACCCCTCTAAACCTGGTTTCTTTAGGAAAGTAGCACACTGTGAAGAAATCCTACTCACTATACTGATTACACCGAGAAAGGAAAAAAAACCTACTTCAGAAACCAGTCTGTGCTAATTATTTCTGACAACTTTACCTTGTCTTAGCACATTCATTGGTGTTTACAAATTGATTTTTTTTTTCCCAAGAATTAAACTAAACTTGACCCTCCATTTTAATTCCTCTGTTAAAACACTAAGACAAAAGGAATTAAATGCTGTTGATGATTGCTCAACAAGATATTCCATCAGCCTTGGCATGGAGTCACTATTTTAGAAGAGAAAGTGGTTTGGAGCCCATTCAACTGCTAGTGTTGCTGTGCCAGGTCAGGGAAAAATTCACCAAATACTTCTGAGCTCTGTGTTAGTTCTCACCTCTTAAGAAGCTACAGGAAAGCTGGAGAGGGACATTTACAAGGGCATGTAGTGACAGGACAAGGTATTGGCCTCAAACTGAAAGAGGGTTGGCTTAGATTTGATATTAAGAAGAAATTCTTTACTACGACATACCATGCGGTGGTGAGTTGCTGGAACAGTTTCCCTGAGAAGCTGTGGATGCCCTGTCTCTGGAAATGTTCAAGGCCAGGCTGGATGGGGCTTTGAGCACTGGTCCAGTGGAAGATGTCCCTGGTCACTGCAGGGGATTGGAACTAGATGACCCTGAAGCTTCCTTTCAGATCAAACTATTCTAGATTCTGTGATTTTTGCAGATCTCTCTGCAGACCTGTGATTGCAGGTTCTCTCTAAAACTCTGGCTCGTTACCAAAGACATAGATAGAAGACAGTTAGTTTCCTCCAAGATCATACAGAATTTATAGTTTTGACCAGAATTTTAGTGCTCTGAGTTTATCTGATCAGCATTCATGCAGACAGGTGTCTAACCTCAACCTTACAAGTCAAGTTCTCTGAGGCTGTTATAGCTTAACTCTGGGATGTAGAAGAAAATAAAGCAAGACTGCCAATGCAAGGTTCTTAACGTGTTATAGATGAAAGGAGGAATGCTTCTTCGAATCCCCTAAATTACAAGCCCTCTTCTATCCACAGACTGTTCTTGGCCAATATCCGTAAGTAATGGAATTATGAAAAACAAGCTGCAGCTTCCAGAGTTTTGCAATTACCAGGGGATCATACAGACTGAAGAACCATAGATGGCTGCATGCCGCAGAAAATTCTAAGTCAAAGGGTTGGAGTCAAAGGTTACTTTAAAAAACAACTTTCCAACTTGACACATAATGAAGAAAACTTGAGAGGTCTGGTATTTAAAGGGAAACAATGACAAGATAAATCACACACACACACACATATATATGTATTATACGCAACCTGAGAGAGAAACAAGTCCTTAAAATGAGTGTCTCATCCATCTCCCACTACTGTAAGTTTTAAAACAGGAATACAATTCATAACTTGTAAAAACACGTGAAACAAGTTTACTCTAAAATTGAAAGAAGGTAGTTATATCTGCATGCATGTCAAATATTTGATATTATTTAAGACCGCAAAATTTGATTACCCTGTTGTCCTCTATTTTTACCAGAAGAGAAAATGTGATCTTCCTGCCATAAGCTCTTAAAAAGAGCCATGAAAAGCAGACTTCAGTTGTTCTCACACCATGTTAGATCTCCAGGATCATACTTAGGAGATGAAACTCCTTAAGTAATCAGTATATTCTCCAGAAGACTTGGAATTTCCCTTTTTAGCCCAATTATGTTCACAGAAGTGGGTGATGCCACTGAAGCACCCCACTCAATTCAGCTTGACCGAAGAATATAAAATATACAGAGGAATAACAAAAAACAGTAAGCTCCATGAAACACTGTTCAAAACAATTTTTACAACATAAACAGATACACCAGTGACATACCTGAAGAAGAACATGAACAGAGCAGCTGTGATGCAGAACAAAAGGACCTACAAGAAGGAGAAAGAGTGTTATTACATAACACACTACTACTGCATGTTCTGGATCATGAAGATTTTATAACTTCTACAGTAAAAGCTACACTTTATTTATATGCTTGAGGGGCCAGAATGAAAGCTTGTCCGAGTTCACCAAAAAGGACTGCCTAGTTTCTAGTGGACTTTGAGTGATTCCTGTAGAAGCTAAAAAGTCAAAATACAAGCCAGGGTAGTGGGACAATAAACACAGCAAACGGCACCACTTGAAAGTGTTTGTAATAGAAGACCAAGTAATAAAATTATAAAGCAACAGAATTTAAACAATAAAATATTAGAACTGAAATTTAAACATCATATTTTACCAGTCTTTGCTTTAGTGATTTATTCAAGTATCATATCACTAGTTTCAGTTTAAAAGGTATGGTGTTTAATACATCTGTATAGGCGGCTGCTTCTGCTGAACTGCTTTCCAGCTGGTTTGAGAGTAGATAATTCTATTCCAAATGAAGAGTACCCTTTCTAGTAGTTTACCTTAGTGCTAAACTCACTTGGAACAATCCTACCTTGCTCTGTATTACCAGTGGGATCATACAAGAGTCATTGAGCAAACTTAGCAGCTCTCCAGCACTGAGAGGAGAACAACCTACTTCCTTCTGCCATCTCCTCTGCTGGGGCTTAGAGCTGTTACCTCTGCCTTACTACCTGCACAGGGACTCATAAATGCTGAAGAAAACCTGCCTTAATCCACTCCATCTTTGCCAGGTAGAGCTCACAAGTGAGAAAATATTGTTTTGTTCTAGATGTGCTGGCCCATATTCATACCACCGTTTAGGAGGCAAAATCCTTACAGAAATATTGCAAGTCTTCCAGAAAATATTTGCACCTATTTTCAAGGGTTGAAGAAGCTTTGATCATGACAGGATACAGATATCTTATGTGAGAAGAAATGAAAGAGGTGGCAGAGGTGCAAATTAGAAGGTTATAAACATGTTGAACAGGAGGCTGCTGAGTGCTAAAACAGATGAGGAAGTGTGACAAAAATTTGCATAGGAAATCTTTACAACGACTTTCAGAACAAAAAAATCTTATAAATGACACCATTTCCCTTTTCTAAGTCCTCTAGCATGTGACCTAAAACTAGGTCACACAAGACATTATAATATCTGCTGTTTCAACTACCAATCTTTTTCATTTTCCTTCATCAGTACTATCATATTTTATTAATCTGCATCAAAAATGTGAACATCTGATATCATTTTTTACAAAATCATTAGGGCAAAGGTATATTTCATGAGGGTAATGGTATATTTCATTTCAAACTAGCAGCAAAAGCAGACTTGTTTTTAAACACAAATTCTACTCAGAAAGATCTGCCCTAATCTTCTAAAGTTTAAAATGTATTTAATCAGTCAAACAACAACCATCAATTCTCTTGAGGTTATTTTGGAGACACAGGGAGAAGAAAGATTGAGAGCCTGAGCAACAGTGTTGGGAAATAAGTGAGAAATGGCAAAGAACCAGTTTCCTGAGGGTGGGGGGGGAGGGAGGGAAGGGGACCACAAAACAAAATCTAAAAAATAAGTATGCCTTTGCATACTAAAAACACTCACTTCACTAAATAGTCTTTTTCTTGCCCTTTTTCCTTTTACTCTTTTTTTACCTTTTTTTTTTCCCCAGTAGGTTTGATAATAATCTAACAAGTATTTATAAGCATTATTAAAATGCCCTCAGAGCTCTTTCTTCTCCAGGTTGAAGTATCCCAGCTTTCTCAGCTTGGGAAACTCAGCACTGGACACAACACTACAGATGTGTCTCAGCAGCACTGAGAAGAAGGGAAAGATCACCTTGTCCAGCCTGCTGGCAGTGGCCTTCTGTGCTGGAAAGGCCCTTTGCTGGCTCATGTTCAGCTTGGTGTCCACCAGGATCCCCAATTCTTTTTTGCAAAGCTGCTTTCCAATGCCCCCAGGATATACTGGTGCCTGGGGCTATTCCTCACCACAGCCACGACTTGACTCATCCCTTTGTCGAACCTCATGAGGTTCCCATTAGCCCATTTCTCCAGCCTGTGGAGATCCCTCTGGATGGCAGCACAACCATCTAGCGCAGCAATAGCTCCTCCCCGTTTTGTATCACCCGCAAAGCTGCTGAGGGTGAAGCCTCTTGTCCATTCATCCAGGTCAATAATAAAAATTCTGCTGACCCCAGTATGACCTGCTGGGGTCCACCACCAGTGACCAGTCTCCTGTTGGACTCTATGCTGCTGACCACAGCCTCCACGCATGCCAGTTCAGTTCAGCCAGTTTTCAACCCACCTCATCATCCACCCATCATCATTTTGTCTATAATCTATATTCTATTTAGCAAACTCTGGAAACTAAAAATACTTGAAGGCCTTTCTTAATCAGCCTCTATAATTTCCAGATGTTGTCCAGAACTTAAAAATGTCCCTTGAAAAAAATAAGATGTGGAAGACCTTAGACAGGTGGAAAAGCAGGAACTGATACCAACTATGAGAATTTCAGGGAATGTTAGACTGTCAACCAGACCACTTCTAGCATCCACAACAAGATTGCAATATATTATTTGATACAGGCAGCTTATAATCTAGATAACAAGAGAAGAAACAACCAACACAATAAAGAAGTAAATTAAAATTACTGGAATTTTCTTCTTTGACAGATGATTTAAGGAAAGGAACAGGTGTAATTTTTCCTAACTTTAATGCACCTTTGTCACAGTTGCTTATGCTAATTAAGTGTGCACAGGGCTGCTCAAGAACACTGCAGGAGAAAACTCTCATAGCTAGCAGTTCATTATCAAACTAAAGGCATTCTAAATGAAGTCACCAAAGAGGTTTTGCCTCCCTCTTCAATAATGATTTAAATGATGGAAAGCGATTGAATTGCCCAAAGTCAACACAACGAAATTCAATTAAAACGAATATGAAGTAGCTGGCGGGAGAAATCACATAAACAAAAACAAGAAATAACTGTGTAGGCAAGAGTACAACGAGTATGTATACAAGAGTATAAAAACTCCACAGGTCACAAATAAGTAGGCACATATGGCACAATGCTGTGGAAAGCACTGTAAAATATTACAGACTCTTTCAGAACCAAAGGTAAGATGTTACACTAATGACCTGATGCTGGCAAAATCAGTGTTGGGGGCACCACTGTTAAAGAAAAGCATAGACAAAACAAGGCAGGCCAGAAGATCACGATGGAAATAAAAGGCCTGTAGCGTTATGACTGTTGGAACTGCTGAATCTATAAAAGAAGTAGTTTGTAATGAATATGCCAACCATTTTCATATAATTATTATATACTGACAAATCTGTCTCATGAAGTACAGAAGGAGGAAGGCAGAGTTAAATCTGCAGCAAATACAGCACTGGTTAGATAACAGGAAGAGCCCTCTCCAGGGTAGTGATACATCTGGACAAGCTGCCTGTGAGATTGTGGAATCTCCTTTTGTAAAGATGCTTAAGATCAGTAGAGGCAAACATCTCCAAGAAATGCCCTGGGCATATTTGACAGGGTCTCTCCAATATTTACTCAACTGAAGGACAGCAAGTGTGTGGCTAAACCAGAACCAGACTCTTCTACATGAAATTCACAGCCCCACATGGAAAATCCAGAGACTGCCTTATTGTAGCACAAATAAGGCAGAAACAGAAGACAAACTATCACTGTGCTCCAAATCTAAGCTACTTTCAAAATAAGCCTTTTTTAAAACTTTTTCCCTATTCTAGAATTTTCTGTAATATCCTCAGTACAATATGCAATATCTATTTTAGATTTTAAAATAACTATATTAAAAAAAGTGGAAAAATACTAACGTCTACAGATATACAATTCTAAATATTAAGCGAATTTAAGACGTCTAATCCAGTGAGCAGAAAGTCTCACTTGGGATTTTTCTTGCAGAGTCCATCACTTTTTGATTTACAATCAAAGACCAACACAGCGTACTTGACAACATACAGACCCTGAAACTTTCCAGTTGAAGAAACAGATACAGGCAGAAAACCTGCATCTTGTTAATGAAAATTATATACCCTAAATATTTTAACATCTATGATGAGATGCCCATAGGTTACAAGGAAAAATCTCTATGCTCCAGGACAGGTTAACATATTTGGTATGTGGGTATTGTAATTTAATTGACTACATTATACTTTACTGTACAATGTGTAAACCTTAATAAAAAAACCCAGGAAATTTGCTGACAAAACTGAAGAGGTACTTTTTTCTGAAGAGGTACTTTCAACAAAGATCCCGAAGAGGATCTTTGCTGGCTGACAAAGCCACTATTAATTTTCTTCCAAGAAAGTTTAGCCCTCATATAATCAGCAACAGGAAGTGACATCTGCCAGTACCCAGCACTGAGCACAAAACAAAAAGCTCTGGGTGAAAGTGGTTACCACTTGCCCTGGTGACAGCAGTAGACCCAGTAACACCAGCAGCTCACAAATGACTTGCCCTCACAGCCAGATAAAAATCTTGGCCCAAAGAAAGGAAAAATAACACTGTTAAAACTATCAAAACTACTTGAGCCTTGTGTATTCAGGCCTTTCCCGCTCATTACCCAATCCTGAGGTTATGTGCATTTCTTTAAGCATTTCCATTATAGTCAGATTTCCTGGGGTACAAAAGGTCTCTGACTGGAGGCTGCTGGTTCTCCCATAGGGCCAGAATGAAGAGTAGGACTGAAGTCTGTGATAAAGTAACACACACTTTGTAATTAAAAGGAAAAGCACTGAAGGTACACGTAATCCTAATGAACCACAAACCCTAATGAAGACAGGAGGAGATAAACGGGCAGATCTGTGATATCAGCTGGTAGAAGCATCCAGAGTGTTGGAGCTACACTTCCAACACTGGATAGTGCTACTACCAGCTCACAGAAGACCTGAGGCAGCTTCAACCACTGGCACGTAACACTTGACTTCCAATGTATTCATAAAGCCTGAAAACCATCACCTTCCTGATCAACCACTTGGCAATGTATGCGAGAGCTACAGCTACACTTGACAAAAACAAAGTTACTACTCTTAGATCCTGGAAGCTGTGTGCTACAGAAAGCTGAACTGCCAGCTAAAGTCTGTCTGAGGGAAGGTTTAGTGGTAAAAACCATGGAAAATTAAAAACCCAGCTTAAATAAGCCCCATAAGTAATTAGTACTTGAGCCAATTTCTTCCAAAGTTACAGGATATATAACTGGGATATATATAACTAGGAGCTTTGTACAGTTGGTTACAAATTTTTAGTGTTAAAATATATGATGCAGAAAACCCCAACTATTTTGCGCATTTCTTTATTCCTTAAAATAAGACATTCATGCACAGAAGAGTTTACTGGTGTCTGTGCAGTTAGAAGTTATAAGCCCCCTCTTGCCTTTACATTCACACACAGTTGAACAGCAGCACGGTAGTTGCACTCTCTTTTATTGTATCAGCTACTATTACCAGGGATCATGCAACATACTCCACGTGACTACACAGTCCACTTTTCTAATTTACCCCCACTTCAGATATGAAGAATGATTTGCTGTATCCAAAAGCCACTCTGTTTTTTTCCATACATATTAATTGGTCTAATAAAAAAAAATCATCACTAACAGGAAACCCCCAAAACTACACTTGCTTGTGGTTCCTAAATTTTATTTCAAGATGTGTTATTGCCCTTATTAAAATGTTTTCTACAGTTCTCATCACTAAGATTATCTCTTAAGCAAACTCCCTTCTAACAAAACCAAACCAAAAAAAAATAAAATAATGGAACTAGCCATGCAGATTAATTTAATGGTCTTGTACTCTGTGACCCAAGAAATACATATGTATGGAATATCTCTTTTCCACCTGCACAGTATGTAACATCCTAATCAATGAACTCTCTTTATGAAATATATTTGTTAATCTTTTCCAATAACAAAATAGCTAGTTTTAAAAGCATGCAATTTTCTGTAATTTTCTAGTAGTTAAAAGGGATGGAAATCACAGCCTTTCTGAGTAACTAGACAAAGATACCAGAAGTCATATAAAAAGACACTAAAGACACCAAAAGCTGTATAAAGAGAATTTATGTGAAAGCAGGAGCCACGTTACTTTACATTCAGCCTCTTAAAATCTGATGATCACTCTTACTAATATAAATAGTTATTTTTTACCATTATTTAACACCTCAGGCAAGAAATTACCACAGTAAACAATTACCTGATGGAGTTAGTCACCATTATCTGAGACAGCAGTTCTTAGGCGACAGCTACATCGTCACCCATATGGGACTAAAAGGGAGAACTTCAGCCCAAAACCCAGGAGGTGCCAGGAGTATCAGCGATACCTCTGAGATCACTGCCATGCACAGCACTTACACAGTGTAAAGGAAGGCTGAAACAGCCACTTAACAATAGATTACATGAGCAATGGGTTTGGCAAGGGGTTTTCCTAAGCACTGAACCAGTTCTCCTGCTCTCCACACCACTTATCTATTTACTGTCCCAAGTAAGTAATAATCACCTGGGAAGGTTTTTATTGCATCCCTCATCACTCTTCCCCCACTTCTTAGACTGATGTTCTCTTTGGGCAAGTACAGCAGATTCTACAGAGCACCACTCTACTCCCACCAGCTAGTGAGCTAAACGACCCCAGGAGAGGCAGATATTAAAAGCAATTCAGTGCCCATGTTACACTACTTGCCATAAAACTAAAGCTGCCTGTATCTTAATGCTTTCAGCTTATTCAAGAGAAGACAGGGAGGTGGTTGGAGTACCAGCCTGCAGGAGTAAAAACTATTCCTTAATTTGGTAGAAAAAACTGCAAATGACAGCTAGAACCTGAAGTCTTGTCAAACTCAGACTGGTAACATGGCAACTTCTTCTCTGGTTACCAAGACTAATCAATGCAATGTGATTAGATTGGTTTGTGCACACTTGATGCAGCGTGGTGAAATTCACCAGCCAGTATCAATCAGTATCCAACTAGATGGTTTTATGGCATCCTGTATTAGCATTAATAGTATTACTGATGCATGTCTTTAAAACAAATGCATTATAAATAATAAAACACGCATTTTTAAACTTCAGCAAAAGCTTCCGAATCTGTTACTTTCATTTAAATTTCAATATTGAATAAAATATATACTTCAGGTCAGTCAAATGATTTATTAAAGCTGTAATGAAAGTATAATGAAGACTGAAGGGAAAACATACTCCCAAATCCTGCAGCAGCTTCAGGACTACCGCAACCATCCAGCTTTTTGTGTCTCTGGGTCCCTTGCTCCTTTCTCCAAGGCCAGTGCTGTCTCACAGATGGCATCAAAGAGCATCAAGCAGTGCTTTAGACAAGGCCAGGGTGTTTTCAACAACCATCTCTACATTTAACCACAAGCTCCTTGTTTTTCAATCCCCCAGGGAGAGAGAAGGAGCCAAGGGGGAATGGAAAGCACTCTGAGTTTCCTCAAGCACGTACAGATCTGGAACAACCAAGACTCTGAGTCCAAGATCCAACAGCTGTAACAGAACACATGCAACCACCATCCAATATCACTGTCTGTACCTGCTGGGTTGGCACTGTCTGGTTACTGTGAAGTCATATAATATCTCTTCTCTTTTACATACTAATCAAAAATTGTGATTTACTTATTTTTTAAATTCCATTTAAGTCTCTTTATAACATCCCTTATTCTTCTATTAGGAACACTCCTCAATTCCTAAGAACTGCAGCAAGCAGCAAAAATGAGCTATTCAATTCTCAGTGTTGCCAGTGCTTATTAAAGAAGTCACACAATTCCTGTACAGAAATACCATTAATGAAGTTTTTAAAACAAAGGTATTTTATGTTGAAAATGGGTTGTTTGGTTTTGTGTGAAAGCATAAGGACTTAGAGAAAATGGTGCTTGTCCTTCACTAAGATCAAACTTCCAGCAATCCCAAAAGAATGATGCAAACTGGAAATTGTGAAATGGAGTCACATCTCTCTGGTCACTTCAAGGAATGCAGTGTTTTACCTTCTTTCTATAGTTAAGCCTGTTGAATGCCTTTATAACACTTTCTCTCCCCTAATTGAAATGCAGTATATCTGGGGAAAACGTCATGAGCTATCAAAAGAAATGGCGAAAACTCGTCATACCCGTGGTCAACCACATAATGATTATTTTTCTAGCTAATATTAAATAACTTTTGAAGCACCCTTTGAAGCAACATTGCTGCTGCTGCTTTAAAATTGATAGGCTTTATGAAAATGCAGAAAACAATTTGTCAGATACTTAGTGGGCACAGGGCCAGTTCAGCTACACCTACAACACTCAGCTGTTAGAGGCTCCTGATTTTTTTTCTGCCAGCAAGTCTGAAGCAATCTCTGGGCTGATAAGATCAAAAGAAACACTAGTATGTGTTATTAAACAGGAGATTATATAGATTCTTGTTAAAGCACTGTTGTTGGATCATGATTAAAAGGTTACAATTGGCAAATGCAGACAGTAACTGAGCCAACACCAGGAGCACCTGCCAGTCCCAGAAGAATAGCACAGAATAAAAAAAAATTAAACCTTTGATTTTCTAGTTCACAAATTCCGCATGTGTATACACACACACACACACACACACACACACACACATATACATACCTATAATTAAGCATTTCAGAATTCTTCATTTGTTTTCTCAACACTTGTCAAGTTTCTTCCCCCTTTTTTCATATTCTATTAGAGACAGCAAACAGAGCTACAACGTACCATGACAGAGCCACAGAATATCCTTTCTGGAAGCTTCTGAGGAGAGTCCACTGCTTTCAAGAATAAACAAGGCTTGAGAGAGTGAAGCACAAAAAAGCAGGTGCCAAATGAAACCGTAGTTTCATCACCAACACAAGCAAAAGTTTTTTATTATATCACTGGAGTGTACTGAGTTCCATTAAAAAATCTGCACTTCAAATCCGTATTTAAAAACCTAAGATTGGGTCACCATGATCTTCCTATAACCTGACATGTTCCTCACAATGGCTACACATCTTGCTGTGCAGGTTTGCCCATTGCTGGGCCATGCACACAGCTTGAGTTGAAACTACACAAAGCCCTTTCAGGCAACATCAACTTATGCAGTCATCACTCCTCCTCCAGCACCTTTTTTTTGCTGATTATTGCATTTGTCTTCTGCTGGCACAGAGATGCACAGAAAAACAAACCCTAGACGTGACCCACCTGAAAGCAACTATTTTCTGCTCTCAAGGACTAATAGGGGCAGGGGCAGACAGCTTAAGCCACACCCAGATCAAATCATAGCCTGATACTAACAATATAGTCAATTCAACAAGCATGATTTGAACCTCCCTTTGTTGTCATTTTCACAAATAAACATGAATTAGTTGTGAAGTGTCCAAATTATACTGAAAAGGCAGAATTAGTGATATACTTGAAATACTACACCACAAATGAAAACTACAAAAACACTAACATCTCTAAGTATTAAATCTGCACACAAGCCAAAATTTAAATCTGGTTACTTATCTTACAAGAGCTTTACAAATGCAGTAAATACTAAAAACCCAATAAATTTTCTTAGTAGTCTGTGCAGATGTCTTGTATTAGGCTTCTGAACATAACTGCTTAGCTCATGTTACAAATATCATCCAAGATTTCATCTCCACCATGAGAATTTCTGCTTATCTGTCTCTTCTTCTTCCAGAGCCCACAATCACTTAAGAATTACAAGGTTTGATATTACCTTAGAATCCAAAAAGGAACTGCAAGTTATTTGTCTTTAAAAGCTTACAGGTGTTGAAAAAATTTTGTTGCTGTGAAGCACATGTATTAAAATATTATAAGCACAACACTTTGCAAGGGAGCATTATGAAATCCACTGTATCCAGTAATGATTCATACTGGTGAAATTTCTGAAAAATAGCAGAAACGTGATGAATTTCGGACAAGCATTAACAGCTAGTAAAGGGAGAGGGTTAAAGAGGGAGGTAGAAATAAATTATCTATTTTTATAATTCGGACATAAAAAGCAGGGTTTTCCCACTATTGCAACAATTTAACTATTATGTTAAGTGGTGTATTTGAGCATCGAAGTCAGTTAGATGGACAAATTTTAAAATCACTAAAAACTTTGGCATGCTCAGATTTATTGTAATTTGGCTACAACAGACAGTCATCTTCTGTGCTCAAGAGCTTCCTGCCCCACATGCCCAAGCCCATAGCTGCCCCCTCTGTTCTGCCAGTTGAGACAGTGGGCAAGGCAAAGAAGAGGCTGAGGAAACCAGTGGAGCAGCCAGGAGAAATACGCATTAAGGAATGTGCTCAGGAACTGTGCATTTCTTTTCTTAAAAATGCTGTACAACTAGCAGACACCTACAACCAATGCTATTTCTATTTATACATATACAGCAGTATTTTGGGGTTTACTAAGTGAGGAAAACTATTTAAAATTGATGATAATTATTTATGTTTGTGCATAAATCCTGGCACCTTGTATATGATGTCATTTAACATGAGTATTCCTGTATCACTCCACAATTTTGTCAGAGTTTTCATTAACATTGTGAACTACACGCATGTTTTGCGAGTAAGAGCCCCCTTGAGAACGTGAGGAGGGGGAATAGCTAAACTGATAAGCTAAAATTCCTCTCACATTTCCCCAGATAGGAGCCTCCACATTGTACAGCTGACACTGGCTGTCATTGTAAGACACAGTCAGCTCCTCAGGGAAACGAGGGCTCTCAAAAAGTAACATTTATGTGAGCATGTTAGGGAAGAGAATCAGAACTGACTGGAAGGGGGTGAAAGCAGAGAGTGTGTTATCTGTTGAATGGAGAAGTTCATGCTGAGATGGAATTAGTTTCCAGTGAATTTCCCTGAGAAAGTATAGATACTCCGACAGATACTGGTACATGAAAGGAAGGCTTCGAGTTCTCACCACAGATGTCTACTCCATTCCAATGCTGGATGTTCCTTCTCGCTCAGCATCCACATCACTGCAGTAAACCAAGGAAGGGGCTCAGGCTGCTGGTGATGGCTGTGCTTCAGACACCAACTTTTATTTTTTTTTTTTTTGCTTTGATGAGCCCCTCCAGTGGTCCTTTTAACCACCCCCTACATGGAGACTGAGTGGAAAGAGGAGATGCTAAGCATAAGCTATGAGAAGCACTATTATAAACCATTCTAGCTTGATTCACAGCACCTTCCCTATCTTTTTATTAAGCTATAATATTCTTAGACTTAAGAAATAGAAGCTCAAAACTGATACAGAAACCAGTGGAAAAATAATGGTGTTCTACTGAAGTACTTAATTTTAAAAGATTACACAGCAAAGGCCCACATGCCAGCAAACACCCATTCTTCCTCCATTACGGAATTTTACTACACCTTGATTAGGAAAAACTGTTTAGATTATATTATACTCCTCTTTCTCCCAGCGGTTTCAATTTTGTCTTGTTTTTTTTACCAACAATCACTTAAATGTTACAAGATCTGTCACCCACTTCTGCACACAACATCTACAAGTTCAGGAAAGAGTCTTGGCACTAGCAGAGAATGTTACTGAGAAGGCAGATTAACTTTTATTCCTTCTGCTATTGTTACTCCCACCACAACACAGAAAAAAAATAAGATTAAAACAACATAAGCAGAGTGCAACAAGGTTAATAAAAGATTATGCCCTTTGGTCATTGTTTAAATATTCTCTTAGATAATTAAAAGCAGGTATCGATGTTTATTCATGCCTAGAGGCATTACTTTTTTGCTGATCCCAAAACAGAACATAACATCTCAGAACAACTAAAAACATCACAATTTCCTTTATATTACACCCCTGCCATATTCTGCTCTGCATCCTTACCTCTCTCACCCTTTGCTGTTCTCTGGGAAGGTAGGATGGCTGTCTAGACACAGCTTCTCCTGCTGGGAGCTGGGGAAGAAGGGCTGCCACAAAGGCTGTCCCAGATCCTCAAATTACATCTTGCATGGCATCCATCATGGTGGATAAAATTCCCAGTGGCAAACTACATCCATACAGTGGTAACCAACCAGTAGGAAAAGGTGAAGAGGAAAGAAAAGGGAAAGGGACAGATAATGTGGGCTACCTGGTTTGCCAAACCTCCCGAGTCTCCGCCTGGTGAACTTCAAAAGTACTGTGGTACTTGGTGATGCCTTTTGGTTTTTTTAAACTTTTTTAAAACATAAATGAGGACACATTCCAATAGTGCCACAACTGTACACAAAACAGCTCAAAAAAAGAAGTCACCTTGATAAAGAGAGTTAACAAACTCTTGAGAAGCACATAATTAGCTAAGAGCTGGTTATCAAGATCCAAACCAATTCATCTGCAAATATTTTCATTTAGCAGTATTAATCATTACTGTGAAAATTAATGAAAATCTGATTCTAGAAAATAGCTCTGCAATCCACTGAGATAACAGCAGACAGCACTCATGTCCAAGACTATGGTGTTGTACCCTGAAAATTACCAGGAACCTGAAAAAGTCACAATAGGGAGATTAGCTGCATTTGTAACTGGTCACCCAGTCCATCACACAGCTAAACTTAATAAGCTCTTGACATTACTGCAGTGTCTCCACACTCAGTTGTTTCAAATTTCTGGACATATTTTAGGAAGCTACACAAAAAATTCAAGTTCTTCATTATTTTACACAAATAATGTAAAATCCTATGTGACAGGGAAGGCACCTTATCTCATGTTAACCAAGGAGCTATGGATTTACTTCAAGCTCTCCTTCACCTTGACTCTCTCTACTCAGTAAGCAGAGACTCAGCAAGCACCCCTGAGTGATAAAGTAACAAGTTCAAATGAGAAAACCTTCCAGCAGCTAAACCTGAGAGAGAAGTCTGATCTTTCTTGCAACACTTTCCGTCACTCCTATCTTTTCCAGTCTACACCACAGAGCCATCAAGCACTGTATCACTGCTTTTTCAAATACAAAATGCATTCACTAATGGCTAAATACAGTGTTAAAGACACTATACCACAAACAAGATGTTTAAACAAAATTTTGAACTGCTGCTAAATGTGGATTTTTTTACCTGTTTCACACTTGATTTTGATGCAGAAACACAGCCAACATTGAGTAAAAGTACCAGGTCTACACAGAGCTATACATAGTACAACAAGGGGTGAGTTCAATTCTTTTCTAATATGCATGTTCCAAATTTCAAAGTAGCCCAAAACAGTTATCCCATGAGAAAAACCTACATCTAAAAAATGTCTTACTCCACTAATAACTTAAAAATCATTTTTAAAATGAATTTTTGTTTAAGGAAAAATTAACTAAGTTATTTAAATTATTTTTAAAAATTTAAAGGCCTATCATACATGTGATTTTCACCTACAGGAGAAAAAACATTATTTAAACACTTCCATTAATGAAACATCTGCATTTAATACAGTTGATTACTCCTCTGAAAGACATCATCAATTATATTCTTTCCTGTAAAATTACTGCTATAGATTTGAATCTTCAAAAACATATTTTCAAAGTGTTATGAGATTTTTTTTCCCCCCCCAAATATTGCATTCAAATAACTCTCAGCAGCAAATTAGTCCTAAATGTCACCAGAGTCTACCTCGCCTTGGCTTGCCTGGGGAGGCGTGACACAAGACCATTTGAAAGATCTGTCTGGTTTGGTTGACAGGAAAGGATGAACAACAAGCACAAAGATTTCTTGTGATAAGAGAAAAAGCGAAGGAAAGCGCATCCTGAGGTCACTCAATTCACTGAACTGTGTAAAATAACTGAACACGAACATCTTCAAATACAACAGCGACGAGCTCGATGATTTCTTGCTGCTCTCCAGAACACACCTGCTGCCCTTTTGAACTGTCTCATTAAGTATTGCTCTGAAGCACACAAATGAGTTTTAGCTAGTGAAGATTAGAGGGCTCCACACATTGCTCTGTCAGGAAATAATTTAATTCTCTGTCTTCTGCACCTGTAGGTGCACCACAAATGGTGCAGAAGACCAGATGATTCGGTTAAGATCCTGCTGTTAAAGGCTTTTTGATTACAGGACAGGCATTCTAAAAGCAGTACAGCATTAAGTGAAATGCATCCATAGGTGGTCATGAAATATTTGCTCCATTAAACTGACTCAAGTTTTCCAAATTGCCACTGAGAAACTCTGGATTTCCCAAGACAAGGTGTGAGTAGATGAACTGCCAGCTAATGAAATAAAATGGTATTCAAAACGGGATTATACAAAAACAAACCCCTATTTAAACTTTGAAGACAATGGATGATTATAATGTAAATCAAACAACCACATACATCCTTGGGTTCAGGGATGACCAGCTGAAAACACCTTTTCATCTCTCAGCTACTTCCAGACAAGCTCTGTAAAAAGAGGACTAGGAACAAATCATGGGGCCAGTTCCCTATTGCACCAAAACAGGGAACTGGCCTATTCAAAAAGCATAACCGAGCTATGAGAACATCTAACTGCAATGCAACAACACTAGAGTCTTCTCTTTCCGCCCACAATTTTATCATTTTTATGTCATAACAATGAAAATAAGGGCTAAACAAAGTGTCACAACTACAGTTAACACAAGAGGTTAACAAATTCAAACCCAGAAAAATGTAAACTCCAGGTAAAATTTCTTTCCTGCAAATTGCAGCAATGGAATTGAAATTAAACTGCATTTAGCTTAAATCCTATTATCACTGGAAACTCTTTTTTAAAAGTCAGCAGTTTTGGCACAATTATGTTTCTGGCCTGTTTCCTCAACGGTCTCCAAAGACTTTCCTGTAAAACAGCTTAAGTGCACATCCTACTCTGTAAAATGACAGAGTGCATAATATCAGGGTACCCATCACATATAGATGTGCCTTTTTTTTTTTCCCAATAGAGTACATAAGAACAAATCAATCAACCAAAAGATTTCAGCATATCTTAGTGAAAGTATCCTGAAACAAAGACTTCTTTCTGCTAACTTAATAACAAAGACAACTAAAGTAAAAGAAGACTTTTAAGGTTATCTCATCAAATTTCATTATTCCATATTCAAGGGAATGCTTTCACAAATACTCCTGAAATCTTTGAATAAACTGTTATATCACAATTTCCTGTGATTTCAGAGATTTTAGTAATTTTTCCGAATCCAAGGCAGAAACAAAAGTATTTCATCTTTACTTTGTTTCCTTAACAGCAGCCACAACAGCCCAGCAGTACCCAGCACCACAATCCCCTGCATTCACCTCTGCATGGCCAAAGGGCTCTCTGGGGGAGACCAAGAGCTCCTTATATTCCACCAGCCAACAACAGCTGTTCATTCAGAGTATAAGCAAAAGCCTATAATCTTACAATTTAGAATAGGCTTATTAAAAACGTGAAAAAAAGAGGGAGTTTTGTTGTCGCTGTTGATATTTTTTTTTAATAACTTGCCTGCCTTGCTACCTTCCAGCACTGTTACTAGTAATATTACATTACTTTTTAGCATCAGCTGGTGGAGAGAGAAATTCTTTTGAGCTTTCAAATCATTCACATGTACACATGACTTTCTACTTTGCAAAAGGTATTTCTAGCCTAGAGCCATCTCTTCTTTTCGGAACCCATAAGAAAATATTTTGTGTTCCCTCCATGTGCTCTCACTGTCATTAGGGACTAAAATTATTCCTTAGCTGGACCAGTTTCCTTTTCACACTACCCAGTTTCAGGTGGTGGTTAAATAGAGACGGCTTTGTCAACACAACACCACTAAAAGTAAAGAAAATAAATACATACAAAACATGAAAAAAAACAAATTCAGAGACAGAAGATCCCCAAACATGCTCAATTTCAAGGTTTTTTTTTTTAAAGCAAAATACAAAAGGGGGTTGGGAACAGGAGCATATTCAGGGATTCAAATCTGAACCTAAAGAAAAAGCAAATTCTGCACAGCATCCTTGCAAGCTGCTCACAAATCACCAGCCTCTAAATTAAACACAGGAAACACCATGTAACCCCCCCATATTTGTCATTATTTGCACTATTGTCACTATCTGCAAGGTATGGTTGACCTCACATGAACCTTAATGTTCACGGACTGCAGGGACTCATTACAGAAGTGAAAACCAGGGAGACAAAAGCAGAGTGGAATCAAGCAGGCAGCATATGCCCCAGAACAGCCAAAATTCAGACAAACAGATCAGGTTACATGTACTCAAGCAACTACACACCAGTGTAAAATAGGAACCAATAGTTTCAGCTATCAAATTACAGAAAAAAAAACCCTTGTAGAAATGCAATATCAATATAGACAAAATGCTAATCTGGACAATACTCAATAGATTAATATTTAAGACATTACTCTTACATTATAGATACTTGGTTGAAAGTTTGAAAAGAAATATAATAGTTCTGGTAAACAAAAACGAACTGTTGTGCTCACATTAGTATTTTTAAATAAACATCTTGCAAATAACAATTTAAGACACTTTATTCATGCAATCAAAATGATGCTATCATATAATAACAGTGGGTGTTGATGTTTTTGACACTTTAGATTACCTACTTGGTATCAATTTCAGCCCTCATTGAGAGCAAAAGAAATATTGAAAAAAAAGCCCTCAACATATGTAAAATAGAAGGAGTAAGACCTGAGTATATTCTCTTTGTTGCAATTACACTGTCCATAGTTACACAAAGGGATTCACACAGGGAAGAGGCACAAAGTAAATGCACCAGCCTTTCCAGGTTTGAAACTTTCTGGAGGGAGGATTAAAAAACACCTTCCTTCCCAGCAGGGTTGGACTCTTCTCCCACAGAACAAGCAATAGAACAAGAGGAAACAGCCTTAAGCTGTAGCCAAGGGAGGTTTGTTGTAGATATTAGGAAAAAATTCTTCACCTAAAGGGTTGCCAAGTATTGGAAGAGGCTGTCCAGAGAAGTGGTGGAGTCATCATTCCCGGAAGGATTTAAAAGATGAGTGGATGTGGCACTTGGGGACGTAAGTTTAGTGATGGATCTGGCAGTGCTGGATTAGAGTCAATCTTAGAGGTCTTTTCCAACCTTAATCATTCTGTGATTCTCCACTTTTCTGATGACTGCATCCAATTTCTGCAGTGACCAGAGCCTGAATAACATCTAGTCCTTATCACTACAAAGATACTTGAGATGTCAGCCAAGGGGACTATAACATGCTATTATTTCAGTTCATGAGTTTGCGTCTCTGAGGAATTTTCTCCTGTCGTATCTGACGTGCACCCCTATGCTTTATCAGGTTTCTGGGCTTTTTTCTCAACATCAGAACACCACTTCTTTGAGCAAAGTGCTATTTTCAGACCAAACACTGTAATTTTCCATTTCAGCCGTAGTAATGACAAAGCTTTCAAGTGGGAGACTGTTTCAGAGTCTGGAGCACCAGGTGAGTTCCGAACACACTCAAGGCTGTCCTCTTGCACAGCTTACAGCGTTTGCTGCACTCACTGATGCGGTTTTGGTCTCGTGTAATTCAGTCACTTCTGTTACAAGGACAACAGAACTTGGACAAAAATCTCTTCATCATGAGACCAGTTCATGAAGACTCAATAAAATACATCAACTATTCTGATTCGCAGAGTAATCGGTTTTGTTCTCCCATGATGTAAGTTTTCTTCCTCTACTTACTCACATAGGAGTAGGTTTGTAGGGTTTTTTTAGCCAGGAATATCCCCTCCTCACTTTTCTGTGCCCTACCTCCTTATCACTTGCCATAAATCAAATACTGTAGCAGAATTATGCAATTCAGATCCTGGAAAAAGTGAAACTGATAATCTGCATCTTTGCACATTCCTTGAGAAATAACCAAGCAGAGCAGTACACAACCAAAAGTTATTTATCAGATGAGATGAATCACTCAGTAGTGGGGTGATAACAGCATAGCTCTTATAAAACACTGAAGGAGACAACAGCAAAAGGTTGACAGGTAGGCAGGAAAGGAGTTCAATTTTTGTGGAAATTATAAAAGAGGATCATTTTGGTAGGCAGTTTGGTTTCTGTATAAATCGGCTACCCCTTTGCCCATGAGTGACATGAAAGATGTGTTTCCTGAAGCAAAGGGGAAAAAGGAAATAACAATGAAGACATTGATGGAGACAATAAAGAAAAGTTGAGAATGTTGAGTTATTTTAAGTTTAAAAAAAATGCTAGGAATCCAGGAAAGAAAAAATATCACAGAAGGGAGGCAATTTTACTTTAATTTTTTAAAATGTGTTGGAAAGAAAGTTATAATCTAACTTCATTAAAATTATTTTGCAGCCAGTAAAATATTGCAGCCAGTAAAACTGATTTAAACCCTCTAAATTGCAACCAGGATGATGACTGAGGAATAAAAACATAACCATAAGAATCAAAGGAAATGTCTTATTGCCTTATCTACAATTAAGTAAAACACAGGTTACCTGTGGGAGAATAATTCACTACTATGACTCACAAAAGAAATGAAACAAAATGGAAAGAACAGTTTTACCACTGTCCCACCATCAATGGAACTGGTCAATTTTGAGCTAGTCATCAGTCTATTCACTGATACTTAGGAATAATTAAACCTGTCAGGACAAGGAAGAGGAATAAATTAGTACACCATTAAGAGTCCTTTTCAACCCTAATTACAAGCTGCCTTTAGTCAAAAAAAAAACCCCAAAAAAAACCCACAACAACAAAAAACATATTATGGTTTTTCTGTTGCTGCCTTTGTGTTCAAGAGCTTTACTTTAAACTGCAAAAACAAGAAACTAAACTGAGCGTTGTACAGGGTCCTTAGCTTGGTACCCCTGTACAAATATCCCAACAACAAAGCAATTCTCAGATTGCTTCCAGAACTTCTGGCAATGTTTCATACTATTCCTAGAACACCTTCTTCACTACTGGGGCAATGAAATGCCTCTTCAAACGCTGACCAATATAGTGCTTATTACCAAGGGAGAAGCACACATAAAAATATTGGGGGGAAAATCACAGACCTTTATTTCCATTTGGCTTCTTAAAACAAAAAATTAAACTCACGACACAAACATACCACATTAAAACCAAATGAGGGCTGAATACTAGCAGATTTAATATAAGAAGCCTTTATGAATCTGACCTGAGGTCCCCATGCTTTTGAGCAGAAACAAATCCAAGACAAAAAATTAAACTACAGAAAAATTAAACAATGAAAGAACAAAAAATAAATATTTGAGAATTAAACTCTGTTATCTTCTATTTTCTCTTGAAAATGTGTCTTCTATTGGGAAGTTATGATATAAAAATTAGGAGCTTTCTCAGGTGTTACCTATAATAAGCACTGAATCTCTAGCAAAGAGCTTTTGCTTCCAATTAAGAAACAAATGTTCACACCTGAAAGGTTTTGATTAATAAGACAGCCTTACACAACTGGATAAACATTCTTGTATATTCTGAAAGGGTGTAATTTTGCTAAATCTATAGATATTAAAGCAAAAATGGTTAAATTAAAAAAAGCTTTTAAAGTATTTTCTCTCCCCCAAATACAGCACCATTTTTATCTGCTTCTTAGGTCACCTGAGCAGAAACTACTTTAGAATAATGTAACACATGACAAATCAGGCCTTATCTTCAAAGGTGGTGGTGGGAAAACCCAAAGGAATTTCAAACTCCTGAGACACCAACAAAGAATTTAATTATTAAGTGATTTACTACAGTATTTTGATACTATAATCTGCCTACAATACAGGAATGGGTCAAAGAAAAATTGAAGAAACCCTGGTTCATTACTATATCTTCAAATGTTTAATGTGTATATTTTCAAATGTTTAATACAATGCCAGATAAGAACATCAGAAACAGAGACACAATTCATTCTCTTTTTTAGAGATCATTCATAAAAATCCTTTAGATACCCTGAGGGAATTAACAGAGACAAATCTGAACTCTCATCTATACTGGGAAAATGACTGAATGAGGTATTCCAGCAATAAAAGCAGCTTTGTCCAAGTTTAGCTCTCCTAAAATCCCTACTTAGGGAACCTTTCACATTCAGCGCTGTGGGACTGAAGACATCTTAATAGCAGGCAGCACAGAAATTATGTTGTAACTCACAGACAACCTTTCCCACAGTCTTCTGATCAGATGGTGAGACCAGTCCAAAGCATCCCCCTCCAACAGGCTGGCCCAGTTCTCCCAGCACCACTCCAGCAAGGCTTGTGCTCTCTAACTACATTTCTCTGCCTTAGCTCTCACTTTGGGGATGAAGCTGTAGAAGCAGAAGTCTCGTGGGCTCTTTGTACTTATTTTAAGAAAAAAACTTTGTCTTGATAGCACCTTAAAAAAAACCAACTGTTGAATACCAGAGAAAACAAAAATGGGGAAGGGTGAAGATGCCAAGAGATAACTCTCAAATGCACAAACTGTTCTCTCTGCTTCAGAGGTAAGTACAACATTTGAAATGCTAAACAGGTGTCACTTTTCACTCCAGAATTAGGGATATAACCTCAAACTGTAATTTTTTTTGCATAAAAATGCCTTGAGGTAAGGGACCAAGAGAGGAACCTTTTCTTAGCCAGCTATTTGTGACCATGTCCATTGCTGAGCAGCACTTTAATAGCTTTAAAATCATGTACTGAAATTTTAATATATGCCAAAATATTTATTAGTGAATAGAATTACGTATCTTTATTTCTGTCTTTTGTATACAAAGTTCCACTACCTAGAACAGTATTTCCCACATAATTGACACATTAAAATAATCAAAATATTTTGTGCATCTTGATGCCAAATGCCGTTTGTAGAAACTGCTTACACTGGAACTGAAATAATTTATATTGGGAATATGAAAAACTACCCATTTAAGCCAGTTTCACAAGTACAGCTCACGGCTGGAAAATGCTTTGGAAAACAAGACATCTCACACGGAAATTATTTCTTGATATCCACCGCCTCTACCAGACCACATTGGTCACCAGCTGCTACTTTTAAATGGCTCTGTTATTCAAGACAAAAGAAGAGAATGAACTTGGAGATCTTTGGTGGATACCAAGAATATAGAAAGAGATATTAGTCAATCTTTCCTTTCAACATCATCACTACCATTCAAATGAAGTGCAGGGGACTTTTCTTTAAGTCTGAAAAACAGCTCCAGGATCAGATCTGATTACATAAAAGTTCTGAGTTTCAGTAACTTAAAAGAGTTTAAAAAAAAAAACAAAACCTCACATTTTATTAAACATACGTCCACACTTCCAAATGTCAGGAACTCCAAGCACTTTTCTTATGACTGGAAAATTGTACCCACTCATGGTCTCTTCACACAGTCATTTCAAAGTGAAACTGAGTTCAAGGGCATGCAGATGACACAGTGAAATTAATTTGTCTACGTTTTTGTCCTGAATTTACACTAAGTCCAATGAGCTGTAATGAACGCCACAGAAAGGAGTACATTGTGTACAAAATAATCTTACTGAAAAGAAATATTTCCACGTCTGCCTCTGTTCAGTTCCATCCTGCACAGACCACAAAATGACACAGCTCAGAGCAAATTCAGAGAAGTAAATTATAAATGAGTGCTGAACTCTTCTTGCAAACAAATCAACAGAGATTTAAAATCCAACATGCAAGGGAGTCAAAGCACCTGCCAGAAAGGAGCTTTGTAAAGAACACAGTGCATCTCTCCCTTAGTTATAAACACTTCAGCAATGAAAAAAAGGAGGCAGCAAGGCCGTTACTGTTAACCCAAAAAACCATTTTCTTCTAATTAGGAGTGAAGCTTAGCTTCCAAACTTCAGTGAAATTCAAGAGGTAAGCAAAGAGTATGATATATCCTATATCCCAACAATATTATTAGTCCTAAATTTTTAGCATGAAGTTTCCTGGGCAACCTGAGCATCACCTTATACCATTGGATAGTTGCAAAGAACAGAGGTTGCCAAGCCACCGGGACCCAGCTCCACCAGAACCTAAAACTGCAGCAGACCTCGGGGGTTACCAAGCCGATCGTTCATTGCAGGTAACCCCATTAATTAGTTTACGATAGGAATTAAGTACATCTATTGCATGAGCTACTGTAAAATAAGCAGTGGCATTTTGCCCATATAATGAAGAGAGAAAAAGCTTACTTTTCACATGTACTTGTACGACTCCAAGTCAGTCACTTACCTATCCCAAGCCTCTCAAGGAGATGTTAATACTAAACTTTTTCGCAGCCTTCTCCCAAGTTCATTCAGGTAGTCAGCTGTTCAAGGCAGGTATCATCCCTTACTAAGTTCATGTAGTTCCTGATACATATTGCTGGTGCAATTGTAATTCAGGTCTCTGGTCTGTCTTTCATTACTTTGTCACATGATGGATTTTGTGAAAGCCATTGCACGCCTCCTTTGTGAAAGGAGGTAAACTGACATTGCATAGTGAAGATGGGGAGCACCATCTGCATCATCTCAGAAAATGTCAGCCTGAGCAGTTCGAATTTTAAAAAGTGTATGGGATATATATAATACAATATAATAAATACAAGCCAGGGCTTGTAACTATTCCAGGGATTCTAAATATAAGGCTAAAATAGTGCTCATTCCAATGAGTCTTTCAATGCTCTAACCCAAAAAAAAAAATTAAACAAGAAATAAAAAAAATAACTTCAAGTACATGCTTAAATTATTATTTCCTTTCTAGCAAAGAGCTTAAGTCACTTGTTTGGTTAAATACTGTTGAAATCAAGGGGACCTATACACACTCTTAAATTCACTCCCTACTGAGTAAAGCACTAGAGCATGTGCTAAACATGCCCTTGGGAATCAGTGTCTCATGCTGCACACTCTCACAAACATTGAGGCACATGTTTAGTTTTGTCACCGTGAATATTTCCATTGATAAACATGTCCATAGCTGTTAACAGGAAAAAGGCCTGAAGCATTACTAAGGAGGAAATTTATCAAACAAATTACAACTGCAATATTGCTTCTTTTTGTAAATTATAATCCCAGAAGTGAATAAGAAATTTCTCTGTATGAAGAGATAAGAGTAAGGGCGTCAAAACTGTTAAGGGGAAAAATATACTACAGAAGTAAAGCAAGTTATTGCCACAGCTGACTAACAGAAAAGTAAATTTTCTTTGCTCAGCTTCCATGCCTTTTCCATACTCACAGTTCTTTAATAGGGCATGTAAATCCAAAACGGCACAGTATTTGCATTTTTAATCCCATATAATTAATGAGCACTTTCCCCTCTTACTTCAATCAGAACCCCCATATAGGAAAATATAAGCCAATTGATGCCATATGTCCCTCTGAATTGTTATTCCAGATGTATTCCTTGTATTCCTTGGAGTCATAGAATTGAAGTTCCTGTTTCCTTGAAAAATAACACATTTCTAAAAACTCAAATGAAGTAATTTTAGGTATAAAGCAGTTTATTAATATGATCCCTTTTTTTGGTAATGTTCATTTCCTTCAGCATTTTTTCCTGTAACCTAAGTACAAAATAAAGAAACCATTTACCTATAACATATTAAACTGTCAAGAAGCACAAATGCACTCAGCTTTAGCTTTTAGCTTGAGATTTCTCTGGCCAGAATGGCTACCTAGCACTCAGATGGGCATTTGAGAACTAATTTTTAAGTTTTCATTTCTATTAGCACAGAAAAACTTCATCCATAGTCCGAAGCAGTGGGATTTGATCAGAATTCTTGCTTTAAAACACTGCAATGCTTCATTATCTTTTTCTTTAGCCTTTTAACAAAGAAAGAAATAAAAATTCACCATTTTTGAGGGAATATTTGCTTAACTGAAGGTTAACTGTGCTTTAAGTACTGCAAACAGAAAATCAGAAGTGGGGAAGGGAGTTGCAGCAATAGCTTTCCCACACTGCCCTGCCAACAACCTCAACCTTGTTGGGCCATTTTCTCTAAGGGCTAGAAGTAATTAAGTTTCATTGCTAAATCAGTCTTGAGGCTGTCTTGAGCAGAAAAATCACTTATGCTTAATTGCATGCGGTGATGTGGTGAGCAGTCCATTAGGCAGACTGCAGATACCAGTTTACTTTTTGCAGCTCTGCAGGATACTTATAAATGAAAGGTCATTATTTTATCCAGGCAGTCACTTGTATAATACGTATTTCCTACAGAAAACAGTGCTACTTCACAAAAGGCTCATATTTGAGTTTTTGTTACGTAGTTCTACTAAACATTATTTTGAGGGTTGTTGGGTTTAAAAACTTGAGTTTCTGAAACTTACAAACAATAAAACTGAATATTTATTCTACCATCATAAACATATATTTAATAATTGCATTATAATTTTATCAATTACAGTACAAATATTTTTAAAACAGTACATTTAAAAAAACTAAACTGCCCATCATTTTTAATAAAAGAAGATGCGTATGTAACATAAATATGTATAGTCACACACACACATCTGAACACATGCACGTGGCCAGAAGAATGTTCTCCATGACCAAGAAGCTCTACAGACTGTTTCCTAATCAGAACCACATATTTTTCACCTGATTCCATCAACAAAGAATTAGTTTCCATAAAATTGTAACCGACAGGAACAGATTGGTTTCATGGCTCAGAGTGGGAGAATTGTTCCAGCAGTTCATGCACTAACATTCTTGCTGCTGGCAGACCAGATCTTCACCTATCACAATCACCTTGCACTGAGATATCAGTCAAGAAAGACAATATAATCCTTCCTAAGTGAATAGATATTGTAAAAATATTACAATAAATTATTACAACGAACCAGTGCAGACTGTTGCTACAAAACGTTAGCAATGTTAGTTTCCATTAACATCTACTATTCCTGATTCTTGAGTACCCACAAAGCTCACTCCTGAGCAGTGAGCAACAGCATTGGATTTTGCTCATAACAACAACTTGCTTAACATTTGTAAAGGTACCTAAGTATCGGAGGCTAGACTGTTCTCCTAAACATGCTGTTATTTAGATACAGGGTCGGCCTCACAGGGCAAATGCATAGAAGTTCTTTACAAGAAGGAGGAACATCAAAGATTGTTAAGTTTGAAATTATTTCAGATCACTGGGGTATAGCACCAGTCTTACAGTGCCCAAAAAAGCCAGCTGTGCTCACCCAATAAGGATCACAACCTGTCACGTGATGGAAATGTTCTAGAGTCTCTTCCCCCCGCCACCAAATAATGTCACACCAGAAATACCACACCCTGTGTTCAGTATCAGTTCCCAATCCTAGTGGTCAACCTCCCTATCAACAGTATTTTCCCACACCTTCACTTTTTGGAAAGAACAATAAAATCCTTAGCCTTTATAATCTGGAACTGCTTACCTTAGGTACTGTCATTTGATTTTTCTACAGATTAAGAGAAATTAATGTAAATTTTAACTTTTATATCATATTAATCAAGTATATGCCCGATAAAGGTAGGATTATTCTAGTTTTATACCTCCTGAAAAATGTTTGAAAATTTAGGTCTTTAAACACAAAGAGTAGCACACAGAATCACAACATGATTGTTTAAGTTGGATGGAATCAAAACAGCTTTCTCATTGACTTTAGGCACATTCACTCTTTTTTCAGAAACACAAAAAAAGACATTTCAGACTGCTTTTTGATTTACGCAATGTTAACATACAGAACAATAAAAAGTTACCAAAGATTACTATTATTTCTTCTTTGTGTTCAACAATACTTTACTAAGTCAAACACATGGACAAGAAGCATAAAATAACTTGAATTGAGTGAGAAGACTGTTTTTCAAAAGGAATATTACATTTAATTAGCTGAAAATCACTGAATGTAACATTTACACTAAAATTAAGACACCCCTTCTTCAAAGTGACTGTTCAGCCTAGAGAAGAAAAGGTTGCATGGAGACCTCACAGCAACCATCCAGCATCTGAAGGGGGCCTACAGGGAAGCCAAGAGGGGTTTCTTCATCAGGCACTGTAGTGATAGGACAAGGGGGAATGGCTTCAAACTGAGAGTACATTTAGATTAGTTGTTAGAAAGAAATTCTTTACTGTTAGGGTGGTGAGGCACTGGCACAAGCTGCCCAGAGAAGCTGTGGATGCCCCATCGCTGGAAGTGTTCAAGGCCAGGTCGGATGGGGCTCTGAGCAACCTGGTCTAGTGGAAGGGGTCCCTGCCCATGATGGAGGGAGATGGAACTGGATGTTCCTCAAGGTCCCTTCCAACCCAAACCATTCTATGATTCTGTGACCGTACATACAGCAGTGATTTAGTCGACATGCATTTATTTACACTGCGAAGTGTTAGCGAAGGTCGGGCGCGCTCATACACGGGCAAAGCTATCCTTCCAATAACTTGAATCAAACAACTCGCACAGAAACTGAAGATCAGCTGAGTGTATGCTTTAGTAACACTCAGCATTCTTAAATGCCTAGAGGAATGTGAACAAATTCTTAGCTTTATCAGGTTAAGTATCTTCTTGCAGTTGCCTATTTCTTCAACACTATGAAAGAATTAACATGCATCACTATCGACACCACCAAAGTGAGAAAAAAGTGTTATTCAAGCATCAAGCTCCAGCAGCGCCTACTCTGCCTTTCCTCATGTACAGGAGTAAAAATCTCCCTACACATGATCTTTACTCTGGCAGAACAATAGAGTTGGCAGGGGGCAATTCTGGGGGCAGGTTTTAAGTATAAAGCAAATGACAGCTTCATTCCAAGGCCATGACATGGAAGACCAAAAAAACTAGACTGGGAGCTAAATATCTTTCCTTACGTTTAGCTTTGTTGCCATAATTTTTTATTGTCTGCTTTTACCATGCACTGACTGCTTTGCTGATGGAAAAGTGTAAGAAACCTGAAATATATAGACAAAGAATTACGGGAAAAAAAAAAAAGAGAAGTCTTTAAAAATAGGTAATTCCCTCCTCACTTCACTCCTTGCCAATACTTTCTTGGTGAAACACACCTGGCAAATACCTCTGAGCATAATTTAATTTACTTTTTAGCCTTGTATTTCACTTCATAAAGGGAAGTTATGACTATTCTAAGATAAATACATACCATGAGCTTGCACTAAATAATATTACAATAACGGCTAGCATGATATGTCAAATGCCTAAAGTACTAAATCCCATTGTTCCACTCCATGAAAAATAGACAGACTACATTTTCCATACACTTAAAAGAAAAATACAAAGCATGAGTCACCTAGATATTATTTCACTTCTGTTTTGAAAGTTAAGTTCTCCAAGTTTCCAAACTCGTGTGTTACCTTTCTTCAGTGGTACCGCTCCATATTCTGAAATATGTAGCCACTATCCTACTTTCAGATATTTCTACCTTAAATTTACACCAGACATGATTCCTACAGTGCATTAATTTTTCACATTCCCTAGCAAATTAATTCCATCACAGCACTTTAAAATTATTTAGAGCAGGTCAATACTTTATCAAGGCTTGAGACCATTTTTAGTAAGGAACAGACTATCCTCAGGCAAATGGCATATTAAAGGAGCAGAAAAGTTCTTGATATTCAGCTATGCTTTTGAGACAAATTTTCTTTCCTCTTTATGATTAAAAATTAATTAAAAATCTATAGACAACTTAAAACGGATAACCCAGGGCAAGCTAGACAAATAACACCTTCACACAACTGAATACATGGCAAAAACAGCACTGGAACACTGCACACTGGAATACCTCAAAGGCAATCTGGTGGTTTCCCTCCCCAGGGTTCAATGGCATTCTCAATCTCTCTCTCTCTCTCCAATCAAGCTTTAGTTTTCACTGCATTTAATCGGAAGAATTATTTACTTTTGACTTATTTCCAGATAACACAGATAAGGTATGTCAGTCTTTGGCAATTAAATTACCTTTGAACTGTTACCCATTGTGACCTGCCAGGAGGATTTTCCAGATCCCAGTACTATTTTAAAATACTTCTGACACATAAACCCCAAACCAAAACCTTAAGCCAGAGGACTATAAAACAGTTCCATTCTTGTGGATACGCTTTATCAATTTGCTTCTTCTTTACAGGAAGTTATAAAAGACAGGTTCCATACTACTTCCAAAATAGATTTCACTAATAAGAAAGCTATAACTATGTATGCCAATAATTTAAGTGAGTTCTAATTGATGGTTCAGAACACTGTTATAGGATACCATCTTATTTTTATTTTTTTTAACACATTTCTTTTGAAAAGGCTAAAAATTGAAGTACAGATTATTTTCTTATAATAGAGAAAAGGGACCTCCCTTTACATGAACAGGCACTCAGACTTGCCTGCAAGCAATTCCTTTCTTTTAGTTTTACAAATATTTTTCAAATATAAGTGGGTAATAAGAGAAATGAATACTGAAAGCTACTGGCACTTTGGATCTTACACGACGTTCAAAAATATGATTTCGTTAAATTAAATTTACGCTGTTTTGCAACATATTAAATTTTAAAAATACACATTTCTCATGTGCCAGCAACCCTTAACCAGGACAGGAAAAACCCAGAGGGTAAGATCCAAGAGACTGACAATCCTACTTCGAAGGCAGAAGCAGTCCATGGAAGCTGTGACATGGCCCTAAAAAAATTTAAGTTTCCTTGTACCAAGTCTGGTTTGATGGGAATCACATCCCTGCAGTGAGAACAAACAAGGCTCGCTCTGCCCAACAGCGCTGCCTTTTAAACATGCCCTTGGCTAAAGACAGATGCTTAAAAAGTCGAGCACCTTCAGGACTACAGTGTAATACAGTGTCTCTACTGCTGCAAGATTTATGTAAGTCTGAGAAAACATCTTTCCTCACACATTAACATGACAGTACCAGAGTATTCAAGAAAAAAGCATGGAAACCAGAGATGCTGGGGGAGCCTGTGACAGCAGAACTTTTGAATCCTGGATAATAAAGACATCTTTGTGATTGGAAGGCACAAGGGTGCGGGGATCAGATGTCCACTGTCCTGCTGCCATTCGGTTTCTAATGTGCCTGTAAGTGATTATTCCTGATATGCCCCTGAGCTGAAACCACAGGAAACTGTGCACCCAAAGGAATTTTATTTAAATGAAAATTAATCTCAAACGATCCTTGGTACTTCTTCAGAACCTGCAACATGATCATTTATGAAGTATTTCTGTGTTTCATATATTAGAAATGAAACTGGCCAAAAGCGCAAGCAAAAACATCATCGTGACAAAACCCAAAATTTAAGAATCAAATGTAGAACCTCTTTATATAGAAAAGAGATTATCATTTAATGAATACTTAGTTCCATGTCATCTTCACATTACACAACCAAATACGATGACAGGTGTCATAATATCTCTTTTAAATCGCTCCACTGGGAAGTAAAATTAAAAAGTTCCTCTTCATGAAAAATGTAATTACAGTTACTGTTATTAATACAAAAGATTCATGTTTATATGACTTTAATTCCACAGGTGTCTTTGCCATCACAAGGCCAAAACATGAAGATTTTGAGGGCCCCACCGTACTGATGGCTCACCTTAACACTTCAGACAGAATAACACAGTCCATGGGGCATGGCCCTTCTTTTTTTCAATTCTGAGCCAGCAACGGGTTTTCTTCCTGATAGAATTAAGGAATCCTATAGATACATATCTTTAAAAAAATGCCCCAAGCATTTTTCAGATGAAAAGTGATTGAGACAGTTTAAAAATTCATAAAGATCTTGCAAAAATATGAGGTAACAGCCACAGAAATCACACATGGCTGGTATCAGTTGTGGCTCTCAGGGAATCATAACTCTACCATTAGATCTGTTGTCTGTGTCAGCCTACATATTTTATGCATTTTTTCCATTAAGGGTTCCACCCTCTCACTTCATCCCCCTGCTCTTCTCTGTGTGCATTCGTTTCCCTCATCTACGGGGACTGAGAACATCAGTTCTGTAACCTCATTGTCCTAACCGGATCTCTCCTTGTTCAGTGTCTCCACAGAATATACAGATCCTATGAGACACACTGGTTCTGGTATATCACTGGCGCAATGTGAATAAAATAGGTCATTTCCAGTAAAATTTTGGAAGTTCTCTCTCTCTGTGTATAGTTACTTAATCTTAGCTTCTACCAAATGTATTCCATCCTTCTACCATGCACCCAGCAACCCCTCACGGCCCATTGCTGCCAACCCTTACTCCTCCTTACAGCTCTCCCTTGGGAGTTTAGCACACAGCAGTAGAGGCTCCAGGGAATGCAGAACTGGGAAGCACAAACAGCTAGCTCTGAAGCAGAAGGCTCCATGTATTCCTCTTCTCACTCATTTCAGCAGGCATGCTGTTGCTGCTCCTGTTTCCTCAACCCCATCACTGCTGTCCCATCAGCCAGCACTCACAGAGACAGCAGGCCTGTCTGGAAGAGACTGGACACTGTGAGGAACAGATGGCAGCAGATCTGAGCCTCCTGCATGAAGACCAGAAGCAGAAGAAACAGCCGGAGATGCTCTCTAGGTGGTGTCAGGTCCAGGCTCCCCAAACGCACAGCTCTCAGCTGTGCCAATCACCTGCTCTCAGCCTTGTGGCATTAATGAAATGCATCCTAAGATTTCCTTACAGAAGCACAGCCATGGGATTTGGTGCGATCACATCTGCTCCACAATTTTTGGATCATCTGGTAATCATCTAGAAGTGCTAAGAGAAATGAGTGTTAGGCTCTGCCTCATGCTCCCTCCCCACAACAATATAACTGACAGAAATAACTAATTAACGTGAACAACAACAAATTGAATCCTGAGAATGAATTATGCTTATGGGTTTGGTTCCTTCCCATGGATGCTACTACACTTAAACCCAACCAGGAGCAAGAGAACCACTAAGAAGATTCTTCAGGAACCTCTATGATTCATATTCCACAGTTAAATAATTTTTGGCACTATGCACCCAATTTTGGTAACTGGTTTTGGCAGCACAATTATCTAAACTCTCAACAGCAATTTTATAAACCACATGCAAAAGTAGAAAGACCAAACCTGTACAACCTCATTTTTCAATTTCTTCAAGTATAATAAATGAAAAACAAAAATTCTATATGCATCAAGGCCCGATAAGGCCAAATGAATGAGAAAATGTTGAAAGGAGAAATAAAAATGACTGCCAGTGGACATTCAATATAATAACTTATAAATCCACCTGGTGATGACAACTGGATCATAATGGACAGCTTTTCATGAATCCTGTTTTGCCTGTAGAAGAAATGTTTGCACATGAATCTGTTCAGTGGTGCAGACAGAATATTGTCTTTTTTTTAATTAACTTAAAACAAATAGGTATGACTTTTGCCTTCTAATAGTGAACATTTTTACCCTCTCTCAAATTTTAAATGGTGTTACATTTTTAAGTTCTGATGTGAAAGTTGAACAGCACTTTTGCACATTTGGACTGCTGCCTCCATATTTTAAAATTTCCATTTAAAAAGTTTCTCTGTTTTGATTTTCACTGCCAAATTCACACTTCTCAAACAGAATACAGTCAACTTTAGTTCATATTCAACCTTTTTTCTGGCTCCCTTTCTACTTATGCACTGTGCAAACATCCAGCAATTTCTTGGAAGAGCAAAAAAAATTTTAGTATGACTCTTGATAATTATATGCCTCTTCTGGAAAAATTAGTTTCATTTGAATAACGTAATTTCTCATTCTCAAACTAAGTAAATTATAATTATACAATGGAATTTAATGAAAATACCTCCCTTGCATGAAAACATTTTCTCCTGCATAAAGTCCAATAAAAATACAAGAGAGAAAAAAGGTATTTTCTTGTTTCTCCCGCTGCCTCCATACACAAAAAGCCAATCCTGGACCATTATTATATGTTTTATGTATAAATTATCTAGCTTAGCCTTAACTGCATTTCCACTGAGGGCCCAGGAATATCTCAGAAAAAGTATCAAAGGACATCATATACCAACATGAAGTTCACTTTCTCCCACTTCCTTTCTTGCTAACCATGGTTACATCTTCTCACCACTTATGCTGCTGCTTCTCCTCTGGTTCTCTCTAGCCCTTGAGGCAGTTTAACTGATAAAAGATCAGAAGGAACATCTAAAGAAAAAAGTAAAATTTTTTCTCCCTCATCAGTGAGCTGAACTGGCTCAACATAAGATGTATCAGATTCAGAAATTACTAATATCATTCACAACAGACATCACTACATCTGTAGTTGTCCCAGTATCTTGCATTGCAAACAGTACAATTAGTTACTCTTTAAAAAAAAAACCAACATAATTTGATTTTACCATAATTCACATCATTCACTGGGTAACTACAGAAACCTTTAGGGCAACCTGGTCATTAAAACATAGAAAATGAAGTGCCCTTCACTGAAAAAAAATCTAACCAGGGAATTTGGAAGGGATGCACATATTCAGTAACTAACACTTCTGGAAATGGCATTACATTCATCTGCAGAAAAAAGCGGTACACAAAATTCAGAGAGGATCCATATATTAAGAAAAGCTACCACTACAGACAATGGCAGGACATGAAATCTCAGATACATCTTCAGACACTGATGCAGAGATACACTATTTTATCACAAAAGAGAAATTAAGGCAACTTCATCAGCATAAGGAACATTTCACAGAAGAGCTGGGATTCCAGGGCCAGTGTAGGTCACGATTCCAGACTGAACGCTGCGTCTCTGATAAGAACTTTTCACAAATTTATTGAGAATTTGATCAAAATCATATTACCATGAAAAAACACTGAGATTTCTAACACTGAAAAACCCTACATACTGTAGCATCCAGCTGTGGCAGTGCTCAGATCATTCCTCACTTCCAGTGTCATGAATGACTGTAGTATTTTATTTTTTTAATTAAATTCAACCTAAGTATAAATTGCACCAACTCATACTGGAGATATTTAATCACTGACGTTCAAAACAATGTTTACCTGATATAAAAACAAAGAAGGAAAACAATGTTCACCACGAACAGAAGCATGTATGAGTAACACAATATTCAAATACATTTATCCTCTTTGGAATAATTCATGTATTAATACTTTGCATATTATATGAAGTTACTACTTCTCGAAAGGAACAAAGGATTAGTAACCTCTCCACAGCCACCCAGTAATAAATACTGACCTCATGTAAATTTCTCTAGATCTGACAATCTTTAATAAGAGAAAATTCAGTGAAAAACTGGATACCAGCCCTCGGCAAAACAGCTGAAAGGCCATTATCTTGAGTCACTTCTATCATATGATTAAGTTATGATTAAAGCAAAGAGAAAAATAGAGTGTTCTTTGAAAGATACTTCATTTCTGAGTGGGCAGGATTTAAGCTCCTGTTCTCCTTTAAAAAAATACTGAGATGTAGGTATGCAAGTTATATATAGTCCAGCTCTCTTCACTTACCTGAAGACAGTACATCTTCCAGGAATTTATAAAGCACTATATTAATAAAGCATTATATCACACATAAATAAGGAACAAAAAAATACAGATATATTTAGCCTTACTTCTCCATGTCTTAAAGGTGTGATAGCTCCTCTTGCTACTGCCATTCGGAACAATGTTTCTGTGGCCTGCATCAACAAATACACAGACAATTTCATATTAAAAAACAGACAACACAGCTCATGACGATTTGTTTTGGCTTTTATAACATTTTTTATATTTTCTGCTACCTTTTAGCACCTATTTCACAATTGAATTGCTCCAGTAACTGCTTTAGAATGATCTGCACAGCTTAGGCGAGTGTTTATTGGAAGGTGAGACATGTATTGAGGATTTTGGTCTCAGCATAAGTAACTTCCTAAGCAGTAATGATCCCCCAGGAAACACCGCAGCTGTTCCAGAAGACTCTTTGAGCAGGTCAGAGATGCTCAGCCCCAGATAATTGTCTTCCAGAGGCTGTCAGGAAAAAGTGGGGTACTATGGAAAAAACAGCTATATGGTATTTCACAACTCATGAAACTTATTTTTAAGATTGCTCTTTAATAACATACACTTAAATTGACAAGTGAGTATGAAAAAATAGTATGATGCAGCACTTTTCATAAAACCACCTGAGCCCCTCTTAACTCTCCGTAATGGTGGGATGAAAGAACACAACACTGTCATGTGCTAATGGCAGGGAACACAACTTTGAGGACATTTTTAACCTTTAATTAGTTGAATACCCTTCTGTGTTAGTTGGCTCATCCTTTCTTTAATCCAGTGGGACAATTGGCACATACTTCTGATACAGATATAGGTTACTGGCTTAATCCAGACTGTAATAGGTTCTGTACCACCTATCTTTCTAAGGTTGGAAAAAGGCATGAAAAAAATTCACAAGTTACATAAATTCACAGATTGGCACATCAGTGTACACATGAACAGACTTGTTTTAAAAACTTGTTTCCACAGCAAACAGTGAAGCTGGTTTCAATTTCAACTGTAAAAAACCATGGTTTTAATATCTGGTTCTAATTAAAAAAAAACCCTGACATTTAAGGATCTGTCTTAAGGAGTAGTTAGCAGGCTGTTTGGAAAAAAAACCAACAAAACAACCACATTTAGAAAGTTTATAAATAAAAGCAGTTTGCAGTAGCTGATCATCTTTCTAAACAGTGATTTTAAAAAAAAGCATCTCAGTGCTTCCATGACTGCATGATTTGCTGGGTTCCCACTACCACTACCTTAAGACAGCTGTATCTCAACAAGTGTGATGTCAAAGACATCTCTTGAGATTAATTCCTCAGTCTTCCTAGAGACAGATTAAGTGGGGTTTACTCTTTTCTAAATAATTTTCTGCAGAAAAAAACTTAATAAAAGACCTTTTAATTACCTTATGTTCTCCCCACACACCTGTAAATGAATGTGTGAACTCCAGAACACTGGGCTGCAAAATCTATTACTTCATTTACACTCGCAAGGATGAAGGACAGCGCTCCACTGTGATTCTGCTTCTCAAACCTTTCTTCTCTGAGAGATGAAGTGGACCTCACACAACCTTCTGTATTTCAAAAAATTGGCTTCTTTCACCAACATTTTTAGGGATGTTTCAACCAAATTGAGCATTCTGTCAATACAGTTAAGCTGCTTTCGTTTCTTTTGAAAACCACTGGTGTGTGTGACTTTCTTTTCACATCTACTAGTAAAAGATCTCTCTTAGTACACTTGCACTCACCTCGTTAATGTCAGATGTCAAAACCATTCAGAAACAAGGAAAAATCACAGCAACAGCAAATGCAACACCGAAGATGTCCTCCCTTCACTAAGGGTGGGCCACCCTGCACTAAGAAGACTAGCACCACAAACACAGCTTCCCACACAAACTGCATGGTGGGGATGAGGCCACCTACAGCCATTGATTGATAATGACAAGGCTGGAGAAAGCTATTGGGGGTTTTGGCATGCAAAACCCAAGAGGAGGCTTAAAGAAGTTCATCTTTCAAAACAGTAATTAGCCCAATCTTACTCTTGGTGTAAGCTTTAAGGTGAAGGAGGTGGATACCGGCAGAAAATATTCCAGGTCTGCATCCTTTTGACAAAGCAAACTAGGTGTGAACATGTGGAGATTTGAGTAAGGCAATGTCTTATAAGGAAGAAGAGTATGATGTAACCAGAGTTTTTTAATATCTTCACAGGGCTATAACATCACACAGACCAACAATAAAAGTAATCAGCTAGCAAAATTTTGCCAGTCTTAAAACCTAAATTTATCTGCAACACTTCTGTTTTTACAAAGCTTTCACACTGTCTTCAATTTCTATCTCTTTCCCTTCTGCCCTGCAAATGCAGAAACAAACAGAATCGTACTGGAGCATGTCCAAGGAAGGGCAGCAGCCCTGGGAAAGGGTCTGGAGCACAAGTCTTATGAGGAGCAGCTGAGAGAGCTGGGGGTGTTTAGCCTGGGGAAAAGAAGGCTCAGAGGGGCCCTTATCACTCTCTGCAACTGCCTGAAAGGAGGTTGTAAGCAGGTGAGGGTCAGTCTCTTCTCCCAGCTAACAAGTGATAGGACAAGAAGAAATGGCCTCAATTTGCACTTGAAGGGTTTAGAAGGGGGAAGGGTTTAGATTGAATATTGGGAAAGATTTCTTCCTGGAAAGGATTGTAAAGCACTTGAACACAGACTGCCCTAGGAAGTGTTTGAGTCACCACCCCTGGAGATATTTAAAAGATGTGTCGATGTGGCACCTGGGGACATGGTTTAGTGGTGGACTTAGCAGTGCTGGGTTAATGGATGGATTCTACGACCTTAAAGGCCTTTTTCAACCTAAACCTAAACAGGTCTAGGATTCTGTCTGGTCCTGCTCAGGTTCCTTGGACCAGCTTCCCTAGGCCCACTTTCAGCATCTCTAAGACTGGAGGTCCCACAATCTCTCTGATCAACCTGTTTCAGTATTTCACAACAATGTTTTAAGTGACAAGTCCACCAAAAAAATGCAATTTATAAATGACCGGTAAATTTCGTCTGCTTCCCAAAGAAACACAGCCCAATCCTTCAAGTTCTGTCTAAGTGGTGGAAATGCTTTGTGCCAGCCAAGTGGAAGGCTATCCTGCAGTTTCTAGCTGTGACAAGCCAAGGCACAAGGAACAACAAAAACACAGAACATCCTGCTGGCATTCAAGCTGTACATGTTGGATATGGAAGAATAAGAGTAAGGGTGGAAAAAGTCAAAATATACATGTACTGCATTTTTTTTTAAATGTTAGAGACAAACTCCATCATACTTAATGCTTCATAAAGAATAGGGGAAAAAAAAGCTGCATGAAGAATCCCACAACAGCAATATAAAAATAACAGTATTCTCGCACACCTCATATACTTTCTGAAATTCTATATATTATAATATCTTGCTGAGAGCAAAAGGATCCCTACAGGACATCAAATCTACTATGACTAAAAATCCAGTTTATTGAACACATCTTGCCTGTCATGTTCTTGGTATGTAATCTCAAATCTACCAAAGTTACTAGCATAATAATAGCCAATATTCACACTGCAAAATATTCGCATACAACTTGTTTCAATACTAAATTTAAATCCTTTGCACTCAAATGTCTTTAATAAATTTAAATAATGTGTTAAAACTTATTAAATATATTGAAATGGCAGGTTTATTTCACTGTATTAAATCTGCTAAAAATATGCAGAGTACTGCTCTGTCAAAAATCAAACTAGGCATAACTGTCCATTCAAAAAATAACTATACTATTCTCAAAGAAACTGCTGATTAGGAATTTAGCTCATTTTTAACTGTTTTTTCACTAAATATTACAATATAATCAGATTTTTAGAAAGCTGTAAAAACTCGAGATTTACTGGCATTCAATTCACTGTGAATAAGCCTTCTACTCAGCAATGGGAGTCAGAGGTTCGTAAGAAAGCAAATCATCAACACATGGTTTTAGTGATCTCAGCATGAAATAAATGTGTTGCCAAGATGATTGTTACTGAATCCTAAAATTGTTGCTCATTATAAAGAATGTGGGGTGTGTTACATTATACGTGAGGTGAAATGGCAGCAGAACGTATCCTACCATTCCGTTATGCCCTGCAAGCTCTGATATCATCTCCAAAGATGACCAACTGTTCCCACTCCAACAAAGCAGTTGCTTCTGATCAAAGTCTTTGCAAGTGGGTTAAAAAACCAAAAAAAGAGAGAAACCACTTGTATGAACCAGAACTAAAGTGGAAGATAATTGTGCCTTATTGATGGAAATGGCAGGAAAAACAGGAACACTGCGTTAAACTCCAGATGTTTTGAATTTTCTAGGTATTCACAAAAATTAAATGGTCTCACATAATACTCCATCAGCATAGTTACTGTTTTACCAAAGTTAAAACTGCAAATGCAAGCAATGAAGAGATCGAGCATGCAAGTTAATGAATTTAGAAATGCATACTTTTTAATCACCGGACAATTTCTGGCATCTACTTCTAAATGTGCATTAAAAAAACCAAAACAAAACAGAAAAAAACCCAATTGAATTAAAATGAAAATGGTTCAAATTGTTCATAAGAATAAAAAAGGATGGAATACCACAAAAGACATTTTTCACTCCTATTAGGTTTGCTGATCTTGGATACAATAGCTAGCTGACAGCTCTGGCCTGTAAAATTTGTGCTTCTTCATGAAAAGCAAATTGCATGAAAAAAGGGTTTTGACAATCTATCTGAAATCATTAATAACAGTCTTTCAACTTGATCATGTATGAATTATTGTTATAGCCCTTATTAGCTAACCATCACACAACTTTTGAAAACAAGAATGAGTGCTATAAAAAAAAGATCTGGTGAGATTCAGAAGCAATAATGAATAAGAAAACACAGAAGTTTCTGAAATTTTTTTTCCTGAATTCTGTCCACAAAAAAATCAAGTGTAAAGCAACTGTCTGCATCTAAACCTTACTCCAAATAACAAATTTAACTGAGGAGCTTAATTATCATTACAACTTTTGATGAAATTAGAACAATACCAATATAGAATGTGTTGTCAATGTATATACTTTATAAATTTAAAATATTTAAAATATGTTAAAATACAATACTGAAGCTGAACTGAAGCTTTTAAACAGACAAATATGTAAATTCCTACTCTCTGAAAAAACAGTAAAAATTCAATCAATTCCATTGTACAGATGTGAATTCCATGTACCATCTTTTACTTTGTTGAATGACTCTGAATGTCTCTGCCTTCATTACTGAACTATTGGAACCTTATTTGTACAATGAGTAGATCAGCCTATATTTGGCATCTTCGAGACACAAGCTCTTTCCAGGCATGCATTAATAGATCAAATAATTTCTTACCTTTACCTTCAATAAAATCAATTTAACTGTGAACTCTCCAACGACTAAACAATTTAAACCTCATGATTAAGCATATTTTACAGAGTTCACGAAAGCCTTGTATCCATTTTCCAAAACGTCTCTAATTTTTTCCCAAATTCAGCTTTCAGAATGTGTTGCACCAAACACGCACCTTTAGATTCCATAATACCTGATTTCCCTCTCCTCTGGTTACCTACCCAACATTTATGCAAACAAAACACACACCTGGCCATGTATCTACAAAGGAAAAGTACTATACAGAAACGTTCTTCTTTCTTAAATAATAAATGTGTGCTGATTCCCTAACTAGAGGTTTGGAGATGTGCAAAACTCATCACTAATACAGCATAAATAAACCAGCATTAAAACTAACAAAACTAATAGCACAGTAACTTTTTTTGAGTTGTCTTGTTCATCCGAACAGCATTTGCAGATTTGTCATGTAAACATAGGTTCAAATTTACACACAGTTCAACGTAACTTCTATTTCACTTACAAATTCCGTTTGCTCATTGACTTAAATGTCCACTTTCAGGGTTAATGAACTATCTTATGAACTAATTTACCTCTACCCTCTACCTAACTAAACTATCCTGATCTTCCTCCATGCTCCAGTCCTGGTCAGGAACCTCAGCCTCTCCTTTAAAGAGCTTTATAATTTAAAGTTGCAGAACACACGCTTAACAAATGAACCAAGCACGAAAATAATCACACAATATGTGCTGCTAAGAGGATGAAATAAAAGCACTTGTCTATATTTATCTTAATCTGAACCCAGTAGTCTGCAGTTATGGTATTTGTAACGTTTGCCAAGATCATAATTGCTTTTCTTCTCTACCTGCTTTTCTCCCTTTTCTTCCTCCCAGCCCCCTCCCAAAAAAATGCTTGGTATTTACACTGGGATTCCTGGTCCCAGCCTGTAACTGACTTTCACCTTTTTCTAGCTTTCTCTGCACAAAGGATTGAAGGGCTCAACATTGCAATTAACTAAGTATCAGGAAGCCAGAAAAAAAAAAAAAAAAATCCAGCAGTATAATGCTCATGAACTGAATTACCCACAAACCAGGCCAGCAGCCAGCATAGGAAACTGGAGAAATAGGCCATTTAATCTCCTCTGCCTTGATAGAAATGCCAGAGAAAGGAGGTCCAAGCAAGGCTGCCCCGCCACCATCACAGAGCACAGGTTTCTGCATCTGAGAAATGATCCATTGAAGCCAACTAAAACCTTCCTTCTTTCCAATCACACAGCAGAAGGACAGCAAACAGCTGCAAGCCAGCCTGCAAAAAGCACATGACAACTGTCAAACCTGGTTTTGATTAGTAATGCTGCCAGACGGCAGAAAAGATAATGGCTGAAAGAACAGTCTGGTCAGACCAGGAGTATACAAACACATCTGCTTGTATAGTCAGTGCCCCCCCAGGATTCAGGGGCAGTGAAATCTTCAGATTTTCAGCTCCAAAATGGTGAGAAGGAGCACTCATCATGCTCCATCTCCCTCTATCCCATTTGAAACTGATCCATGGAGAACTTTGCTGCTGCCTGGCCAAAGGCTGCTCAAGAAACAACATGCAGAAACAGCAGGTCTGACAGGGCTTGATGCAGTGACTAAGTTCTCAGGATAAAAGGGCAACGCTTTTGTGCAAGTCCAGAGTCCATAGCTGTAATTAATTCCAACACTATATAGAATCATTCAATGGTTTGGTTTGGACAGGACCTCTAAACACCATCCAGTCCAACTCCCCTGCCATGGGCAGGGACACCTTCCCCTGGACCAGACTATTCAAAGCCCCATGCAATCTGGCCTTAAAGACTTCCCTTGGATGGGGCAGCCACATCATCTCAGGACAAACTGTTGCAGTCCCTCACCATCCTCACAGCAAGGAATTTATTTTTGGCATCTAATCTAAACCTGCCTTCTTTCAGTTTAAAACCATTGACCCTAGTCCTGTCACCACAGACACTTGTAAAATGTTTGTCCTCATCTTTGTCTTAAGTCTTACTGAAAGGCTGCAGAGAGGTCTCCCTGGAGTCTTCTCCAGGCTGAACAATCACAACTCTCCCAGTCTGTCTTTGCAAGAGAGGCGCTCCAGCCCCCTCATTATTGTGGACATGCTCCAACAGGTCCATACCCTTTTTATATTGGGAACCCCACAGCTGGACTCCAGGGTGGGTCTCCTGAGAGCAGAGTAGAGGGGCGGAATCCCCTCCCTCACCCTGCTGCCCACGCTGCTTTGGATGCAGCCCAGGATGAGGCTGGCTTTCTGGGCTGTAAGTTCACATACCCAGGGCATGTTGAGCTTCTCACCCACCACAAGCCCCAAGTTTTTCTCTCCAGGGCTGCTCTCAATCCATTCTCTGCTCAGTCTGTATTTGTGCTGTTGATCATCCTATACTTACTAATACATCTTTGCCTGTCCATCCATTTTGACTCTTTGCCATGATTTTCTAGCACCTCACCCTCCTCATCTTAAGAGCACTGGTTAAAGAGAGCCAACAGACAAGAAGACAGGGTGTGTGACATGGCAACAAGCATCAGGATGCTCCTGTAGAATTCATTCCCAAGCTATCATAAACAAGTGAAGCCAAACTCTTCTGCCACACAAGTTAAAGAAGACTGAGGTGAGCTTTCATGGTCCACCTGTAGCTCCTCAGTGAGTTACTGGGAAAACAGAGAGCAAAATCCCTGAAAGATCCTTGATCCCTATTCTCCACTCTAACCCCTGTAAAACGGCAGAGATTTAAACACCAGCAAGCTATTCCAGCAGCCTCGGGTCTTGTAACAGACATTCACTATGACCAGTAAATTAATGAGAGCTGCATATTTAGACAGCTTTATTTCATATTGTCCAAGCACATGTTCTGGAATTCCAGACTAATTTAAACACTCATTTACAATTCCTTTATCTGCCTTCATTGACCAGAATTTCTTGTTAGTGTGAACTCTGAGTGGGTTCAATTCAGTACTTCAGTACATTCCCTACAAGTTCTACAAGATTTACATTTAATGTGTTTCACAACCAGGGCTCTTTTTCTTTAGGGGATTACCTCACCTTTTACATTTCCCACTGGTAGCAATTTTAAGTAGTAACTCTCTGTATTTGCCAATGGAACAAAAATTTCTTTGTCTCAGTTGGTTTGTTTCCATGTATTGTAATTTGCCCACAGTGTTATGAGCTAAACTAATACAAATCTAATCCAAAAAACATTTTCAAACTAGTGATTTATCATGACCATGGTGTAAAGAGTACTAGATTACGCTGACTTTGAATGAGACACTCAACTCACTTCCCAAGCTTATTGTTTAAACGCGTATATGTCACACAATCTTTCAGAACTAATTAGAAACAGAATACACAGGTTAACACTACTTCATTTTTGGGGCAGCTTATAAAAATGCCTCCCTACTCTGCCTAGAAAAGTTTTACTGATGCTAGACAACAGCTAAATTGCTTTTGAGGAAGAATACGTTCTGATGATGACCTAACAAAAAATTGTGATTTTTTTATCACATGCTCTTATCTGTAAAAACAGTTAACTAAATCAGATGCTGATTGTGATTAAAACCACTTAATACAAAATAATAATCAAGAAAACTCAGAAAGCCATGTACTACACAGGGAATGGTAATTAACTACAAATGTAATGTAGGACTCAGAATCATTTTTTAATCAACTTTTTTTTTCTTTTAAGGAGAGCTAAAAATTTCATTGCTTAGAACAATATTTTGAGAACTGACGGAAGCACTGGTCGAATGCTTCCTGTTCTCAAGAAAGCTGTTCTTATTTTGGCCCTGAGTAACTAATAGAAACCCTAACTTACAGGCTGCACAATACTCCAAGTCTGCAAGTGAAGACATTTCAGACAAACTGAATGAGCAAGAATTCTTCTTCCCAAGAATTTTTCCTAAAAATTGACACAACAGTCCCTCCAGCATCTAAGAATCGCCCTTCTCTGCCAATCAGTGCAAGGCCCATAGCAAAGCACGCATACTGTTTTGTCTTTTTAAGAAAGGCAGGAAGCTTTTATCACAAGATCAATCTCAGGAGGAAGCCAGACTTCTCCTTCACATACACTATCAGAAGAGCCATGTCAGGTTGTTGACAGAAGCCATGGTGCAGTTGTACTCCACAAGCCCTGCTTTTAAATAAATCAAGGGTTTGAAGTAACACCCACCCACAATCATTAAAGCATTATGCACATGTACTACAGTGAAAAGTAGTAAAATCTGACAAAACTGCTTGAATAAAAGGTGTGAGAACTCACCACCTCTAATTTTGTAGCTTAAGAATTCTAAATTTACAAATCTGCAGGGTTTACCCAAGCATCGCATAAGTCTAAAACACTTCACTTCTGTTTTTCTGTCATGCCAGATGGATACTCCTCCTTCTTGCTCTTGAATGTTCTCCACGAAGGGAAGGTAGCTAGCCTGACCCCGCAATGGATTAATTACTACATCCAGCCCAGCCACAGGACCAGAGGACAAACAGCAAATGTCAAAGCAGAAGAAAGCACCTCTAGCAAGCTGAACTAGTAAAATGTCCTTAAAAATCAAGGCATGAGCCAGACTGAGACTCAAGCCACCTGAAATGAAGTTGGCTACAACCTCCATGTCCTGAAACATATTAGATCCAGAGAGGCTTTCAGTCAGAACTGCTCGACAACATTGCAGTCACCAAAATTAGTGTAGTGAATTGACTTCAATACTATGAAATATTCTTGCCTGGTGTACAATGATTTGGTAATTGCTGTCAACTAAATTTGTCATCCTAACAATAACTGGGCATGGTTTTGTACAGGGAAAAAAGTGTAGCCTACCCTAATTCAAGAAATATGGGATTTGATTTCTACTTTCATGTGTGGGTTGTCTCAGAAGATATAAGACTTTCATCAAAATTCAGATGGTTGCTATAGTGGTAAAAGGAGGAAACGAAGCACAGCAATCAATGCCAGGTCTGTAAAACTTCTCTCCCTCTTTCTCTAAAACTTGGGAGGCAAATCACAAGGAAACACAATGAGATTATTGGTAAAACAATAATCTCATTGGACTACACAAAGGAGAGCCAGATTCTAGCTTTTGTTTTTCTTATCTGACATCAGGCAAGGCAACTGAAACACAGAGGATTCTTCCGTAAATAGGTAGTGTGGTCTTCTTTCCCAAGGGTGGGAGACCCTCAATCAAGAGATCCTAAAAATCTACTCCTGATGTCACTACCATGGCAATTCCTCATTCAAAAGAAGAATAATACTTTTCACTTACCTCACAAAAGTCATAAAGAATATTGACTTAGTTATTTCCATACATTGCCTTGAGAACATACAAAACAATTACAATTCCAATATGGTAAAAAAAAGTAACCCAAGAAATTTGGAAGTAGTCAAGGCCAAATGCCTCAGCTTTCTAACACTGAATCATACCAAGTTATTGAATACTTTTTGAACACCATCCAAATAAACAATTCTATGATTCTCTTCTCATGCAAAAAATGGTTACCGTATTTGCCATTTAGAGTTGATTAATGAAAATAAATTTTAAGAGACTATGAAGTATTTACAGACGGCAGCTGAGGAGCATCAGAGAAAAGCCAATGGAGAAACTGATAACCTGTATTTTTCGGAAGTTTTGAACACACCAATAGTTATATGAAACTGAGCAGCTGCTAATCTGTGAGAGATCTATAAACTTTTATAGGGAATGAGCAATTTGTCCCCAAGGAAAAGACAGTGATCACACAGTTAAAGGCCACCGATTCAGATCACACAGGAGCCACAACCAGTACATCTACTGCTAGATTTACCAAATTCAGAAACTGCAGCATGGCCCTAAGCTACTACAAGTGATTTAGAGCTGTATCACAACACTGGAAAGGTAATGAGGAGATGGCTTAAAGTTCAATTCAAATATAGCTCAGAGTCTTGCTTGCTTCCCACCTCAGGGACAGACAAACAGAATCCCTTTACCAGACCAGTTTATTCACTCCACGTTTACCTATTCTCTTTATTTAAAACATGTAATGAACTTAAAAAAAAAAAAACTACAGAGAGTTTAAGATTTACAGCAAACACTTTAACCAAGTACAAAATAACAAGAAAGAGGATCTTTGACCAGGAACAAAACGTACAGTTATTCCTGGCAAAGTTTAATGGTACTAAATACATGTAGTGAGTCTGTTCCATAAACTGCACTGGATTGCATGGATAGGCATATTCATTTAACCACCCTGTACATTAGCACAGCCAAATAACAGCTCATACTTCTTGAGAAAAAAAGTACATAAATTACAACAAGTACACAATTACAGAACAAGGAATTTTTTAAGGAATGTAGCAACGCTGAAAACAATTTAGAAACCACAGCAGACAATCAACTGACCTTAAAACACACTGTGCTCCCCATCAAATGAGCAAATTAATCCTGATAAGTGTAGAAACGTAAAACGAGAACATAAATCAGATGCTTTCAGTTGGGCTCACTCTTCAGAAAGCTTTCAAAACATGGCTGAAAAAAGGATGCCTCTGTTTTGCAAACATTTAAGAGTAGCTAGCAACACGATAGGTTAAACTACCATGTATCAGGTCAGGTGCTCACTACAAGTTTTTCCCTCTCGTCTATCAGATGTTTAAAGTCTCACCTCTTCACTGACAGAATGTACAGAAAAGAAACACTGGTGCTAAAATGGATGGGCTCCATTGGCATTTAAATGACTTGAATAATCAAAATATCAGAAAAACTGTCAGCATGAACTGTCAACAGTAAGATGCTCCTCCATGACAGCTCTGTTCCAGGCTTTATGCTCACACAAATATCTATACAGGAACACTTTTTGGTAGCAGCCAACTCCTTCACTCAGTAGAAAGACAGAAGGATGAATTACCATTTTACAAAAGCCTACGAATAAAACAGCTTCAACTAAAGCAGTGAGATGCAGATTTGTTGTTTCAAATACAGGTCTTACCAAAGTAGGTAGCCAATACTCATCTTTGTTAAGTCTGGATTTAAATGTGCAGTAGCTGTTGAAAAGTAAGTTACCAACCAGAAGTGTCCAAAAAAGGCCAGCAGGAAAGGTTTGTCATCAAGCTAGAAGAGGGCTGTCATCAAACTAGCCAGTAAATCATAATGGCTAGTACAGGCTGCAAGTCAATCCTATTCCAAAAATTGATCCATAGCCTTCATAACTAATAAAGGCTTTCTGTGGCAGGAGTCAGAATAATTTAAAATAAAACATAAAATGTCACCTCCTTTTTCAGGAGGGAAGCGCGTGTGCATGAAGAAAGGGCTGAAGAGTCTTTCTCAATCTTTCCCAAAGCACCAAGGTCTCATTTCCAGAATATACTACAGATGGGAGGCAGAGCAACACATGGTCATAAACAGCCAGATGCCATTACAGGTTCCAAAATGCAAGTTGCACAGAAACATGGAGAAGTGACTGGGGATTAGACTTCAGAAATTGTTGGAGTCTCTGTGGCTGGCACCCACAGAGCCAGAAACACAGAATGAATGGATCCCTCAGTGGTTTATAGTAATTAGGCACATTTCTGAAACTGGCGCTGCGATTGCTTCGTCCGCACTAATTGAGCACAATGCAAAGCAGTGCTCTGAAATGCCAAATGGCACATTTAACAGCCTTATAAAGGAGCCAGGAATACAGATTGCTTCTTTTTCTCTTTAAAAAGAAAAAAAAAAAAATGCACTGGCCTAACTTGTCACTGCACAATACAGAGAGCTGGAAAGTGTCCAAAATTGCTCTGTAAGTGTTGTTTTATTAGCCTGAGACTGTTAATAAATATATTGTAAACGAACTTATACTTGCTTGGGTGAATATAAAAGAAAGAATTGTATCACTGTTCTTACAATGTTTGCAATTTACCCTAGTTCTTCACTTTTTTTATCCTAGTAACACTGTTTCTATACTAGTTTACCATAGCAACTGACATTTATTTGGGCCATAAATTACCCTAATGCAGTGTAGTGCTCTTTCATAAATTTTACTAACACAACACTTACAGAACATAGACTTAAATTAATTAAACCCATGCCTACACAAATCTAACATTTCCTTTCAATGTTTTTACTTACTGCTAATTCTGGAAAACATACAGAAGGACAAAGGCTTTCTCTTCCCTTTCACCAGGTGTGGTTTTAAAGTTTAAATACACATATAAATGTGGGGGTTTGAATGTGTATCTTATTACCAGTGTGTCACAGCTGATAACTCACAATCTCTGAGAGGAAAAAGATTGTCTTCCAAGAACCTGGCATACCGAGCTACAAATTAGATCCTTTCATTAAGAGAAACTTAATTAACTCTTAGCAATTTCCACTTTTAACTTTACCACTGCAAGACTTTCATTACCTGTCCAAAACAGCTTTAGCCATTTCTAACCCTAGATGTCAAAAGTCTTTCAAGATTAAAACTTGAGACTTGTAATTGAAGTTTAAGAAATCTGAGAAAAGGCTTGTTTCCTATAGGAACAAAAAAAGGTTTGAGGTACATATTGATAAGATAGGTACAGTAAATACTAAGGTAATTTTGGGTTTGTAATGTTTTTCATGCCTAAGTTTAGTTTTAAAATGGAAAAAATAAAGCTACTGTTATGCAATATCAGCATATGAATATTCAATAAATATACTGAATAAATATAGCAATAGCAGTAGATAGAGTACACTACAGTACAGGAAGACACATATGACGTATATATAACCACGTCTGTAATATGCACTTAAGATGCTACTTAGCCACACTTGTCTCCTATTTGCAAATATTTGAAAATGCGCTGTATTTTGTACAGAAAATACATCATGCCAAATCATAAGCAGAACAATCTGAGGTGCTGCACACCCTGCCCTGGGCTCCTGCCTCCCTCAGGCAAAGCCCCTGGGCTCCCAACACACGTAACCTGAGGTGAGCAGCAAAGCAATCCCATCGCTGACCCATACCCAAGACCTCATGGAATGTCTACAACCACAAAGCATTCAGACAGACTGCCCTGTGTAAGGCAGCATCTGTTGTACTGCAGCATGAAACCCCAGGTTTTGTGTTTTAGCCTGCTCTGGTCACTCACCATGAGAGCAGCGGCAGGTCTGTGTGCCCCCAGTCGCACACACACACCAATCCCACCCCAGACAGCAGGAAGCACTGCTCCCAGGCACACATAAACTCTACACAGGCATTTAATCCAACATGACATATTTGTGAACAATTTAAGCTAACACAGCAGCACTTACGCCACAGTAAAACCTTAGAGATACGATAAATAATTTACAAGAGCAGTGCAGTCACCACCAGTGTTTGTTTTCTCAGTGGTCTTTATTAAACCAGATCACTAGGATTAAAGCTACTACAACAAAAACTGGAGACAGACATGAGTGGGTTGACAACTTTTCTGTTTGTTTAAGCTGCCTTACTGAGAAGACTCGAGTTAAATACGACCAGAGATAAATTTGTCACAATACAATTTAAATTCTCAAATATCTGGAACCAATTAACTTTGGGAAAGTTTCAAAAGGGCCACCCAGTAATAAACACAAAATCATTTGTGTCTGCTGTCTTGTTTGTGATAATTTTTTTTATTGCTACCTCAGTTTCAGATGTCAGAGTAATGACTTCCACATTCCGATAAAAATGTGAATTGAATCCATATGGAAAAGATGCTCAAGCCTGTCAAAATCAAAAGAACTCCCTTATTTCTAAGTTCCTAAACAAAGAAGTTTATAAAGCCTAATGTTTTCACCATTCTCAATTAAAATTAGGAAACTTCTAATACTATTACCAGAAGATCAGATATGTCACAGAAAGATGTATCTATTACTTAAGGGGAACATTAATGCAATCTATTTTACTTAGAAGTTTCTAGCTAAAATTAGCATTTAACCCTTTGAAAGATGTAGCAGCCCTAATTGCCAAATTATTCCATTTCATGTTAAAATTATTTAGGAAATACACATTATTACGATTAAACAATGTTTCATACTTTCAGATATTTACATCAAAGATTCCACATACAGCATATTTATCTTCCCACTAAAAAGTAAACTGAGGAAATTGCCAAGATTCAAAAGCACTGTAAAAGAAGCTATCTCCTCCTTTCTTCAGTCACAAAGTCAACCTCCTTTCCATCCTTCCAGCCTGAAAAAAGAAATACCTCTCCAGAAGGTTTGTTTCTCACCAGATAACAGAGAATAAACAGAGTTACAGGCAGAACTCACAACTGTATATACAGCTCTCTAAAACCATCCAGTATTTCTTTATATTTCTTTTTGAAAAATATCACTCCTGCCTATATTTTCTATGACAAAGAGTCCAAGTGCTTTTAAACCAGCGAGGAGGGAAAGGAAAGAGATCTGCTTTATTTGACAAGGGAAAGCAAAACTATGGAATCAGTGCTACAGAAGTCTTATTAATCACACTGCTAAAAACTCCCCCGATGTCCATCCACTGGAACAGACACTCCCACATTTGTCAGGGACACAAGCTCAGCTGAAGAGAGCACTTTCCCTGTCTGTATACACTAACAGAGGATTTGGTAAGGTAAGCTACATCCCCCCAAACATGCACTATCTCTGTGTTACCGGGTGCTATCAACAAACACACACTGTTTGTCCAGGGATTCCACCATATATGCTCTGAAATATCAAATGCCATGTGGCTTCCCTGCATTTTCTTTAGTGCCTGTTTTGCCTGAGGGTTTTTACATAAGGTAAGAAGAATTAAGAATTAAGCATAGAGAGAAAATCCTGCTTATGTATGCTCAATTAATTATTCCATGGACAGCTAGGATAAGGAAAAATAAATACACAGGTTAAGAGCCTAGACACCAAGAGGCAGTGTGAGGGGGAGGGATGTGCTTCAGCAAGCTCTGCAACGGACTCCTGGAGGTCCAGCAGGTCACCCAGCTAACTGTGGGAATCGTTCCTCAGCTTACACAGATGGCAAAATGCCTTTCTCCTGTTGGAGCTGAACTGGCCCAAGGTGCAAGACTTGCCTCTCTAGATGTAGATACATAAAGTCTGAATTCCCACTCCACAGGCCGAAGGAGAAATACTTGCATTAGACCCCAGAGCACAGGTCCACAAAGAAGAGGTCCACCACACAGCTAGCTCAATTCCTGGTTTTGAAAATCTACCAGCAACAAGTGGCTGAAAACTACCTTCACTGCTATACACTGAAGCAAATTCCAGGGCACAGCTGCAAGAACAACATACAGGATCTCCACATTTGATCACCTTAATGAATTATTTTTCCCACAATTTCTCCTCCATCCCATGAGAAAGCTTTTGGCATCCTAATTGTCCAGTGTAGCTTTGCACGTGTGTGCATCAGTTTGTTTTCAACTGCTAACAATTTTCTTTGGCATCCCTTCATTCCTGTATTACAAGTAAATAATTCATCACCATTCCCCCTCTTCATAAAAACACAGTTTTACATTACTTGTCTCCTCCTCATTCTCCCCCAGGCTAAGGTTACTGAATTTAGCTCCTCCACTTACACATGTTCTTCAACACCTTTGCATCTTTATTTTTCCACGAGGTACTTTCCCTACTTCTATTACACTTTAAAGAAGACCAGAACTGCAGACAGCAGTAAACCTGTCAGCACGCCCATGATTTACATAGTGGCATAATAATGATTTTTCAGTTTTATCCTCTACTCCTTTCCCAATCATCCTTAATATTAAATTGAAGGGAGTAGGGGAAATGGGGGTGTTTAATAGCTACAAAATGTGGAACTGACATTTTCCTCATATTTTCAACTTCCTGTCTGAGTGAAAAATCATATTCCAACACTGCATATATAAAAGAGGAGTTTTCTCTCCACATGCATTGCATTACTGCCACTTCATCAATGGAACAGTGTCATGAGGCTTCTGCAAGCTTTAGAACCAGCTCTCATTTTTACAGTCTTGGACAAAATATAAATAGCAAAAACTTGTCGTCTCAGTTTCCTCTTTCCCAGAGCATTTATGACAATGACAATAGGTGCTCTTCCCCATTACCTAGTGTTTGGCCATATTTGTATGAATGTCACTTATGCTATGCCAATCTGAAATTCTGTGGCTGAATTTAAAGAACTAAAAATGGAGTTTGTGAACACGGATGCATAAAAATTATCATTATGAAGAAATTTTAAAAAACCAAGATTCTGTGCTTCTAAGTTCATCATAAACAGATATACAATCTCTCTGTTTTCTACCTGCAGAAAAGGAATATTTTATCAATTCTTTAATCAAGCAATCTTGGTATTCCCTTTGCAAATTATTCCCCTTTTTCTGACCAATCTATTTTTCCAGTTTTCTTCTGATGACACATCTTACGAGTCTTTAAACTTTCTAGATTGCTTTATAAAAGCAAAATCTATCCATATTAAAAATTCCTAAATGCTGGTTTTCTAAATAAAAGCCCCAAGTTTTTGAAATAAGCACACAAAGTACAATATGCTTTACCCTCTTCCTTTGTTCTCATCTTCTATTTTCTTCCTTAGCCACTACATAATACATTGTCATATGCTTCTGTTTCTGCTTGTTTTTGCTTTTCTGTCACCTGTGGCATTGCAGACCAATCCAGCAACAAAAGGAGTCAACTACCAGGTTGGCTCAGTGACAGCTTGTACAGAAGTGCAGCTCACCTTCCCTCCTTGTAGCCTCACCACCTCCAGCAGCGTCCACAATCTCAGAATATATTTACATCAGGCTGCATCTTGTTGGGAGTCGCAGATGGTTGTAAACAATTCAGTTGCTATTTAAGACTTGAACATTGATCTCAAGGATCATCATATGCGATTACCTAAACACTCATCAATCTAATTTCAGTAGCCAGACTAAAAATGCTTCATGAGAAAATAAAACGGCACAGAAGCTGTCAGAGTTAATGTGTTTTAATGAGATGAACTTCCTCTCATTGTTTTATTAATCTAATACATATTGGGTGACTATTTAAAAATATTCCAGGAGCTTCCTATCACGTTTTTTTGTGCTCTCAAAATTCAGTATTAACACTGTTACCAAACCTGCCAAGTATTTTTTCTCCAAATCACCTGTTCAAGTGACCTGTAAACTCCTGGTTAACCCATAAAAGTTTAATGGGTTTTATAGGTAATACAAATATACTCTAAAAACTTGCTTTCATTAACAAAAAAAGACTTCTAATCAGGGAGACTTCCTATTTATCTTATTTTTCTTATTTGAGCAACAGGTAAGTATCATTGAAGTAACAGGTTAATTAATTCTTTGCATTTGAATTTACAAGTCCAAAGTTAAAGCAATGTTTTGAACACTGCTATGAGATAAATAGTATGCAACTGAGTACAAAACAACAGTGACCACAGACCAGCGGAGAATTATTACATCTGTAAATATTTGCAAATACTTCAATACAGTGCACTGAAGTCAGTACAGAAGATATGGCAGGTTGAAAAAAGTGAAAAGAACCACATCTGTACTACAGCCAAAAAAAGATAGGTGGTCTTATGACTTAATTTAGATATGCCCATAGTGTGAGACCTACATGTACAATGAGCTCAGCTGGTCAGAACACGGTGCTAATAACATTCAGGCTGTGGGCTCCATCTCTGTATGGGCCATTCACTGAAGGGTTGGACTCTATGATCCTTGTGGGTCCCCTCCAAATCAGAGTATTCTATGAATTTGTGGACGATTACGCACATAAGATAACCCATAAACTGAAAAAAATACGTTAAAAATACAAACACGAACATAAACTACAGGTTTTGTTTCTTAGGATATTGCAAAACACCAACTTACTCATTTTCTGCATTTTAGTACTGAACAGTTTGTTTTATCTTATGTTTTCAGTAAGTCTCAAGTAATCAGTCATCTACTTTTGCTGAAGGTCATGATGCTCACCAACAGACTGTTATGCTGGCCCTTCCTCTTAACCCAGTGGTAAAATTTCTGTAGCTGGAGTTTTCTAATACTGCTCGCACCACCTTTGTATTTCCAATTCACTGCACAGGTTTAAGGTTTTCCATACCCTTGACCTGTGTCTGAGGCTTCCTTCCAATCCCCCTCTCACATGAGTGAATACTGTTTAACACAAATCAATTTGACTTTGGTTTGAGCTGCTGCTTAAACTACAGATTGCAGTAATTCCATTCAGTAAAGCTCCAAATATAATCCTTCCGGCTTGGCACGCATTCTTTGAGTCTCTACATGCACAGTATACAGGCTACATTGCACATAAGCTGGAATTCTGAGAGAAAAATTACATATTTGGGTCCATTAGTAAAACTTTCTTAACAAATCTGTGAGAAGCCTTATTCTAAAATTTGTCACAACAGAAACATCTTCAACTTCTGGTTCATTCAGATTCATAAACGCCATACAAGCAGGCAGTCAGGCAATCCAGTAGAAAACCTATAGAGATTTGCTTTTGAGGAGAGGGGGGAGGTGTCCAAGAGCTTCATTATTTATGATCATGGCAAAGTTCTCCAGCAAGGTTATTTACATCAGTGAATTCCCATTACATCTTGCTTTGCCTAAGGCCACTGACTTACTGTGATTTGCAAGCATTAGCAAACAATGCCCATATTCAAGTTCAGTGTATCCATTTCAACACAAAATGGTTGATACTGTGCGCCAGAATCCTGGCTCAGGACTCAGGGGGCCAGTTTGCACAGCTTAACATGCTCAGGAACCCGGTCCAGCTCCCAGCAGTCTTAATTAGGCGCAGAATAAGTACGAGATATGGTGAACATCAGGGTTTAAATGTAAAGCAAAAGGGTTAATCAAGAAGTCATTTCTTGCACAGCAGAGAATTGCAGTGTGTTAGAAGAACTGTTGTCACCAAAAACAACTTTATATTTTTATCTAGGATAATGACCATAATTTTTAAAGCTCCTGCTAATTAATAAAAACAGAAAGCAAGAGAAAAATAGAGACAAAGACAGCACATGCATGGATGCACACGTGTGTGTGTGTCAGGAAGCAGGGAAGGTTTTTGTACTTCTGAGACAAAAAAATTCCTATATGAGCATCTAAAGAATTTTGAATTTTCAAACACTCAAAACAAATACAACTGTTTATAACGTATTTATAAGCAGCTAGTAGAGCATGAGCTTACACATACAAAAAGCGTGTATTTCCAATCCAACTGTACAATCCACTCTTTGAAAATTTTTGTAATCTAAAGACCTTTTATTCAACCTACTGATCTGCAAAATACATCAAATTACGTAAGTTAAATGTTCCAAATAGAATTTTGTCTCAGAAATTGTACCAGCAAATCTGAGTAAGACTGAAGCCAACAGTTACTTTATCCAAGGTTACTGACACAAATGATTTTATATAAACAAAAACATAACTTTTCAAGATTAAGAAGTTTAAAATTGAAAAGTAGCACAATCATTAACACTTTAAAATGTTCAAAGGTGACAATTTATTAAGTTTGATTTTGGAGGTGTGTTAAGCAAATTCAGGACACTTTTCATGAACTTATTGACTTTCTATGAATTTTAAATCTAATATATCTTACTGAAACCAAAGCCTATATTTTTTTAACCCAAACGATGGTAGGTATACTTTAGAAAATCCAGAAACATGTGAAACACTGGCATATGTGCCAGTTTATTGAATGTTCTGTCAACATAAACCAGGTACTAAAGTTGAGAAACTTATGTTCTCAACTAGACAGCATTCAGCCCCTCTTTCTGATTCCCACTTCAGATCATTCTTCTCCCTGGAAATACTGAACAGGGAATTTCCATTTCCAGACTTATTTCAGTTGAGTCTGCAAAAATCTCCTGCAGTCCTGAAGATCTGAGGAGAGCAGCAGCTATTGAGGCACCCCATTGAATCTGAGCAGAGAGAGAAAGGTTACTCAACCAGAAAGAAACTCCTTAAAGAATCACACTACTCACATTACAAAAACATTAATAGTTCACACGGAAGTGACCACATGAGATCAACCTCAAACGATGCAGTTCCTTGGAAACAATCCCATTCAGCAGAATATTGTAGTAAGATAGGGTAACTGATGCACTGTTGAAATTTCCATAGTCACTAATGGTCTGATCTACTGATCCATTGTGTGGAAAGGGTAGAAAAGAGAGAGGAGCAGATCTGGAAAAGATTCTACTATCACACTCATCAGTGGATTTCCCTTTAAAAATACTATGAAAGTCAGTTTGTCTTCCAAAGACAGAACCAGTCATAAAGACAGGACACTAGCTGGCAAGTTTCACACATGAACAAGACTCAAACCAAGATAAAAATCTGCCTTAGGAAACCCAGTCAGATTTAGATGTAGATAAAATAAATCTTATTCTTTCTTTAACTCTCCTCACATTTAACAGATGTAGAGCAGTACTTCAGAATTACTTTCTTCTGCTTTACCAAGAAATTCTACATTTTCTTTACCAATGTTTCCTCATTAGAGCTCAGCTTCAAGGAAGGATTTTTCCTTTCATTTTCCGACACCAGTACGATTTTCAAGCTGACCTGTCTTCCATCCAGGCTGACATTTACAAGCTGTGCTAGAAGTTGTCCTCCTCCACTTTTCTAACCTTATTAGAGGCATAAGGAGCATATCACAGAGACAAGATTTCAAATGAACCACCTCCCCCTGAATGCCAAACTAGTGACTGTTTAAACAACCAAAAAACTTAGTCTCGGCACTGTTTAAAAATCTACATATCCCGTAACAGCATCATGTAAAGAACTTCAGGAGCCACATGTTAACATTTGCCATACACCAGCACATCCATTGTATCTGACTATAAACATAACCAAAAACATTTACTCTTTCACAAAAAGACTTTTAAAACCATTTTATACATAGCATGAGAAACACTTTTTAACACAGAAAATGAACAGGCAGAAGTGAAAATACAAATGTTATTTCAGACTGCATGTGCAAAGGTGTAAGAGTTTTTGTTTTGCATCACAGAAACTGTGAAAACAGAGACGTTAACTGCAATATTTTTGAAAACAACTCATTTTTGCACAAAAAAAAAAAAAAAATCTTGTTGTAATTTTTAGTCCAAACTGGTTTTGCTCCAAAACTTTCTGTGGAACTCTATTTAAGGAACTCAAATGTGCAACTGACTTTTATTTTGACAGCTTAGAGTTTCAAAAGGAGTAGAATAATTTCTGGGCTGAAATTGCTGCTCTGTTTAATTATCATTATCCTATAAATGACGTCAGGAACAGTATCAGACTAGAACTGGCACTAATATACTACAAGTGGATATGGGCAATTAAAATATGAAGGATTTAATTTCAACTGAAACATATGGAGCACAGAAAATAATACTTAAATGTAATATATAGTTAATCAGAAAGAACGTCTGCTCGTTCCACTGGCCAGTTCCATGGTGGGATTAACACTGTGTTTAAAAAAAACAAATCAAATCACAAACCAGCAGAATAAATTTAAACTTTGCTAACTGTTGTTTTCTTAGAAACATTTTCATTCTGCATATTTTAAACACAGAATTGAAAATTTCTTCTTCTACAAAATGAAATCTGTACTCCAGGACTAGTTTTCATAATACTTGAACCATCTGAGAAGCCATGAAGAAGCAGCTTGTCAACAACTCTCATCAACACAATAACTGGACAATTTTAAGTAGGACTGCCAAAACCCCAAAAAATAAAGATTCCACAATTCTATACATTACAATTTTTCTTAGAAGGCAGTAGAGAGACAAAGTGAACATTTACAGATTTAGCCTATGCACTCAGCAGTTCTGCTGATCCACCAACCTCCGTATCTTTGACTACACACAAACACCTTTACCCCATTTCCTTTGTGCTCCAACAAGAGGAAGCTGAAAAATGTTTAGTGTGTTCTTGGTAAATCTGTTATCTGACACTAGGTCATTACAACTGTTGCCCAAAACTGTTCCCCAGCAGGAGCTTGAAAAGAACCTAGTCCAAGAACTTGTCCTTTATTCTTCATGCCTCGGCTCACCATTTGACAAAGTAGAGACATCAATAACCCTCTGCCTTAAACACACTCTTGCCATGCCCCGCTCCAACAGACTCTGATTTTCAAGGTTTAGCAGAGGACTCGAGGTTTGGGGCAGGGCAGGAATGACAAGCCTGCAGCAGCTTTTCACCTGCTCCACTGAACACTCAGAGCACTCCTTCCTGCAGCGGCACCTGGATCCTGAGCATAGTTCTGAAGCAGATGGAGATGCAAATGGGAAATACTGCTGGAAATGGAAAAAAACCCTCCCTTCCAAAGAAGTTTCCATATCTACACCTTACCACTTACAGAATGAGAAAGCATTAGTTTTGCTTAAGGTCCCAGTTTTTTCAGTCCTCAAATTGCATCTTCCCCCCACTTCTCCCAGAGTAGGGCCATTTCCCCTTCTTCCCAAACCTCAAACTTAGAAGCACGAGACAGCAGCAGAAACTGCCAGGCAACAGGGACTGAAGCTGGAAAAAGGAGGATAATGCCCGCATTTCTCAAAGGCTTGAGGAGGAAAACATGACTGCCTGACAATGTGAAGATCTGACAGAAGGGAAGAAGACTGCTAAGATTGTCATGAAATAGAAAAAACAGGAGATTCTTGCTCTCACAAGCTTTTACCAGAAGACCTCTGAAAATCCTTTCCTCCCACCAGGAAAATCCTCAACCATCTTGAAACACTACTAGGATTTGCCCTGCTGGCAAGTCTTGAATTCTCTCTTGACCCATCTTTCTCATCTATCAAATCACTGCCCACAGCAATTCTCATAATCAGAAATGCTACTAGAGATGGCTGTCTGCAGCTCTTCAGAACCTGAAGCTAAGCATTACTTTCATCTCCACTACTGACTAGCAAGGAGTTAACTAAAAGTCAACTACCTTTCTTTAGCACTTAGTAAATTTCCTATAGGAAATTCTGCATAAGCTATCAGCTGTGTCTGAGAGGTAAGCCTCAAAACTGATTTGTAATATTGACATTTTTGCTAATTCTAGAAAGTCAAATGGATAGTTATTCATTATAAAAGATCATGTTAAAGGAACATGATGGTAAGTATTATATTGTGTTCCTAATGAGACACACAGGAAAGTTCAAAATGCAAAGCAGCTTTGTACAGAAAGCAAGAGACAAAGTATTAAATGTTTTCTCTAACTCTTGCCAAAAGTCCTGCTCTGAAGTGATGGATGAGGTTTCCTGAGGCTAAGATGCCAAAGCCAATTAGCCATGTCAATCCACAAGAATGCCAGCTGCCAGGATCTAACTGTATTACAGTATTACTTAAAAGTGAAGACATCAGCAATGTTTAAGTTCACATGACTCCTAATTTTAAAACTTGCCTTTTTTAGATTTAGGGTGGGGGCAGTGACAATGACCTTAAGTTTCAACCTATTAAAATCCTCACAGAGTGCCATGATTACCCATAATTTAATTATGTAAAGCATTCTGTTAATCAAATTAGACTACATTATGCTCTATTCAAAAGAAAGTAAGACTTCAGCTTATTTCCCTCCTCATATGAATTCTATGTAATGTTTATATTTAAAAGTAGCAATTTATTTCAATAGTGCCTGTTTCAGTTGCCAAACTGCCTATCCCACAGAACATGATATGTGTAAAGTATATAGCTTACCCATTTATGGCATCTAATTCTGAATTCCAATATAAAATCTTTGGAAAATGTCTTGAGTATTTGTCGACTAGAATAAAGCATGTCCAAGTCTTTGATTATTTGAAAACATCTGCATTTCATTTCTAAGCAAGGAGTTTGGAAACGTTGATCCTACAATACACTTCCCTGCACAGTCACCACAATAAACTCAATCATTCCATGAAAGGGTAAAATTTTTCTTCTGTTTAGGTGCCTATGAAACAAATCAGAACATTACTGTCAAGCAATAAAAATCACTCATTTCTTTTGAATAGTGTCCATATTCCTCCAAACTACTCAGAAAACTGTGTACTTCAAGTAGTCTATATTAACTTTATTGACATCTTAATTGAAAGCTTGGCTTTTTGCTACTACTACGTTTACAGTGCCTTTACTTTACTACCCCAGTACACAACTGGCAGTTCTTGAACTCTTCTGTACCTCAAGGATGCTGAGAGAATGAGACAAAAGCAGACATATAACAAGGTTAAAAAACAGTTACAAGTTTTCTGAGAAGAGAAATCAAGCTTTCTTTTCTAGATTCTTATTCGAAACTGGGCTTAGTTTTAACTAATCCTTGGCTGGAGATTTTGTTTCTGCAGACACGTGCCTATATACACCTAGGTATACAGCAAATAAGAACCATTAGTAAGAGCTTAAAATTAATAAAAGCTAGTTCTCAACTCTCAGTTTAACCTGTCAAAGGAAAAAGAGATCGGAATGAACGACCAGCATTTTCTAGCTCTGCAGATCTTTGACTCCGTAAATCCTGTTTCATTATAATTTATTTCCTTCCTTTGAGATGTTTCTGAAAGATAAATTCATAATGTAAGTGCCATCAAGTGTCCAAGAATGCTATATTTTGTTGCCATTTTTAGAGCATTAAGGAGTGCCTACTGAAATGACATGAAAAAAACAAACCCCATTTCTCACTCCAGCACACTGTCTTCAAGTGTAAACTAACATGATTAGCTTTTTTGAGATTTGCCCTTTAAAATCTAAACTATAAAAATGCATTGATCTTGGTTCTTGTTCCTGAGTTTCATAAGCCAGATTACTGTTACTGTCATCAAGTGCATTTGTGATGCCTGACTGTCCATGCTGTGACACCAGCCATATCCCGAGTGTCACTTTGAGAACAAGAGGCTGACTCTGCCTGGCTTTAAACCATGAGGCAGCACAAAGGTGAAGGCCATGTTTAAAGAACAAACATTGCATGAGCTCCATCTGAGTATGCCTTCCATGAAATGGGAAAAATGTGAGCTCTTTGTTTTCTACCTTATTTTTCCACTAAGATCCAGGCAGTAATGAAGCAGAAGCTACGGAAGATTCTCTCCTCCTAAACTCAGATGACAAAATAGGAGAAAAAAGCCATCCTACAACAGGAGGCCAGACTTACCAAGGAATATCACATGACCTGACAGAAGAAGAAGCAAAGTCTTGACAAAATCCCATGCTACAATGTGGGCCAAAACAGTTGCAAAAATGCCACTATTAGAAGCAGGGATTCAGGACTCTCCATTGAGCTTCAAACTTGAAATGTGTTATATTAGAACTGTAGCCCCAGGGAAAACACTACTGAGTTGATTTCAACGTCTAAATTGATACCAGACAAGACTTGTTTCTTGTTGGAACTAAAATTAAAGGCTTAACTTGTGACAGAATTACAAAAATCATGAACTACAGCAAACGGCAAGACATCACCTGAGAGAGTTTGTCCATGCAAAAGCAGAAATTCTGCCATGAGTACTTCATACTTCTTTCCAGCCAGGACTAAATTGTGTCCTTTTCGCTCTTCCCTCACCCAGGCAGCAATGACTAGGTGTTGCATGCTTCCCTAGGGAAATCAGGACATGCTTCAGAACATTGTCCCAAAATGGGGCTTTGCCTTCCGCAAGGCAGGAAGCACTTTACAATCCTAAGCTTCAGTTCAATGCAGTTCCCAAGAAGGAAAACCCTTCTCTCTGAATTTTCAAATGGGATTTTCACAGAATCACAGAATTGTTTAGGCTGCGAAAGACCCTTAAGATCATCAACTCCGACCGCAAACCCAGCACTGCCAAGTCCTCCACTGAAGCACGTCCTGAAGCACCACATCTACACACCTTTTAAATTCCTCCAGGGTTGGTGACTCCACCACGTTCCTGGCCAGCCTGTTCCTGAGCTTGCCAACCCCTTCTGTAAAGAAATTTTTCCTAGTATCCAATCTAAACTAAATATCAAGGTACTTCTGCTGTTCCAACAGTAACTTAAAAAACCAAGAAAATAAACCCACTTACTATTCTAACAACAAAAGTAGCCTGGTACTTAAGGCCTTTTGCTTGAAAGAAGGAACTAAGCAACAGTTTTATCTTAACTAGCACACTGTCAACTAAAAAGGTGACATAACACAAGGAATGAAAGGGGTATCTGGACACCCCTAGACAATAAATACGTATTTCCTGCCAGCTGCGGCTGTAATCAAAGCCACTGTCACCCCAGAAAAGTGGTACAGAGAAGAATGACAAAGCAATCCTGGAAGACAAGTGTTTCAAGCATTTACTTGAGGCACTTTCAGTTATGGAGATTACTTCTAAAATATTAGAAAAATTTTAAAAATTCCAATTATTCCTATCTTCACTTATATGCTAAGAGAATAGTTAAACTCTTACATCCTGGCAGTCCTTGTATAATATTAGTACTAAGGAATACATGAAAGCACAGAACAAAATTTTAATTATCTAAAAAGACAAGGGAGGAGTGGTCAAATTCATTTTACTACAGCTGAAAGGTTCGAAACATTTAAAATGTGCATCTGGTAAGTGTAAATTCACCTGTCCTTAATCATTTTGGATTGCCTCCATCTTTTGACTAAGATGAAATTGTTCCCAATGGAGAAGAAAAGGTGGCAGCTAGTCCTGTTTATGACGTCAGTTTAGTAAGTTCAAACAGAAAACACTTTTTTGTGCTTCAATGAATAAACTGTGTAGCCAAATACAATGCTTTGCTGAAACAAATGAGATGTGTTAAATACCTGTCACCTCACAGAATTACAAACGAAGACACGGCAATGATTTTTTTTTTCATTTTAAAGGATATTTTTGAATTGGTACACAATGTTTTATAAAATGTAACAGCACTGGGTGATAATCTCTCAGAGCTGCAAATTATGTTAACGACAAATGATTGCACATTACTCTAAAAACTCCACAAAACAAAAACACCCTTCAGGCTACATTATTCATAGTATCCTCCCTCATTTAATCGCAACTGGCACAAGGTATTTCTTGAGATATCTGTAACAACTCAGATACATCAGCAATTTTGTACAGAAAGCATTTGATAAGCTGGTGAGAAAAATCACGTAGGAATGCTCAGTGTCAGAGCATTTCTTGCATGCAAGTACCTTCCTTTACAATATTACCAGTTTGCCTTTAGCAAAAATTTAAAACTACAGGATCAGCAAAAGCACAGATCAAAAGTGGCTTTCTGTTGTTGCTTCTTCTCTTGCCACAGCAAGTCTCACTCCTCTTTCTTCCATCCATCCACCTATCAGCCTCACAAAGCATGAAACAATAACAAGATTAGTTTATATGGAAAGTGATACTGGAAGGCTCTTGGCATGAAACATTTGAACCATGTTCTACACTATGCCATATCTCTGCCAAGCTTGGTATCTACTTTGCTTTCTGTGTGTGCTAGATATCTGAAATTAGGCTAATAGCTTTGAGTTTTTTTAAATATTGCACAGCATGAAACTTTTGTGATACTTTTAATCACTATGACTTCCACTCTGTAAAAAAATCCTACAAATATCTGGAGTTAAAGTTGACTGAAGAGCACTGGATACTCATTTCTCCATTAGATCCTGAGGGATTTCTTTTTGAGTCTGTGTTTCAGCATTTTTGCATGCTCCTAGACCAAATATTTCAAGCTTTAGGAGCGCAACTTACGTGCAACCTTCACACTTGACTAGTAGGAATAAACAACAATATAGCCAAAATGAACCTAGATTTAGCTGGTTTATGCAACTGAAAAACAATTCAACTGTGAAACTGCTTGGACTACTTAAAAACAGCAAAAAAACTGTGCTCAGCTGTGTTATTTTATCACATAGAGAAGCAGAGCATCACCCACTGGAATGCCACTGATCAACTTGTTCAGTATCTGTTTAAATAGCATCTCTTCCACAGTGTATGAGGATTTGTGTGCAGTATTTCATAAACAGCAGATGCACTGATGACCCAACATCAGCCTAGAAATAAATAAGATTCAGGATCCTCAGATTTCTGTGTAAACTTTGTCCAAATGCAATTGCTGAAAGTTTCCCCAACTTCCATTTCCAGGACACCAACAATATCATCCCTCTCTGTTTCTCTTTCTGGGCTCTTCCTAGAATTTTATTAAAATTAATTAATCATTAAATTAATCCAATCCTTTCCTGGCAAGCTCATAATTTTCTTTATCACCCGCTCTCTGCTTTAACTAGAATAAACTCTGTATTTTCTCATCTTTCTTCCACTTGTTTTACCGCTAACACTCCCACACACCAATTCCTGTTATGTCAATCCAGCTCCATGTCTCTTGCCACAATAAATTTTCAATTTTTACCTACAGATTGTGCTTCTCTACTTCCTTTTCTTTCTGTCTTCCCAATCTTACTTTTCAAATTTATAACTTTCCACTCAGTAATGCTTTCTCTATGGCTGGGACATACTCCTACACTTCTTCCTCCCACCACTCTCAAGAAACAGCCCTCAACAGCTTCACTCTGCTTTTTGCATCCAGCTGCTTCACCTTATACTTAAGCTTTCCATCATTTAATCCTCAAGAGCCTCTTATTAATATTAACATTCCCAATTTTGTAAGCAGTCCACCATATATGAGAAGTCCTAGTACAGAACAAATAAAGACTTTGATGTAGTGATGCACAGTTAGAATTTCAAACATAGCATGTAGCTCAGCACATGCTAGGATAACTGCCTCCCGTCTGGTGTAGCATTTCAGTGACAACACTGAAATTTTTCTGAAGTTTTGTTTCTCAAAAAAGCTTTCAAATCAGTCCTAGTTCAGATTAGTCTCTTCCTATCTTGCATATTGAAGGCAGCCTTTTTTTGTTTTGTTTTCAACACTAGGAAAGCCAAACCCTAATCCAAAGATACAGTTTCTTCAATGTAAAAGAAACAACTCAACTGTTGAGCTGTTCGGAAACATAAGAGGTATAGGTCGTCTTCACGGGCAGTCATTAATATCATCTACTGTTCCAGATAAAAATAACTGAAAGATTACATTTCACTTTCCACCTTTTGCTGGAATCTTGGGGTTCCTTTTGATCTCAAATTATCCATGAAGGATCATCTTATATGTTCACTACCAGTGCATCTCTTATGATCCTAGAAATTTCATAACTTTAATACATGCAATCCAAAATAGAACTTGAAAGTTCCATGGCTCTGTGTGGTCCACAGCACTGATTACCACTACCCTCTTCTGGGCTATTAGAGAAACTTTAGGTCTCAAACCCACATGTTCAACAATGTTAGGACTTAGGCATACTAACTTACTTTTAAAAACTTCAAATGACTTCCAGTGAGAAGCTCAGAAGTTGATTTTAGACTCTGCACAGTAAAATTAAAGCTACAAATGTTTCAGTCCAATGCTTATTTCTACATTCTTATATAGATTCAATTTAGCAGCAAGCTAGTCTGAAAAAACATTTTTATTTTTCTGTAGAGCATATATAGCCTAAACATCTTCTAAATATCTTATTTTTAATCTGTCATGTTATCATGTACATAGCAAGGAAATACAGCTAGGGAGTTCAGGTTCACATAAATCTATAATCACTGACTTATTTAAAATGAACCAGGACACTTATTCACATGTTTCCATTCACAAGTTTCTAGTAGTTCCAGATTAAAAAAACAATAAAAATGTCACCTTTAGAACGAGAGTCCTTAGACCCCACTGCCTTTCATGTTCTACTGCATTTCACTTGCTGAAATGAGAAACAGCAGCCATGCATAAAGATTTAACACACCTTTCCCCTTTCCACTAAGTAAATTCATCTCTGAGGACAAATTGTCACATACTGCCAAAAGGACAGTAGGAATAAAATTTTCTGATTTAAAAGCCCTAATCTGGCTATAAAAATTCACTGCAGCAACAGTCATGATAATCACTTATAATAACCAACAGTAATTACAGTTACCTCCTGCCTACCTGGGCAAAGGCACACATGAAGAATCACACGAAAAGCCTTAATTATTATTGCTCAAGCTGCAAAACATAGTGCAGCAAAACGCAAAACAAAACAAAAGAATCTATTTCGTTCCATTAAAATCTTCACAGGTCCTAACATGAGTTTTACAGAATGCAAGAAATGCAGGCTAATTTCACAATCTATCTGCCATCACCAATGATTAAAATGTGCCAGCTTTCAAAATGGGGCATGCCGTAATCTAAAGCTGACAGAAATAAATGTTTTAAAGGCTTAGTAAATTTATAAGTGAATCTTATCAAAGCATATAAAGTTCTAAGCCAAAGATAAGCAACACAAATAGGGAAACATTTACTGTGATTACAGGGCTTGCTAACAGGGTAAGTATGACATGATCATAGGCAGTTTACAGAGCAAACCCTGGCAGCCCTGGCTTCAGCAAAGATTTGTGACTAAAATAAGCCATTATGCTGAAGAGAATATTCACCGCTGAATGGCATCCTTAAAATGTAACTGCATGGCTTGGCTTTTCCCTTACAATTCCATCCAATAGCTGGTGAACTGTGTGGCATTTCAGCCACAGAGCCATGACCACATTGACAGCTTTCTCTGAATCAGGATACTTGAAGGTGCTGCTATTTAAGCACACCTATTGCCCCCTTCTCTTGGAAAGTCCATCCCAAATGGGGTGATGGTATGTCCAGCTAAATATCACTGTCCTTATAACCTCTGTTTCTTGAATGAGGAGTTTCTACACAGCTGCCCCTCTGAATTCAAGGAAAACTTCCAAGGTGTTAAGATTTCCTTGAAGGAATCAAACCATGTTCCCATGCACTACTGGGAGTCTGAATATCTAAATAATTAATTTTCAAAAGCAGAATTGGTCATCTTTTCAAATTAGGTTAAAAAAACTTCATAAAGAAAAGGAATGCTAAAGGACAGAGTATGAGCCATACAAGTCAAGAAGCTATAAAAGTTAAAATGGTACTTTGACAATAATAAAGTGAAAAGCAAAAACTAATTTATTCTCTTCTGAAGTCTGTAAGTTCCCCTCATGGGTCTGTCTGTAAAGATGGAGTCTACAAATACAGAACAAGCCAAGAAACAATTTCTGCCTAAAAGAAATTGTTAAGCACCAGAATGTGAGAGAGAACTATGTAACAAGTTTGGTAAATGCATAAAGGGACTTTCCAGGATATTTACCTGCCAACACATGCAATGATATCACCTCCTTCCAAAAGTTCTGCCCCCAGAAAATACTCAGAATTACAAGTCATCAACAATGTCTTTACAAGGAGGGAAGAGAAGATATCAGTTTTATCACCCTAATCTGTGCTATGATACATTGCCTTTGTCTCACCCTTTTAGTCATTAATCTTATCATCACCATCAGAGTTCGACTCATGCATGACTCTACTGAGGCCCCAGCAAACCCTCTCAGTAGTCTGAACACAATTCTTAAGTTGTCTTCTTTTTTGTAGTTTCTGTGATTATTTATGCAACTCAAACTGTACAAAAACCTTACATAATTCCTTTGGCAAAATAAAATCTTTCCTAAAGGAGTATGACCATGTTAACAGAAGTATTTTATACTTGGAAAAAGTTAATGCAGAAAGCATCATTTAGACAAATGTTATTTATTTGAAGGAGAGTGTAAGAAATATGACACAAAATTTAAATTGATACAACCATGTGGTAAAAATGTTTACATGCACAACAGCTGATACAAGTTTGAGAAACTATTAATTACAGAACCAAAGTATATGGTGTTGGATTTCTCGTCTGCAAAATAATGATAATTTAAGTACCAGTGTCATTCTATTACGGAGGAGAAATACAAAATGACCATCTTCTTGGGGCTATGATACATGAAATTTTGAGCATAGTACAATGAACCACATTTCAGCCTCTGCTTTACAGCTCCTTCTGAAAGACCTCTGATCACAATTTTTTCTTATGATAGTTTTAGTTACCTAATCATGCATAATTCTTAAAGAAAAATCCTGCAATGATTAAAAAAAGACAACGAATCTCAGCATCCATCAACTTTAAACAAGACATTTCCAATGGACCCTACATGTTCTTATTCTTGAAATAAAGGACTACTTACTTGATTTGCCATGTAGATTGTGAGAAGACCTCTCCTATAAACAGAAAAGATAAAACTAGTGAATGAATCAAATATTATTTTCAGACTGAAGAAAAACACTTTCATCATTAAGAATATTTTATTAAAGAAGAGAATTTAAAAAACAGATTATTGATGGAGGGTGAATCATTACCGCCTTATAAAAAAATAAGTACAAACCCAAAAATAGCATCTTGATAGCACAGTATCCAAAGCAGTGAAGAATTACAGGAACCAAGTTATATTTAGAAACTGGCTACTCCACATGAGTCCTGAAGCTGTCACAAGGGGCAAGGCACCTTGAATTACACACAGCACTTACAACAAAATAAGCTTACACATGAGCCACTAACAGAAGCATGCACACAATGACCTAAGCCTAAGTGAAACTGTGAATTTACAGCAAAATGGTTGTGTGTTAACTTTTGTTTTGTGATCAGCACTATGTAACTCGAGGCACCTCAGCCCTTCTGCCTACAGTATCAGGAAAAGTTTTCTACTGAGACTGATGATGCACAAATCTTGGCTCGAGCCAGTTCAAAGTCACAGTGCCAACAGTGCCCCGGAACAGTGGCCACCATCTTCTCTTCTAACCTTTATCTACTTTTTTCCCACTTCTATTTTTTGATCTGTGCCTGTGTCTCAGCCTATAGCTCACACTGCTCTTTAGGAAAAGTATAAACTTGAGCTCATGCTCCCACATTTTTGTTGATTCTACTGCAGCACAAGACCAAAACTGAACTCAACTATGCAGATGTGAGCTGCTCCAGCCACCAGCTGCACTGTAGGGTCCAGATGAAATAGAAGTTATTTTCTGTACATCAGTAGCAAGCCACCATCTCCCTTAAGAAAGTGGAAGACACTACCACTGCAGGTTTGCTTTGCCCTCAATTATTCCTCCTCTTTGCAAAGATTTTGCTAGAGACTGTGGCCAAATGTTGGAACACTCAGTTTCCATATTTCTTACTGGACTGGTGTTCTTAACTTCTTGAGTTTACCATCAGCCTTGTAGTATTTGGGATTTTTCTTATTGTCCCCACTGGTCTTACACGCAAAACTTGGTAATTTTTGTGAAGGCACCACATGTTCAACCATTGAAGTTTCTCAATATGGAAGTGAGTTTATAACCTGAATCTATTTTTGTCTTCATGTCATTTAGGATTTTTTTTATATTGCTACTACAGAAGGTAATATATAACAGAAGGTCTAACCCAGGTTTGTATGTTGCATTTTGTCATGACATTTTAAGTTTCCAAGCATTGACAGAGTGTTAAGAGAGCCGTGTGTTAACAGAACATATCTTGCTACCAGTTCAGTTGAAGAAGTGAACAAAACAAAAGCACAGACAGCAGGAAATAAAGAAATCCATATCTCACAGCTCCCAAGCTTGATTCAGCCAAGAAGTTGATTCTTTAAACAATGTTTATATGTCCGTAAGGTTGTCAAGTTATGCATCCAGATCAAGGCTTTTCACAGCAGCCATCTAAGCTACAGGGACACATTCCACTTAAAAGTTTTACTGCTTCCACATCACACTGAATTTGTGGAAAGCAAAAACGCAGCATCCTGACTTCCACAAGTTGCTCTCTACTCACAGAGAAGATTCAAATTTGGCTCAAGTTCAAAACTTTAACTAGCAAAATCAGTTTGTTTCGTGGTTGGGTTTTTTTTTTCAAAAAGCAGAATTACAAATCTGTTCTCTGTATACCTTCTCTACCCAGTACCACGCTGTGCCAGATACTAGAAACAAGATTCTAGCATGGAAACCTAAGGAAAAAAAAGCCTGAATCTAAAGATTTGGTGAGGATGAGGCACACAAGAAAGAAGAAGACAAAAGACAGGCAATAGCAATTCCGTGAGTATTTAAGCAAAACAGCCACTACAACTTGCAATAAAGCATCAAAATATTGTATGACATTTCTGAACAGAAAGAGGTAAAAATTCACCTGAAGATAAATTCAACTCTCAGGCTGATCTGCAAACATCCACCTGGTCCTTCAGCTGGCTAGCTCAAGTGATAAAACAATACTGGTGCCCCAACCCTCCTGAATAGCAAACTGCCAGCTAATATAGTCCTGTTTAGTGTAAATCTTATTTTAATTTGTTCTCAAGAAAAAATACTCGATATTTCGTGTTTCTTCGACTATTTTTTTAACCTTGTAATAGCATTAAAAATTTATGATAAACATCCACACACTCAGCTGTTTGGAAACACAGAAATAAACCTACCCACAAGAGCTAACCTAGTAACTCAACTTTGAGTATTCTGGAAAACATCAGAACACCAATAACATCCTACAGTAACACACCTGCAAGAAGCCTCAACCAGCAACTGAGTGACAGATGCAGCTTTCAGAGTATACTCTGTGTATTCACAACTGTAGTACATACAGTGTGCACAAAGCAAGATGATCATTGGATGTGCACGTAACTTACTTAGTGGATTCTCCCCTGCAGTCTCCCTGTCATGCAGGCAGGGTTTTTTAGCCTCCCACTGAAATTCATTTTTTTAAAAACACTAACAAACTAAGAACTAAATGAGTTTTAGTTTCTACTGCAGTCTCTTTGAGGGTAAAACGCAACTCACCAACCACAAAGACAAAGAAAGGAAAAGGGACTAGAGAAGAGGAAGGAAAGAAATCAGAAGCTGCAGCGCAGCTGCAGCAAGACCAATGTGAGAAGTAGGTGGTTGGGAGGAGACAAAATGTGCAGACAATAAATTTGTGCAAGGAAATAACTTCCGGAACTGAAAATACAGCAAGTTGTTAGATGACGTCATCTCCAATTGCCTGCAACAAGCCCGTCTGTGAGGCCCCGGCTAACTCCAAGCAGAAAGAGTTTTCTTCCTCCAAATTAATTCTGTGACTGTTTTAAAAATAAATAGCACCGTGTTTCCAGGGAAAACGGAAAAAAAAAAGGGAGGGGGAAGGGGCATTCTTCCTGGCCCTGTGCAAATGTGATCCAACAAGCCTAACCCAAACCTGAACCCTACTGTTAAAAAGCAGTTGGAAGTTCAGAAAATGTTGCACTATTTTGTAGCAATGACAGCTGACAGAAAACAGGACAGAAAGATGGAGGTAGGCCAAGTAAAAGGGTCACTGGTACAATCCAAGGACTGTATTAAAACTGCAGCTGGTAAATAAGAGGAGAATATAATTGGGAAATGGTATTAGGAGAGCAGGAAATGATTAAACAATAAAAATAATTAGTCAGCCATGTCTAACCCCATGCTTTGGGGAGGTTTAAAGATACTAATAAATAGCTTACATTTCACTCCTAAAGTCCATGAACCAGTGCTGAATGCTAATCTTGGCAACACCAACATCAGCAGGTGGCTACAGCAGTTGACCGTCTGGCAAGGTCACTACAGGAAAGCCCAAGCAGACACACACAAATCCTTACTGTCCGCTCCTCCTCCATGGTTTCTGTCTTAGGCCACTTTCTCCAAAGCCTGCTTTCACAAATATCTTCATTGTGGCTTCCCAATACCTCCCAGTCACCTCTTCAACTGACAGTATCTCCCATACCCAGCTCTGTTTCTAATGACATCTGTGATCTTTAACTCAGGAAGGAAAAACATGAGCTAGGGGTAACCCTAAATTCATGAGCAGGAGACCAAAGTCCATCCTGCCAGTTGCATATGTCAAATTAAAGAACCAAAAAAAAAACTTTCCTGAAAAAGTCTTAACAAGACAGGTCTCCTTCACCTGAAAAAGCAGGCTTGCATGCCAGTAATCATGTTTTAATTGCCCTTCAGTTCAAGTCTCAAAGAGCAGTAGGGTTTAGTACACTTTTCACTTTGTTTCTTTTCCTTTTCTTCCTAATTCACACTTTTAAATGAATTTCTTACATGTTTGTTAGAGAACTGAGTAGGCAGGGTCTCAGAGTTTAGTTATCCAGCTCAGGTCACATTATCTACAGTTTAATAATTCCAATCTTGCAGATTCCACATTTAATGTGTAAATTACCACAGACCACAGGCTTCTAGAAGATAATTCTCTTGTTCATTTCTACCTTCCTTAAAGAAAAGTTTAACTCGGTAAAATTTGCTTTTTGGACAACTTGGTAACATTCAGACTAAATTATAACAGCAATAGCTCTTAAACTATGACCTATAAACCTCAACAGAGAACCACATATTTTTGTTATTGCACTGCCCAGAGGAAAGAGTCTAAAATAACTGCTAAAAACCCCAAAAAGCTACAGGATAAAAATAACAAGGAAACCTAGCAGTGTACTGGGCTGTATTACCAGAAGTGCAGGTAGGAGGTCAAGGGAAACGATTAATCCCATTTACTTGGCACTCAATACACCACAGAGTCCCATGCCCAGTTGTGGTCCCAATACAAGAAGGCATTGATCAGCTGGCACAGAGGACCAGCAGCACGGCTGGGCAGACTTTGACCTGACCCAAGGAAACAGCATTTTCTCCAGCAAGACAGGAGAGCAATGAACAGGGACTCAGAGGGGCTGTTGGACCTCTGTCCTCAGAGGTTTGCAAGGCTGACCAGACAAAATCCCCAAGCAAGCTGGATTGAATTCAATGCCAGCCCTGCTCCAAGCACTAGCACTAGGAAGCTGCACTAGCTGAATTCCCAAGACTTACCTGAACGATTCTATTATTCTACAGAAAAAAGGTGGAAAGCAACTTCAAAATATCATAAATAATTTTTTCACAGATTAAAAAATCAGAAGAGATTACAGTGATAAACAATGTGTTCCTAACGAATACAAAACACGAACTCTTCTTTAATGAATTCGCCATTTACTTAAAGAGATCAAAATTGTCTTCTAAGTATATCCAATCACCACAATCACTGATATGTTATTTTATGGTACTTATCTATACAATTTGCACCCTAAGACAAGAATTAGCCTGGTCTCTGAAAACAGTTACATCTTTACCTCCACTGTAACACCACCCACTCCAACCAAGACACCCTCATACCATTTCTTAAACAAGAACTGAATTCCTTCAGTTTTTCCACTATGTTCCCTAAGTTTTTAATCATACTTATAGCCATTTACTGAAACTGTCCCAGTTTTTCAAAATTCTTCTTCAGGACTTCAAATGCAAATATAGGAAATACAAAACAGATTAAAAGTTCTCCCATCCTTTGTTCAACCAAAAGTATTTTAAACTCAAAGATATCACTAAGTGCTGCTCTCAGACTTTAAATGCATTTGCCTGTGAGCAAGGTATTAATATCTTCTTGTAAGTGCTGTAAAGTCTGGAAAATTTATTTGATTGAGGCCAAATTCCAATTTCCCTTACACGTGAGTAAAAAATCCTATTTGTGCCAACAGGAGCAGCAACTGTCCAAATCTGCATGCCAACATGCATATTGTTTGTCAAACAGTTTGCTGAAGAATGTTTTTTTGCTCAGCTTGATGTGCTATAAAATTCAAAAAATAATTCTACTTTCACAAGCAGCAAAAGCTTCTGCTTCATATAATATTAAATTATACAAAATACCAATCTTTAAATACAACCAAGATTGTTTTTTCCTACAAAACTCATTGCCAGTTCTCTCTCATTTATGGCTTTCCTTCAATGTATTTATGGTTTCCCTTAAATACAGAGTTGTTGCTAAGCTAAAAAAAATAAAAACCAAAACACAACAGCACCATCAGCACACAAAAAACCCCCCAACCAACGTTTCCTGAAGGTGAGATGAATCCTTAGAATGTACTTATGCTCATGGAGTTTTACCACAAATTAATTATTGCAACCACAGCGGCCCTCAAAGAAAATTTCCAACAGAAAGCAAACACTTTCTCTTAACAGCCACAGAAGAGACCTAGGACCTGCCATTTTTAAGCTGTATCTTTCTCAATATTCATTCCTCCCTCTGAATATTCCTTTCTTTCATACATTTTGCCCTGCCCTGCCCATCTTTTGTGTCTAATAGCAGCATTCCAGTTCCTAGAATTTCCTCATCAAAAACTTTTTTTGCTGATACAAAGTTTCAAGAATTGTTTATTGCCTTGTTTCAGTTAAACCACAAACCTTTCCAATCAGACATCCTGAAATCTAAACATTCACTGCAATTAATTAAATTTATTTGAACTACTATAATTGTTCTTTTTTACCAGTACTGCATTTTTTATGATCGCTTTCTTTTTGCCTTGCTCAAAACTAGAGGGGAAGTAAGTTAACAAGTCAGAAATAACAGGAAATAACTACAGTAAGATGAATGCCGCTGTGCATAGAATGAACACAAATGGACTGAACAGGCACCTCCTTCAGTGAGAACAGTCCTAGGTGTGAGCTGTGAGAGAGAGCCCCTAAGTTCACCCCCACAGGGCGAGGGACACATCGGGGCAGGTACATCCAGGCCCCACTCCCGGCGACAGCTCCCGTAACCCAGAACACAGCAGCAGTCAGCAGCACAGGGGGATAGGAGAAGCCTGAAGATGGATAAAGCAGCATGTTAAAAATCTTTATGCATGCAATTAAGAGAACAGGCTCTCTGATTAAGCATCTAATTGATGGGTTATGTTTCTCCACATATGCAATAAATTTAAACAGCTGGAGAGGCCAACACTCCCAAAAGAAAAATATCCAACTCACTGCTAAGACAAGAGCAGTTTTAGCTTTGCTATAAAGCTTTCTAACTTCATCCCTAGTCCAAAACTTCAACTTCCTGCTATTTGTTTTTCCAAAAACTCTTAGTGTTGTCAAACCAACAAGATTTGACCCAAGAACAAACAGACACTAGAAACAAGTCAAATTCACCTTTCCTTGCAACATATACAACAAAACCTGAACTACACATGACTTTTATAATCATTTTTTTTCACCAATTCATTATATTAGTTTCCTACAAGATCAAGTTTGAATTTCATATGAACACCACTGTTCATTGAATCTGCTGCATATTCTGACACTTATCACTGTATTTTACCTGATATTCTTTTTTTTGATTCTTTACAAGTCTTAAGAAATCACAAATAAAACTACTTTTATATTCAGAATCACTGGATTCAAAGGCAAATAGGGGGTGGAATGTTAAAAAAAGGTAAACAGCACAAAACTTATACTGACTTATAACAGCAAACCAGTAATTTTTAGTAATAAATGTTTTCGTATATATGTATATATCATATATTAAAATATATACAGTAATTGTATTTTTATTTATTTTAGTAAATAGCAAAACTTGAGAACATTTGTCCTTTTTAAATTTAAAAGAAAAAAAAAGAAAAAGAAAGATTCCAAAAGAGTTAATTTTAGCTTTAATTTCTGAACATAAACTAAGAAGCTAACATAATAGTTTGAAATGGCTCCCCAGACAGGACTCACGGTCTGCAAAAACAGGAAGAATTCCTCCTGTCAGCTTCAACCCCTCCCCCTCTCACTGTAAAATACACCACTTTATAACCTGCAGAATTAAATCAAACACACAAATCACAGGTTTCCTCTGAAATGAAAGAGGTTAAAATGAAGAGGTAAGAGGCAGGGTTTTTTCTGCTTTACAGCAGCTTGACACCACAAGCGAACCAAGTATAGATGTGGAGTTGTGATAGCATCCCTGTAAAAACACAAGGACTACAGATTATGTTTAGGGTATCGTTAATCTCTCACACCCACCAATTTCCTACTGACAGCCGGAGGTCAGCAGCAAAGTCCTGGTGCAAAAGTTCACTTAAAATCAGCAGGAACAGACAAGCTTTCAAAATAATGCCGAAAATTATGAAAACAGACCTAAGCAGTAAGTTTTCAAAAAAAGAACATGGTAACTTTTTAGCTTAGTAAAGACCAATAGCAAGCCTTTCACACAAAAATAATGTTCAGAACTTCATCTAAAAAATATACAGTTTAAGGACTCATGCCCCACTGCCTTTTAAAACTAATTTCCTATTACAGTATTTTGGGTTGTTTAAAGTAGGAAATAGACACTTTGCAGGCTGGACGAATTGAAATTGCTCAAAACTGAAAATCAGTAATTCTTGCTTGGAGCACATTACATGCTAAGCAAAATGGTTTTATTCAAATACTCGGAATTTGTTGTTCTTAAAAGGAAATAAAATAAACTCAACATGTTCTATGATTCGAACACATGCCAAAGAAAGGGTATGAGAAAACTGGAAAGGGAAAGAAGCCAAAAAGAAAATATATCTACAGTAATACATTCCAGTTAAATTAGTACCAATAATTCTTACAGATTTTCCAGCTAGTGCAACACAAGATAACATCTATAGTTCAATTTTTTTAAACTCCTTTATACTCTATTTTATACAGATTTTCTTTCACCATTCCCTCCCTCTTCCTTCTCTCCCAGTTTCTCTATGGTATCTACAGAGCAAAAACAAACACTGACCTACAGAGGGGAAAAAACCTCTTAATTAAAGTATGATTTAACCTCACAAGATTCCGTAAAGAGATAAAAAGATTCCAAAAAGCTTATTAGTATTATAGAATGACTGACTAGGAGATAGCAGAAGAAAAACAAATTAATCAAACCTCAGGAAAAGAAATGAAGGATTTCCAGGGATTTTTTAAATTATTCACATTCTTGGTACAGAAGGTCTATCTAGTGTTAAGTAAGGCCCCAAATAACAATTTCTTTGGACTGTTGATAGTAACACAGAACTGTTTTTAATCAGCTCAGTCAGTCACAAAGAAAACACTCAGTTCTTTCTGGGCACAGGCTGCTTGGCCACTCTGTCTGGAAGGTATGAGCATAGGGCAAAAAGCAAATACTTTTGAGCAAAACTGTTTTGGAGACTCTCAGCAGCAGCAGGTCACTGTTTCAATGTATTCTGTTGGCAATCACTACCACTCCAAAGCAAAATAGGACACTATGGACAGAATGGTTAATAAAAACTATGAAGAGCAGGACAGGGCATGGAAAAAATTCAGAGTTGAAAATATGTCCAGTATTCACTGACCTTGGACATATACTCAGTGTATTTTGAGAGTCAGAAGGCAGGAAGGGGGAAAAAATCTGTCATATAAGGTCACTCCTTCAGTTGACAGTTTGGGGCTGTCCCAATCCCAGTGGAAATTCATCCAGTATTTGACCCGTGCTCCTCAACTTCTACCCTCCAGCCCTTCTCAAGTTAAGAGCCCTTCAACCACACCCTACCTGCACATCCCAAACCCAGCTTACAGCAGCTCAGCAAGAAGCAGCTCCAGGGGCTTCCCAAGAAGCCCCTTGGAACAGCTGGCCTTCCCTCTCCAATTCATATTCTGTGCCCAGTTTGAGACAGCCCATTCTACAACACAAGTTTTTTGATAAGCTACTCAAATCATCAGTTTTTTCATCTTATTTCATCTATTTCAAAAGACTTAAGCAGCCTGATACTCTTCTTCTAGTCTGTCACACCAACAGCTATTGCAGTGTTTGCATGTTTAGAACTAATTTTCTCTATAGACTCATATTGTTTTAATGTTACATTTGGGATTGGATTACACTGTTCACAAAACACCTGAAGCAATATGTCAAAAAAAGCTAATCTGACAAATCAGTCCAACTCAAACAGGGAACTACTGTAGCTTTTCACATAGTGTGACTAACTTCTAAATACCCTTGTATTCAGCAACAGCAGACAAGCACTTCCAAGGGAAGTAGTGTATGAAGTTAGACTTGTCAACATACAGTGACATTTGCTTTCTTTCCTACCCTTTAGACCCTCTAATGACAGCCTATTAAGTCATACTAAAAACAGCCTTTAAATCCAGTTAGGAACTGGATTTACTCACACAGAAGACAGATGAATGCTATTAAGAGTGTGCCTACATCCATAATGGGGGTCCCACACAACAGCAGTGTCCGAAATCAATGTGAACCTTCTCTAGAAAGGGAGGCAAACCATTCTGAAAGTTTGACTGAGTGTCATTTCAACACATCCCTGTTGACTGAAAAGCCAGTTTCTGGCAGGACATCAGTACTGGATGATGAACTGTGCCAGATACTACAGACAGACGTTAATGAGACATTTCACCTACCAAAGACAGAAATAGCTATTGCCAAGTCCAGTTTGAACCTATTATTTTCTGGCATTAAGCTCAAACATCCAAATTGCCAACGGTGATATTAGAACACTTTTGCTCGTTCCTCAGTCCATTGCTCATGAGGAATGAATAACAGACACTGAAGAGCTTAAAAGGAAAAATTTATCACTGAAGCAGCAAGATGGAGCCCATATAAATTCCTTCACATAGACTGAATTATGCTGTACTACCGGACAGTCCATACTGTTTCAGTCTTTCACCAAAGCGGGAGCAGTCTGGATTGTGATGACAGGTACTGGCCCAAATTCATGAGACCTGTTTAATTCTTGTCTTTAATGCCGTGGATACTGTTTGTTCCTGCTTCTTAGACAGACTGTCTTTAGGAGGTTTTAATAGCATATACTTACTTTATCGAAAAAGATTCAATCTGGAGTGGAGGTCATCAGATTACAAGAAACACTATGACACATAGTGTTTTATTTCCTTACCAAAGGAAATAAAAACATGCCATTTTTTGCCCCAGGATGTGGAGGGGAGAGGGTAGGAAGGGGAAGTAAGATGCTTGACTTAAGTATATTGCTGTAATCTTTGCCACAGAAAAGCTGTGCGTGATTAAATATAGCAAATCATTACCATTCTAAGTCTCTACCTTCACACTTTTCCTGCTGCAGGAGCTAACAGCAACCTTAGTTCCTTGGGAATGATGAGGCTCCAGAAAAGAGTCGCTTCATTTACAGAGGGTTTGTAAGTGTGGCTCACATGGAAACAAGCTGCTCTCATCTGTAGTGTCTAAAAACAATATCCTACAAGCAGACCTGAGGAACACAGCACTGAAAAGTTCCCTCCAAGACTTCCAGCCATTGCACCAGAGGCATGCTAGGCATGGACGTTATCTTGCCAGGTAAATGTCAGCACTCAAGACAGCTCACCTAAGCAGCATCTGAAGTTTATTCTATACTAGCAGAGTATTTATTATTCCCCCTCTGGGAGCTGCATGTTACACACAAGCATTCAGACACAGAAGATGTATGAAGTGTTTGCTTAAGCCAAGGAAGTCCAAATGAGTGTGTCCTGGATGCTAGTTCTGAGCAGACAGGACAGAGTAATTAATCCACTGTTTGTGCCATTTGAATCCAAGTCAGACTCGCAGAATAGCCTAATGTTCGGCAGCAGTCTTAATTTTAACATTTTATCTGTCAGCATTTCAACAGGACTGTAAGTTTTACAAGGGGTTTTGGTGGATTTTTTATGGTTAATGATGAAAGACAGAATACAAAATTATACTACTATGCAGATGACTTAATCCTTTTTACTTAAGTTTTTAGCCTACAAAGTGAATATTTCAGAAACAGATTTGCCAAAACCGGTCCTTGAAATAATTTTTAGGAATTAAACTTTAACTATAATCAAGTCTCAAGTATTCATAGAGCCGTGCAGGAAGAGAGGAAGGTATCTGCATCCGGGATCTATCAGAGCTTGCTGCTTGACCTTAGCACTGCCCTTTGCTCACCCAGGCTGGCCCCACACGCACTGATAGAGTAGGTCGGAGTTTAATGGGTGCTGCCAGAGATGTCTTTACATTCATGAAGCAGCCACATGGCTAGTGCTGTGCCTAAGCAATCCTTTTGAAACTCAAAGATCTGGAGACCACTGAGCAATTGCAACCAAATAGTTCTGCAAGATCCACCTCAGCCCTGACTCTAACAACACAGAGCGAAAATAAACCCAGTCTCTACAGACTCAACCAGATGCTGCAACGCATTCTGCAGCATCTCCAGAATCACAGGTATATATTTCACACGGGATCTTCCAATATTCTTACTCTGTCTGCCTGCGTCATCCCAGAAAAGGGACTGTCAACTATAAAGCTGTAGCTGCTCTCCTGCTCATCTTGTGCAAGACTTCAATTACCACAGTGCAAGACTTCAATTACCACACGAGAAAGCTGAACCAACTTTTTCCAGCACTTAAATGCTGCAGCCTGAATCTTAAACTTGGTTGCTGAATACCTATGCAGACACAGTATAGTTTTTCAGAATCCTGATTAGTTTATAACCTGGACTGACTGACTGCAGATGTATGGAACTGTAGTCACTGACTCCCAATAAAACTTCTTACTCTGTACACAAGTACAGAATTCTCCTTGCCAAACTTTTGCCATCTCAAGCGGATGATATCTAGTTTAAGACAGTTATCTAGACTGTAACTCAGACACAGAATGGTGAATCTGACTGGAAACAAATGACTGGTATGAAATAGAAACACACATTTCAGACAGTTAGGAAAGCCCAAGTGTTGACTGTAACCACTTCTTTTATCTGGAAGTATAAGGATTATACCTGCATCTTACGTACATACACAGAATCACAAGGAGTAAAGGGCAGGAACGAAGGATAGACTTACTACAGGAATAATTAAAAACACCATATGAGAGGGAAGATCTTTCTCACATAATAAACCAAGTGGTTTCCACAGTTCAGCTAAATGAAGCAAATTTTACTTTGAAGCTACTTTTACAAATGGAGCAGACAGTTTATACCTTGCCAGTCACACAGCATCTTTCTATAACCCACAGAGGACATCCTTCTCCTTCACACAGTACAGCTTCATAATATGGCTACAATTTAAATGACAGCCTTCCCTTCATCCACTAGGTGCATGACCTGGTCACAGAAGGACATCAAATAAGTTAAACAGGACTTTCTCTTTGTGAACTCATGTTAACTGTGCCTGGTGATCATGGTGTTCCTTTAAATGCCTTTCAATATTACCCAGAATAATCTTCAGAATGTTTCCAGGAACTGAGGTTAGACCAACAGGTCTGTAGCTTACTGGGTCTTCCCTCAGACCCTTGCTGTACATGAAGTAACATTGAGAGGGGTCCTGTTGCAACACCCAAGAGCTCCTTCAGAACTCTGGCATGAATCCCATCAGGCCCCATGGACTTGTGAACACCCAGCTGATACAGCTGGTTCCTTATGATTTCAGTGTCTGCAAATGGATTGCACTGACCATGTGGTCCTCCAGACCAAAGAACTGAGCAGCCCAAGGCCTATCAATGTGATTAAAGGTGGAAGCAAAAACAGCCTCTGCTCTTTCTACATTTGTACTAGTCAGGTGACCACCTTCAACAAGTATCACTGTGTTTTCTTTAGACTTCCCATTACTATTAATCTATTTTAAAAAGACCTCCCCTGCTATCAAATACAGCACTGACCAGTTTCAATTCTAATTGAGTTTTTGGCCATTCAGATCTTCTGTATATGCAAACCACAGCTCTGTACACTTCCTATGATGCCTGATCTCGCTTCCAGAGATCACACAGTTTCTTTTTCCTCTTGAGCTCCACAAGGAGTTCGCTGTTCAGCCAAACTGGTCTTCTGGCCCACCTGCTTGACTTACAACACACTGGAACGGCCTTCTCCTGTGCTTAGAAAAGACAGTTCTTAAAAACTAGCTTTATTAATATTGAATTAACTGAACAGTTAAAAAACCTCCAGAAACTGTTTCTATGATTAACATATGATGCAATACTAGCAAGACAAACAGAAAGCTCTCTGAATAAAGCAACAAAGTTATGACTGCCAGGGACATACCTTAGAGAGAGCATCAATCCTTCTAGTGTAAAATACCAGCTTATAGCAGGTTTTCCCATGAAAAATACTCCCAAGAGCTACCTATCCAGAGCTACCTGCCATTCACAATGTTGCCACCATCACAGCATCTTCTAGATTGACTTCTGCACTCCCAACCTTGAATAATCAGTTTTCCCTTCTTCTGATAACTGTTGAAGCAATCTGGTTTTGTGAAAGGTGTCCCTGCCCACGGCAGGGGTGTTGGAACTAGATGAGCTTTCAGGTCCCTTCCAATCCAAAACATGGTTCTGTAACTACAGCACAGTAGCAGCCCTCAAAGCATGCAGCAAAACATGTTCAAATGTTTATGCACAGTTACTATAAAAACATAAATCCTCAAACACTGGCTCTCACCAAGGCAGTTGCTGAAGTACAATGGAATTTAACATATTTTGGTTTAGAAACAAAAAGCTTTCCCAGTAACTTCTACAGCCTGGCTCCGTATTTCACAGCAATAATCACTCTAGAGGAGTACAATTCCAAAATAATTTGTTTCCCAGCTAGCTCTTCTTACCAGATTACACCACAAAATACTCATGTCAGTGATCCAAATTTGAGAGTTTTTTCACTACAATGCAAAGAATATGCAAAAAATCATCCCACAACATAGCTTGCTTTCTCAGTTTCTTGACTGTAGCAAGTACAAGTAAAGCTTGCAAAAATGCTGTGTTAAAAGAGTTTGTTCACTTGTTTTGATTACTTACCCCACCATACTGGTGATTTATCTGTTTCCCTAAAATATAATATCAAACTGAATAACCATAAAACATTTTTGAGAAAGGAAATTGTCACCTCAAGTCTAAATATACTATACCACTATAAAGAAATATATACCAACAAATTTGTATTTGAATGGACAAACTTACAAAATTGATGTATTTCTTTACAGCGTATACTTTTTACCATTATTGTGCTGCCATATTCCTCCTTTATAATGTGTTTAGACTAATGGTATTTATGGCAAGCAAATAACCCTGACACCACTGAATGTTTAATCAGAACAAACATACAGTCGAAAAATGCCACATTGTTCTTACACAAATGTTTCTGTCACTTTTCCAAGCAATGCATAGTAATACTTTTGTTTCCAAGAACACTAAATATATGTGTGTATATATAGATGTCCTCTATAACATGCACTGTTGCACTGTTTCACTTTTTAAATGCATGTGCTTTAAATATTTTTCTAAGACTCCAGTACACTGATTTTTTTTTATGAAAAACACCCAAAGTTTTCAACTAAAAACATATTACAAATAGTTGCCCGGAGCAAGATTTTACAACCAAATTATAAAAGCCCTAAATCTCAAGTTTTATAATACCATCAGTGACAGAGTCGTAACTGTAGCGACGAGACAGGCGCCGCTATAATGTTAACAGCCAGCATGTAAACATTAATGCAGCCTAAGGGGAGAGCAGGGGCAACCCCAGAAGTGTCCCTTCACAACTGCCACAGAAATTTTAGGTGGCTGTAGGTAAACTTTCTCTGGCTTAATTAGTTACAAAAGGCAGGGGAAAAAAAACCAAAACAGCCAGGCAGCAAGATAATTAATTTCATTAAAACTGGAATTGTGTCCCCTCTTAAAGCTTTATAGTTCTTGAAATTCATTAATACATGATTTCTTGAGCATGAGTCCAATAAAATGAAGTTTGACATTCAGCTACTAGCAAAACACAACTTAAGTGGTTTTGAAACATCAGCACATTTACAGAACACTTAAGAGAACACAATTTTTTCCTAGAAAGTAATCACAGAGGTCTTAGACTCTCCACTGAGCTATGAGACTTCTTTGTCATAGAAGTCAGCAAGGTACTGATCTAACCAGATTTCCAGTAACAGGCTGGCTTCAGCCAAGTCTCAAATCACATTTCAACAGCTTGATTCACAATAATTTTAACAAGTATATTCAGTTACTTCTAGAACAAGGCAGTGTCATGTCTTTCAGTCCAAACCACATATCTCCTCCTTACTATATGTTCAATTCTTGGTGATAACATTGAATAGATGTTGAAAGAAACGACAGGAGACTGTAACTTAGAATTACAAACACAAGCCAAAAGACATAAGCAAAATGTTCTTTTTCAAAATTATAAATAAAATTGCTTCTTATCACCAGTTGGAAACGACACCTGGAGGAGCTAACAAGGATTGCATGGTTTAACAACTCCATACAAAGGTTAAGAAAAAGAATGCAATGATTTCCTAAGGAAGTTTAATGAAATTAATGGAACTGAGTCATCTCTCTATTTTCAAGGAGACATTAACACAGCTTTTAATGTCTAACACCACAAAACTGAATTCTGTGACAAAACAATTGCACATTTTTCTTTAACAGAAAATGTAAAACAACTGAAACATTATATGCAAAGAACATTATATTCTTTTAAGTATAATTGTGCTAGTGCACCTATTAGAAGCTTGCTTACTTATTATCATATAGCCACAGCTATTATGGCAATATATACATACAGAACGACTAAAATATTGACAATTAAAACATGTTAGAGCCAGTAAAGATGCTTCTTCCCAATTCTAACAGGCAATCCACACAGCTTGAGAGCACCAGAAAAAAATTCCGAGATCCTCCTACTGGAGTAAGGGACGAACAGCATAGAATATGTGTTTGCAATGTGCAGATTCATCATCTCCATGGTTATGTATCCACATCCAACTCTCCTCTAAGAAATAATTTTTATGAAAACATTGTTTAATCATCATAATGTGACCAGTTCTCTTCTGATAATCTCACAGAACATTTATAGATACATATACAAAAAAGTTTAGAAGTGTTTTTATTCCTTGGCCATTTCCACAGATCCTGATAAACTAGTTTTCATAGACAGGACAACCATATTTTATAGACACCAAATAGAACACACATAGATATATTAATGTGCTATTTATATCTTTATAGACCTGTAGGAGCATAATATAGTGCAGATCATTTCATGAGCCTGTTTTAAGCTTCTATGCAATGTCACCTCCCCTCCTCATTGCCAGTGCCATGCAAATCTGTAATGACATATTACACAGATAGAAACTACAATCAAACTAATTCTGTAACACATTAGAAAACATGTTCCCCCTCATTAGATTATAATGCACCTAGCCAAGCTATCCATCTCTTTTTCCCATTCTTCCACAAGAATTACACAGTACAAGGCTGGCACATATGAACAGCAACACTTGGAAGAAAATCTAATTTATAAGCCTGCTGTTCCCAAGTTCAGGACTGACAGGGATGCTGTGCAAGCAAATGCCAGTGAGGTACTTAAAATAGGGTATCCACTTGGGAAGAGATTAAGTGATTAAGTTCAACGTTGCTGCCAGCTGCTAGTAGCAATTTGAAGGGCTAGAAATATGTTTATGAACTCAAATCAGGACATTTTCCCACCTCCCTGATTTTTCACTACAATTTGTTCTAAGATGCTCAGCAGGAAACTGAAAATGCCCCTGTGTCTCCATGTAAAATGTCGGTTTCCTAAGGGACTATGAGTCGATTAAAATTTGATTTTGCCTGTAACAGAAGCTAACAGGCAAACAGATGTGAAATCAGAAAGTCGTATTTCACAGTCAGCAGCAGCATTTTGCACATTTTACATAGCTGCCATCTGAGAACATACCACAAAACTTCGTATTTAAAAAAACCCCTTAACTTTCAAATACCTTCTGACATCCTTTAACAATTGTTTTCATTAAGAACAATGACCCCCACATTTTCATACACGTTATACTCCAATACCAACACTTCCCTCTTTCCTTTAACTGATCCAACATAATGTGAATTTTTAGGCAAAATATCTTAGGTCACACATCTGACAGAAAGGGGAATAACCCTTCAGGAATTAAGTATTCCAGCATCATTCATTGCATACATGCTGTACCAATCTACTTTTGTCATTTCCACATACCTCTATTTCAAGTTCCGTTTCTTTCAAATTTCAGATGCTAAACAGAACCCTGTTAACATGTCAGAGCTTTCATACAACGCCACTAAGAAGTCTAGAAAAACCCATTTAATACAAAATTTTTTTGCCTACACTTCTTGTTACTCTTAACAAGTGTAGCTTTGCAACTTTCTCATAGTTGTTTTGCTGTTATAAAAAAACATTGTACAGCTTTGGGCTCTGAAGCAGTTTCAACTCTCCACTCACAAACACTCTGAAAGCTACAAGAAGTTCACAGATTGACCACCAGCCTGATTTCTTCCCCTTTAATGTTATCTAGAAATATTAGGAGTCTGGCACGGAAAAGCCTCACATCGTAACAAGTCTGTAGGAAAAGTTAAGCCAGCGTTGTCACTGATCAAAGGGAGAAAATGCCTTTGCTCTCACCCCGAAATGAAACTCTGATGCCAACGGCAGTGCTGGTGTCTAAGTAACTAGACAAAGTTCTACTAAAATGTATCCAACTTCTTACAAAATAATTATAGCAAGATGAAAATCAGTCAGCTAGAGAGGACATCAAAAAGATAATTAACTTTTTTGGTAACTTGATTACAATTATCTTCTCTATAGTTACATTAAAGGAAGTGATTTAGAAGTGCTCCCACATTTCCAGAAGCTCTTACATGTTCTAAATCTTCAAAAACAATGGCTAATGCATTCTTTTAAAAGGACAGAACTTTGACATACATAAAACTTGGCATGGGATTTGCTTACTCCACAGTCGAAGTTCAGAAATGGGACCTGACAGTGAGTCAACAACATGATACATATTTGCCATTATTTTTAAATGACTGCTTAAGGAAGGTTCAGACAGTAATCAACAGGGCATTCACACCACCTCTAATACCTCCTTCACCATCTTTTTAAAAAGAATAATCCCTTACTTTACCCTTCTGTCACCTTCTCTTCTTTAAATTAAACTTACTAACTAGATGACTAAAGCATCTCACTCCAGAGTCAATTAAGAAAGTATTATAACTGCCACTATTTATACAAGATACCAACATAAGTTGAATTTCAAACAATAAAACCTTACAAGCCAGGATTTCACCTGCCATCTTCCTGTGGCCACATTACGAACGGCAGCTTTGGGCTATCCCTGGATTACTCAGTTTTCCTCCCCCCACTTCATGCTTTCATAATGAACTTATCATTGATAGCTGAACTTCAGCACCTCTCCTTAAGTGAAAAGCTTTGCATTCTGTACCATCACGTTTCATCCAATTTGAATTATTTCAGCTCATCCACAGTTTTCTGCACAACATCCTATAATTCCCCTATCTTAACTGATGTCATGTTGTTAAGTCATCAGCATTCTCCCTCTCTGTGATTAACTGCAAACATTGCTCAAATTATATTTTAAAAAACAAACAAGAACAAAACCATCGTTTCATTAGGAAGCCCTAAGCAATCAAGCTTTATCAGGCAGTCCTGAGCAACTCGACTGCACATTAAACAAGACAAACAAACCACAAACATGAAACTGAATGTTTATAAAGTGTTTTTTCACTGTAGCTTTCTAGATTTAAATCTGAGGTTGCAAAAGACACTATTTCAAATGAACTATATCTTTAGGACTCTGAAAAAAAACCACTGAATTGTCAAATGTCAATCATCAAATGAGCAGAACAAGAAACATTACTATATTAAGCTGAAAATCCATAAACACAAGCCCTACCTGCTTTTCCTTTCGATGAGAATAGCCATGTAAGAAGCAGGTAAAGCTGCACCAAAGCCAGGGGACCAAAAGTAGAATTTTCCAAGTATCTTCCTGAAAAAGCAATTTGTACACATATTACATGCAAACGGAACATTCATGAACCACACCATATTTTATCTGTATTATAAAATTACAAATGATTTATTAATGTTGTCTTATTACATTAATCTGTACTTACTAATAAACACTAATCATAGTATTTTTACAGTCTGATAATTCTCAAGAGGAGTTCCCAAAGTGCTTCACAAACATTAAACACCTGAAACACTTCAATAATGTATTTATTTCATTTAAATGGCTACTTTTCTTCCACAAAAGCAGAGTTTTCAAGACATATTTTTGAAAATATGCAGATACTAATTACAGAAAAATCTTCTAAAAGATCTTATAGACACTCATCTCTTTGCTACTTGTCCAAATACATCTTCAGGAAGATTTGCCTTGTGGAATGTAGCCATGCAATCAGGTGAGACAGAAATCAAATCACATAATTATAATATATGCCACACTCCACACAGACAACCCACTAATGCTAAAAACAGGAAAATACACATTTACAGTAAGCCAGGGAATCAGTCTGTACATTACAAGTGGAAGCAACAGGGAATTCCCAGTCCTATTAAGCTGGGAAAGCTCTCATTTTTTGCAGCTAGATTTGGATTTCTTTTAGAGCCCACATGACTTCAACTATCAAAATTCTTTCAACAAAAAAGAGTTGAAAGAAAAAAAGAGCTACACAAAAGACAATATCTAAGAAAATCCTTCTATAAATTGGTCACCATTAAAGAAAGAAAGCCAAACTGCATGTTAGACACAGTGTAACCCACCATATTTGGTCTGTTCAGGAGACCTGCACCTTCAAACTTATTCAGGTTGATCACAAAGGCAAAGAAGAATCAGAGAGTCGTGACATTTGGTAGCATGATAATAAACATACTTCAATTATACCAATGCTGCTCAGCTGACAAGCACTATCAGTGGGAAAACAAAGCATTACAATGGTGTCTATCCTTCTAAAAACACAGTAAACAAACTAAACAAACAAAATGGCAAACACATACAGGGTGGAAGAGGACATTTTCTTAGATAAAATTTCATGCTGACAACACAGAAGAGAGAACAAAGATAATTAATCAACACCATCTGATTAGCTCACTTTCAATCTTGCTGTCAAAGGCATGAGCAGCCACATTTCATACTTCTGCAAAAATAACATTACCAGCGAGCAATGCCAGCTTATGTTCGTAAGTGAAAAGAGAGCCAGCGTATCAGCAGCAAGTGATGTAATGGCAATTACACACACTGCTCATTCCCACGGCTGCAAAAGGATAATTTCTCAGGATGACAATGCCAAATGCTGCAGGAGCTAAAGTTCATTATTAGGACTCTCTCGGAAAGTAATTACTGTATGAAGTTTCAGAGAAGTCACTTTAAGCATCTTAATAAGTATGAACACATCTTACCAGACACACCTGTTAAGTAACAGAACAAATGCCTTTTCTGTGGGAAAGAAACGGTAATTTGTTCTTTTGGCATGGTTTAGAATCCTTTTACAAATGCTTGCATGTTTGGTTTGACAAGATTTCGGAAACAACAGTAACACATTTTACATAAAGTCTAGTGGAAAAAAAAATGTACAGTCACTAACTGAATCACTTCAACTTCTCCTAAAGTAAATGAAAATTATATTTTGTTATTATTTGCATGGTTATTTTCACATGTGCTATGGATAGAAATTGGAATAAGAACTAGTTCTTTCAGGTCATGCATCTAATTCCTCAATGTACAAGCTGTACATGGATAAACTTAATTACTCTAGTTGCTAGACTAAGAGAACCATGTCTTTGTGAGGTTTTACATGTAAGTAAACCATAAACCTAAAAATCACACCTTTCATTTAACAGATGCAATGCCTGTCAACACAGGAACCCAGCACTTCCATGTGAAGTCCAGACAGACGTAGTCTTCTGGATGTCACCAGCAGAAGAGATTATAACCCCCAGCTGGACTGTCACACATCCGTAACAGAGATCATCACCCTCACGGCTCTGCCAACAGAGCAGCTTGTTCATAGACCCTAATTCACCACACAAAAAAATAGGAGCCAAAATAAAAGTCAGTCAAGTTAGCCTGGCAATCCCTTCTAAAACAAGAATATCTATCCACTGCCTAAGTCATTGTTGACATTCGATTTAGATATTTTTGAAATTTTACCCACCTGTGAAATGATGAGAGTATTAAACAATGCCTGAAATTATTTTAATTCCACATTCTTGCCTAAAGTTTTATATCCTTGAGAATATTTGCATCAGTTTCAATTTTGGTAGTTTTTCCTAGCTGAAAGGAAGAAACTACCGTATATGTGAGTTAACATGTCCAACTATAAACCCTTTAATCCATTGCTTTGGTCTAGAACTGCAGGAGGGTAACAGCAATCAATTGCATGGGGCTTGCAGGACAATTCTGCTTCTGAGTTACTGTTGCTGCTATAATATACCTTTCAGTGAAAAACAGATACAAAAACTGCAGCATATATCCTATTGCACAAATCTCACATCTAATCTCTCATCACCATCTAGAACCAGACGGAGAACATCTCCGTCTTCGCAGTCTCAGACAATCTCTTTCCATGGTTGCAAATCAAGTCCAGAAATACTCAGGGCAGTTATGCAGAAGCAGAGGTACTGGTATTTCTTTGATGGTTTAAAATGTGCAACACCAAATCACATTCTGGCCTGGATAACCACATATCCTTACTCTTGCTCTCAGGGGCTACTGAAGGAAGTACGCTGTATCACACAGCAGTAAATTCAAAGAATAATACAACTTCAATCAAAACATTGAAAAAACAAAAAATATTTTAAAGGACACAAATTGGTTAAAAATAAAGGAATGAAATCTCACATTTCCATCCTCCATCAACCACCCAAGAGCAGGTGAGAGAAGCAAGCTTGGCTCAAGCTGCAAGACAAGTATATTAAATACAATATCTTAAGTACATTTCAACTGAATGACTTTTCAACATTCTGATCTTAGGAGAAACTCTTAAAAAGGTATACAGTACTCATGTAAAGGTGTCATGTATTTATTCAGCTTCCAGGTGTGTTCTCATTTTTTCTCCAAACAACACTCACTCGGCTCCTTGACCATATTCAAGTGCTGAAGCGACTTGTTCAAAGAACCTACCCATGATGATCTTCAAACACCTTCCTGATTAATCACAGCTGGTTTAAAGCCCATCCCTGAGTAAGGACAGAGCTGCTTTTTTCCTTCCCGATGCATTACTTTGCATTTTTCTCTATCAAATTTCATAAGTGATTTTAATCAACAGATCTTTCTGAAATGGATGGGAGTCAGTTTTAGATTTCTGTACCCTAAATAATCTCATATAATGTCTCATACTAGTCTTCAGCCCCTTTTCCAGATTCCTTTGGTATACCCAAAACAAAGGACATAACAGGAACTTCATTGGCAGCCTCTTTCTACTATGAAAACCAATTATTTATGCTTCGTTTTGTTTCATATATATTAACTACTTGTTGATCATTTACTAATTTCTGGAAGACAGAGGACCTTTCTTCTTGAAGAGTCCTAGCAAGCACTCTTGTCAAAGGCACTTGGGAATTCATGTAAAAGCACCAAGTGGATCATCACCAGGTTATGTACCATTCTTCAAAGTATACAAGTAAGTTTGGAAAGTATTTGTTCTCTGATAATCATGTTATGTATTGTTTTCTGAAATGTCATTTAATAGCTCTTACATATCCTAGTCACTTAATTGCTAAGGTTCTGGATTTCATATTGGACAGAAAAGCTGCAAAATTCTCATTATAATTGGACATTTATGTACTTCAACAGACACAATTCCCATGGCTGCCTTAAACACTTGTTTTGCCTCTACTAGTGATTTCAGTTCAGCAATTTCAATCAGCACTCTAGCCAACAACTTTTTAGTTGCAAGTCCTGCAATTGCAGGTGGTAGGCAGTGTGCAGAGACTCTGCCAGCAAGGATTCTACTGCAGCTGTTTATTCCTCGTGGGCATCTCTTTGCAAGAGAAAAAGCACGTACACCTCCCAAGATGCTGGCCGGTTACTGTGCAGCACAGCTTAAGCACTTACATGTATCCCCTGTCACATTTAATCATTGGAATTGTCCTTTGCATGGTTCTGACCTAGGTCAACCCAAACAATGCTTCAAGGAGACTTGGAAGGCACGTGGACTAGGCAGCACTTCCATGACGCAGTCTGCATCTGGCCATGCTGTTCTGGAGGTCAGAACAGCTTTAGGCAGCTATGCTCCACACAGGTGGAAGTGATGCCATACCAACTGGCTTGTAAGACACTCATCTCTTACCTACTTCACTAACTAGTACAGGCACAGTCACAGATCTGCCAGGACGCTAATACCCTCTGCAACAGGGTATGTTTATGCTGAAAATCATAAAACTTAAAACCATACCAGCTTAGTTTAGAGAACATCATTTAACTACAGCACTGGAGTAAAGCACTGCAGATTTACAGGGAAATACATGGCAGTATAAACAAGGGCATCTATAGTTCAGAGGAATAAAGATAAATTGATATTAATACAACCTAGATTGCTAGAAAACATCATATTCTTTAGAGCTCATTACTTATAGATTCACTTTGAACTTTGAAAATTATTTACTTGAAAAGCATTCCATGGCTCCTCAGCCACTTCCTCTTCTTTTCTGCCTTCTCCTTCAACTCTGAAGGAAAGTGTAGAGGCCTCTAAATAGATTTAGAAGTAGGGTATAATGGGTTTATCTTTTAGAGGGGCTGTTGAGTGTGCTGTCAGTTAACTTTCAAACGTTCATAGCTACTGTAGGCTTTACTTGTCTATGTGTAACATCTCTTACAATAAATGTATAATCATATTAATAAACAGCAATTTATAATTTTTAACTATCCTTATAGTTACTAGAAATATATGCTGAAAACAGAATACAGAAGTGCCCTTTATGCTCATTTTTCAGAGCAAGTCTGTATCTTACAGAATCCCAGAAGCTGTGCTGGGATTTCCTTCATTTATGACCATAAAGAAAGTACAAACTTGGATAGCTGGATAAAGTTCAGGATAATTAAAAGTTATCACAGCCTCTGCATTAGGAAAATAGAAACCAATATCAAATTACATCAATTATTTATAGGAAAGAAAGATTAGAAAGATTTAAATTCCCCTCTAGAATCTATCTGAATTTCCTGCAACAATGTGTTTTGAACCAGTAAAACAGAGAAAAAGAAGCAAAGTGGATACCTTGACTTGTTTACTCATTTAAAAGATTACAAAAATGAGAATGAAATAATTTTTAAAAAGCAAAGTTTCATCTTCAAATGGTAAGACCAGAAATCAAGATGATTGCTGTAGCTTTTCTTACTCCAAAACATTACAAACAAGCCTGTTACAAAAAGAGATAAATTATTATACAAATTGAAAAGTTGCACAAAAAATAGCTTTACTATGTTTCATTTTTAGGGTAGTATACCAACCTTAGAATGCAAAAGCAAGCAATATACAAGGTCCCATTTGCTGTCAGAAAGGAAGTTGACTGCAAGATCTCAGGTAGCAGTTTGTACAAATAATAGTCAAGTTTTCGTTTCCTGAGAATAGCTGCAATCTGAGGAAGAAGGGAAGGAAAAAAAATGGGGGACAAACTTTAATTCAGTTAGGCACTTTTTTGGACATTGTAAAGAAAAATAAGAAGAAAAATGGAGAATGAGACATGCCCACAAGTAGTAAAACTAAGCCTCTTAAACTTTATGATCAATACCACAAAGACTTCCTTTGAACTTGTTCCAGCCGTTACAATATTTATACCAGGAAATACATCAAGCAATCTGAAATGGCAAGTATAAGAGGAATTTTATTACTTCATTACCGTTGGCCATAATTGTCAGAAACATTGTCTGCCAGATACCAAAACTTTTAAGATGTGATATAGCTACAGAATTTTGTCTTCAAGACAATTGGACAATCACATAATTATGATCAGAATATCACTTAACTAATCCAAATACAGGACTTACACAGTGTCTGTGAAGTGGCGATGTATTTTTACAGGTTTTCTACTCCAACTAAACTACTGCAAGTCCTCAAAAAATGTTTACCATCTGCTGGAAGAACAACACATTCTGGACATATTTTATAGAATTTGTATATCATCTAAACAACTGTGTATGGCAGCAAACAGGCTCAATCTAAAAAATAAGCATTCTTTTTGATCAGTTTAATATATGTCCTATGTATTACAAAGAATAGCTTATTTAATGACTCAAGCACTAAAGGTCCTCAAAATTTTTTTTGTCTACAGAAATTCTGCAATTAGCTAACGGGAAGATGTAGAAAACAAGGCTTGTCTCAGAGGTACCCAGTGCTAAGACAAGAGGCAACAGACAAGTTCAAGTACGGGAAACTCTGTTTAGACCTAACGAGGCAAAATTTTCATCTGAGGGTGGCTGAATATTGGAGCAGGTTGCCCAAAGTGATTATGGACTCTCCATCACTGGAGACCCTTGAAACTTAACTAGAAAAGTCCTTGAGCAACCTCACAGCCTCCCAAGGTCCCTTCAGCATGTGTGCTCCTACAACTCCATGAAAGTATATTTTGAGTGCACCATGAGACAGATTCTATTCTTTTTTCATTCTAATAGCATTATTATCTTTATCTGCACTGATCTCCCTGGGAGTCTCAAAACTGGCAAGAGTTTTTGGTCAATGCTTAGAGAAGTTCCAAACAGAGCGAGCTTCATACTGCTGGTGCTGATGAGAAGAAAAAAAGACATCCTATCAAATCCATATTGCCAACGCCTCTCAAAGCCTTGGTTGTGAGAGGGAGCTACTCTGCTGAAACACTGTCCACTGAATAGCAAGTAGACATTTTAGAATCAGAGATGGGACAAGGATTCTGCTAAAACTAACCAAGGGAAAGTTCTGCCAAAACCTCATTTCCAAAATGAAGCTTGAATTAAGGATTAAGAAGAAATCCATGCATGAATCGACCTCTGAAAACAGATTTGCACATTACTTAATCAAGTGTCAAGACTGCTTTAAGCATAATGGATTAGGCAATAACGCAATCCAGATAATCTTTCTGTTGAAGGAAAGTCTTAACGTAGTCTAAATGTTGGATGACTAGTTGCTACCCACTGAGCTATTTCTAGCATACTGTAGGAGGGACATGAACACTGGAACAAAATAACAATTTTTTTGTTTTAAGAACACAGCCCTTATACCTAAGTGTGAAGCCTTGCTCCCACAGACCAAAGTGTCAGAAGTGCAACACGGAAAGGTTGGTATCTTATAAATTAATGTCAAATCAAAGTAAAAAAAATATTTCTGTAATGTGTCCGTCAAGTTTTAGATTAATGTAAATTTTTGCTTTCCCTTCTCTTTACTATCCTATTCCCAAGTGAAAAACAGAAAAGAACCAGAAACAATAATACACAAACCATTCCACAGAAAACTGCTCACCCAAATTGAAAGAGATATATGTGCGAGAGCAATAGAGCTTCATGCACGCCCATAAAAAAAAAAAGCAAGCTTATAAAAGCTTATCATTTTCTAACTGCTTTATAGACATCAATGAAGCTAAATGTTGTATAGAGCTAAAAGCAGGCAAGAGCAGACAATAGAGTTCCTCTCCTCTACCACCAGTGGTATGATTACATGGAAAAAATACCAGATATTTCTGGATACCCTTCTGCTGTCCCTATCAGTTCCATACATTTCAGAAAAGTATTGAAGTGCAAAAAGATTATGAAATCTGATGTCAGAATGCAGCAGTTCTTGGCTCCCACTAGGATATACTTCACTCAAGTCAGCTGGGAGGACATTATGAAAAAAACCAAATTCTTACAATAAATGCACTGCTCAAGGCTTAGCACTGGATGTCAGTAGCAGAAAGAATGGAAAGAGAAGGAATCAGGACATCCAGTAGGTATTTCCTTGGCAAAATAATAATCTCCATGAAGATCCTAACAGATGCACTGAAAAAAAAAGCCTAGTCAGTATTAATAAAGAAACAGACAGAAAAAAGTATTTTCTAGCATTAACTATAGAATTCGCACAACTGCATTTTGACTCTTCAACATAAAAAATGCACTTATAAAAAAATCAGTCCATCAATTTCATGATACCTCAGTTTGTGGAATATCATTACTCAAGTCCTTTTTCTTTTTTTAACTTAGTCTTTATATACAAATGTTCAGCCCCATAGAACTAAAAAATATCAGAATTCATTTACTCCGTCCTAACTATGGAAAGAATATATTCAATTCCAACACCATCCCTAAACCACAGCGACATAGTCTACTGCAAGATTTGAGCTAGGCTATTGGTATTCCAGAGGAAAAGGAACACGAGACTCAAACGCAAGCCCTGCCATGATTTGAGGCACCAGCCAGGTCTGATTATTTTCATAATGTCTCATGTAACGCCTGCAAGTATTCATCATCCAACCACAATAACCTCAGCTTCACCTCCAGTATCCTCAACCCTCACCTATATCCCTGAACTACAAATTCCACAAGAGGCACTGCACCCAAAGGATGGTTTCACTTAATGAATGTACTAATTGGCTGACCAATGTACAGTCTAACAGATTACACAGCAGGCTAAAAAAACCACAGGCTTTCTGCCAACTCTGTTGTCGTGTGTACATTTTTGTCTCTCCCTCCTCCACCTCCCTCCTCAGCCTTAAGTTTGTACAAAGTGTATGACTTTAAGGACTACTCCTCCATCAAAATTTAGTGGAATTAGACAACACATACAACATTGACTGATGGAAAATGGAAACAAGCACTACCATCTCTAATTTCTTCACAACATCCAGCTGAAATCAACCACATCATAACAAACTTTTATTTTAAAAAAAGAGGGAAAAAAAGAAAAGAAAAATTTTAAAAAACCTTTAGAAATATGCAGACACTTAGCCAAATCTTTAGGAAAGCAGAGTTAATAGCATTTATAAGCACAACTATCTGACATGTTCAGGCACTTTTAAAATGCAAATTTAGAGATGACCAATACAACTGTGCACATGGTTTATATAATCCATATGCTGCAAGTCATTAAAAACCCCCAAAAAATTTTATAAATTTAGTCACATGCATGCTAAAAGCAAAGCAATCCCCAGTACTTAGAACAGCTAAGAAAATACCTCAGATTACTCAAATGGCAGGCAGAGCTACAAATAGATGTCAGATTTCTTTCATAATTATATTCAATTATTTATATAATCTTTTATAACCATTTTTTTACAAATTTTACAAGAACATTATTCCTTTGTTTTATAAAAATTATTTTTAAGTGCTTTGGAGCAACCGAATCTCAAAATGCCCTCAGGTAACACCTGGGTTTTGAAAGACACTTGTTCAAACAAGCAATTTGTTTCTCATGCGTCCTCTGAAACACTCAGATTTGTTTTTCCTCAATTAGCTTGTCCCTTCCTGATTTCACAGATTACAAAACCTGGCTTTCAGATTGTTTAATTTCATAACTCCATTCCTGCAATACTCTGAGGAAGAGTGTGTGCCTCCTGCTCTCTGAGTTGCCCTGTCTCATGTGAGATGTTATATGAGGATCACCATCAGTGGGTTTGGTTGTTTTGATCTGGATTTTTCAAAATTTTCCATAACACCCAACCAACTACAGAAAGAAAGAAACAGTACTCACGTACTCTTTGAATGACATCTAAATTACCTTCAAGCCTGGAATCACTCTCATTCCATGACAACTTATCTTTACTATTTGTTTTCCTTCTACTGAAATGAGAAGGAAACTATATTTCACTCCCCTTAAAATGTCTAAGTTGGCATAATTTTCCCTGGATTAATGGGTAGGTTTGGATTGCCCTCCTACCCTGAAATTCTTGCACTCTACTCTAAAGCTGTACCAAGTTAAGAGAACAGATTTATTCCTAGATATATGGTCCCTTTAATGATTTTTGCTAGTTCCCAGTATTTGTAGTGTCTTTACCAAGATCTTTGCTCAGTCAGTTAAGGCTGAGGCTTTCCCTGATTTCCAACGTTACTGTGATGCAGGCTCCTGGCTACCCCTTGCATCTTTGAGCATAAATTCTTCGGTTCAACTGAATTCATTTTATGACTATTTTTAAATTCTCAGCATCTCAGCAAAAGACTATTTTTGTTTATTTTCAATTTATGAAAATTTTATAGTGTGGCCCAAAAGCCACCCGAACAGAGCGAAATGATCACAGCCTGGAATGAAGAAGTCACAGGTTCTTACTTTAGTAACATTTAGGCTAATTTTAGTCATATTTAACCCAGTTCCAGAAGAATCTAAAGACAAGAAGAAAGTGACCTTCATGTCATTCATAACACAGCAGAGAGATACAGGACACTGCACAGTACTAAGATGAACAGATATCCAAAAGAAGGCAATCGCACATCACCATCACAGTAATTCTAGGTACTGGATCCGACAGAAGAGAGATTACTGACAGCCTAACCCAGAGATCCAAGCTGCCATACAGAAGCATATTCCAAAGTAACACTAACATCCTCCCTAGTCTCCCCACCCTACTTCCAAACACACAATGGTTTGCAACACAAGCAAGGAAAAATCACATTTTAATATACTCAGCAATTCTAGAGTATTTTAGAATGCAATCTGGCCAGCACAGCCTTCTTGCACACTTCAGAAAGATGACATATGATCACTCTATGCATGCTAACAGATAAGAGAGGATCCACTTTAGTGTTAGCTGGCTCCCCAGCTTTGCTCAGGACCAGTTCAAACAGCTTTCCCAAGAGAAGCTGCATGTGAAGTGATGCTGAAGTAGCAGCAGCATAGCCAGTGTGCACTATCCATCCTTGGAAACAACCTCTGGCCCACTCCTACAGCAATGGACATACAGCCAGGAAAGTGATGTGACACTCACACTTCATCTTGATCTTTGGCTGGTGCTTCTGTCTTACCTATAACAGTTTTCAAAATAATTCATTAGCACAATAAGAGTTGTTCTTGTTACCTCCGGTCCAACAGTGATTTACCTGTGAAGTGACCTGCCAGCTGCCACGTGCAGCTTGCACTGCATCTCCCTGGCCCATGCTGTACTCGTACCGATGTCCCTCCCACTAATATTGTAGAGGAAGAAAAAAACACCCTATATTTATAAAATAGCTGATAGCATTTGTGTCTCTGAAAGTATGATATACAATGCTGTCCTATTCCTAGAGAGGTTAAAGAATAAATAATGCAGATTAAGATACAGATACTGATGGGTCAAACAGGGCTCAGGAAGACAACAGCACTGGAATCCTAAGTAGAAAAAAAACTCTTCTGACACAGAAACAGCAAGAAGCAATTGGCATCTAAGAACCTGAAGGTTATTCTAGGCACAGGAAGAAGCAGATATGGCCCAAGTATGAAGAAATATTAGGACTGAAACCAGAATGAGAATCAAAAGTAAGAAAATGAGCATGAAAAGAGTATGAGAAGAAATTAAGAAAGAAAAAAAATCAATCAAATAGAGCAAGTGCTGAGGATCATTAAAATCTGTACTAGAGCAGCAGACTCTGGTTATATCTGTTCTAAAGAGATGGCTGAACTATCCCTCAGTCCAGAGGACATCTGAAACAGACCTGCTGGCACTCACAGTGCTTTAGGCCTGCTCCTCCTCTCCTCTATGCCAGCAGATCTGTGTGGGAGAGGTGTCTGGAGTCAGAGCCAGGAATAAGCCAAGAGTCAGCTTGGGCCAGTGCTCAAGCTGTGCTCTGGCTGTGCCCTTTAGCAGCAGGAAGGAAGGGCAGCAGATATAGGGCAGGAAGGGGTTGGTGCTGGGGAGGAAGTGCAGGAGATGTAGGTGGGGAGAGGATGACCTGTGTTTGAATGGGAAAGGAGCAGGACAGAAGTTAGGTTGGAAAGTGAGGGAGGGAGCCTGTCTTAAATTAGGTGAAGAGAGTAGATGATCAGACAAAGGGAGGGGAATGGCATGAATGACTCTTGCCATCCCACAGACAAAAGGTTACAAGAATGAGCTCTAGAATTGTTACTACAAAGTAGCAAGCAAACAATTTTTACTTTATTTAGATTAGGTGAAAATGTTACCTGATCAAATTATCTCTGGTACACTATAAAGACTTCATAAAAATATCTAAGCACATTGATCTACTGAAAAATGTGCACTATCAGCAAACAAATGTCTACAACTTACAAATCCCCAGGAAATAGATGACTTTGCTCTAATGCATGTGACGAATAGCACTTTTCCCATGTGAAATCAACGGAATCTTGGGAAATGGAAGCTGAGACAACTCAAAGCCAGTATTCCAGCCTTTTCCCAGCATCATGCAATTTCCCTGTTAAATCATTCTCTTCTCCTCACCTCTGTGAATTTCTAGAAATCTGACTTCTTCAGCTTTTAAAATACAAGATGACATCTCCCCATTTTGTTTAGCTTTGACTAATGCAACAATGAAGTATAGATGGAAGAAAGTACAGCAAATTCTCAGGAAGGACTTTTTCATTGAAGCTTTAAAATAACAAGGAAGACAGTTTTCAAGAAGTACAATTACAAAGTTTATGAAAGATTGTTTAGGGTTTCTTCTGCAGGTAGAGATGCTAAGCCACTTTTTTTTTTAAGTGGGTCTCGTAAGACTTGCATATTGGGACACTTGGTTTGTGAAAACACAAGCAGCCTTAATTACAAAATAGGCATTCCTGTCAGCCACTTCATATGGGGAGGGATAATTCAATTTAGATGTGAAACCTATTTTCACTAAAGCAATACATCTGTACTGGAACAAAAATAAAGACAGTGCAAGTATGGTCTCAAGGCTATATTTTTTCCCACTAAAAAAAATACTCAAGCACAATTACTAAACACAGAAGGAAAAAAAACCAAACAACAACTAAACAAAGAGTACAGCACTACTTAAAAGCAAAGACTCTATACAGCTATTTTCTGACAGCCAGTGTTTCACTTACTAACACCACTTAATTTAGCTCCATCAGTCTCCCACTGACAGAAGAGAAACAAAGCATTTAAGAGATGCGGGGTGAAGCTGTTACGAGTTTGGTCTCTGGACTATAACTGCCCTTAACCATGTTCTCTCAGAGAACAACCTCTGGCAATTTATTCTCATCTATTCATTCTCATTCATTTCTTCACAAGCTTTTGTGAAAGGAAACTCTCTCATCTCCTTTCCTTAGTTATTAGCTTGTGGCAACAGAAGGAACAATCAGAAGCCATTTTACAGGCTTGACATAGAAAAATGAAGTGCATTTCTTGTTGCTGAGCCCTACAAAGGACAGGGCCTAAGTACTAACAGAAACATTCTGAACATACACTGATATAACTATAAAGACAAAATAACTTAAGTCCATTCCCTTATGTGAACCTCAGAATACAGAAAAGGTCTGCACATTTGTGCAGTCCAACTGTGGTATTTCATTTACAAATAAAAGGTTTATAAGCACAGCCATAAGTCTAGCGAAGAATGAATTTAGGGATGACTCTTAATTCAGGACTGTTCTTTCCCTGCCAAGCTACTTTACGTGCAAAGCTTCTGCTTCCTCCTCTGCAAGTCTACATTGCACCCTTTTCGTCCTTACCTTACACTGGTTCTGGTGCTCATCAAATCCTGCTTAGTAATTCAATTCAATTCATTACTGTAGCTGAAAATTACCCCAGCTAAAAGCAGGGTAAGTAACCTCTTCTGGGTTAGCTCATGGAGGGATGAGGTGCAGAATCACACATGGAAAAGTACAGTTATGTGTCTGGGAGCAGGAACTGGCAAGTGCTTCCTCTCTCTTTAGACAGCAGAGAGATTTCAGAGCAGCTCAGCTAGAGATTACTCTGGCAGGCAAAGTTAAACACTATCAACAAAAACCTAAGAGAAACTAAACTAAACTGCAAAGAAGACAGTGTAAAAACTGAGGCAGAGGTTTTACAATGCAGCAAGACATTGGTTGAGAAGGTTCACACCCCACCTTGGGTTTGTGACGAGATGTAACTGTTTATGGGGTCACAATGCAAAACAGACCAGGAAAACATTTTGGATTTTTAGGTTTGTTTTTCTTTTCAACAAAATAAAAAGTGGGAGCTTTCCCTCTAACCTGTGACTGCACAACTGAGTGAACTGTAACACAGCTATGAGCAGGAAATCTCTTGACCAGGTTTGGCTGTTGGGGAATTTTGATTTTATTACAGAACTGTTTAAGCTGCTTTATCTTTAGCCAGACCTGACAGATCACTACGACACCTCTCATGGCTCACTTCAGACCCATGCTCTGCTGTACAAGTATTTATGCTCCCATGGAGCAAATTAGATCAGAAAACAGATTCAAAGAAAATAGTACTGGGTAAAGGAAGAGGAGAAGAGAGAATGTTCTTCTCTGTATTAGTTTCATGATACAGCTCACTGTATGCTCCCACCAACAGCTGCCACTCCTGTCTGTGGCAGTTCAGAGTGAAAATGTTCATTGTCAGACACGACAACTCCTTAGGTTCACACTGCTACCAGTTACTATTTTATCATATAAATGGATGCCATCACAATTTTCACTCAAGAAACCCTTTAGTGGAAGCTTAACTGAATTATGTCACGATGCTGCTGTCCCACTCCTTTCTTTCTTTTTATTACATAGCTCAACAATTTTGTTGCACCGCCACTGGTGCACACTCAATGACTTGTGTTCCCTTCTGTCAAGTTAGCCTGGGGGCAGCTCGGTGGCCAGCTCACTCCTCAATCCCCCAAGCACAGAGGTGGGGACAGAGGGAAGTGCTCACCTGCAGCGATTCCAACTTAGATCGGCTTTCAGGATATGTTTACACAGATGTTGCAAACAGATCCCAGCTCTTCCATCTACACCCTAATTTGCTGGAAATGAGCCAGCTGCTACTGAGGTGATATAACCAAGCCTGACTGCACACTCATGCTAAGACACCTCACCTGTAGGATACTCTCTGAATACTCAGACTCCTTTAGCCTTGATGCATTTTTTTAGCCTTGCTTCATTATGCAATGGAGTCTCCTTGATCTCAAAGTGCTGATTACCAAGGTGTCGCCAACAGCAAGACACACGTGCACTACACTTGCTACTGCCAGACACAATGCTAGCCTCCCAGGCAAACACCAAGGCTTTTTATTCAGGCATCATAGGTATCGGAAGACGACAAAAATACGATGTTCAAGCTGTGCCCACGCCCTCCTACCCACCAGCACCAACCCTCTCACAGTGTGTTATGCCTCCAGATGCCACCACCCACTATCCCCTTCCTCTGCCCTACTTACCCAGATTTAACACATTCTCCCTGTCAGCCTTTCGCCCCTCAAACACCATGTTCTCCCCACCAGACAACCCTCCAGCCCTCAAACCAAACGGCCCCACCACCATCCCTCTCCTCCCCAGCACCAGACTCCACCCCAAAACATACTGTTTGCTATTCTTCCCCTTCACTCCAGGGCCAGGCTTCCCCTTGACTTATCTCCTGCCCTTTGCCTCCGACCATAACCCTCTTCCTCTACCCCAGACCAGCCTCCCTTCCTTGATGTGCCTTATGTCCTTCCCCACCACCCCAGGCCATGGCACCGCTTGTGCCCTCCCCAAACATCCCCCACACACTACCCTTAGGCCAGGCTCCCACCATGTCCTTTATAGGCCCCCTTCCACCCCAGGCCAGGCTCCCCCACGGCGCCCTGGTATCCACCCAACACCAAGGCCAGGCCGCCCCCTCTCTGATACCCCTCCTGCCCTTGTCCTCTCAGGCCAGGCCCCCCGTTAGGCCGGGCTGCGGCACATACGCACACACACCCACCAGGTAGAGGGTGCCGTAGATGCGGAGGGATTCTGCCAGGGCGCTCTGGGTGACGTGCAGCACAGCCGAGGAGCACTGCGGGTGCCAGGTGTGCCCGATCTCGTAGCAGCTGTGGGGGATGGACTTGCTCAGTGCCGCCATCTTTGCAGCGCGCGCGCGGAGAGGAGGGGACGGGGGGTGGGGGGAGGCGCGG